>OY728130.1:241964868-242412321 GCA_963277665.1 Viscum album
TGTTTTGGATTCTAATGACCATCATGTTCTTATCACACCATAACTGATAACCAAACTCATCAACAACATATCCAATAAAGAAACATGATTTAGACTTAACATGATGCTTATCCCTTGCATAAACATCTATATTTACATATTAAAAAAACAAATAATATTAAATGAGAGATACATACCTCATTTTTTGACTATATCTTTTTAGGTAGACATTATATCATGGGTATATATGAACTCATGTTCATGAGATATAACTCCATATTCACTACCCATTTCTAAAAAGTCTTGGGATTCCCTGAGTGTATCCATATATGCCTAAAATCTTCATTCACTGTCCCATTAACCCTTTCAGATAAAAAATTATATTATGGTGTACTCAGAGGAGTCTTCTCCCACCAATTTCTTTTTTAGCACAAAATTCCCTAAACTCTTCACTATCATACTCTATATTACTTTCAGACCTCAAGAATTTCAACTTTGATATTGACCCATTCCCCACCATGATCTTACACTTCCAAAACATGTTAAACACACAAATTTTATTTTTATAAAGTGAACCTATACATTAATTTTTGATTTATCAATAAATGTCACATAATATTATACACTCTAATAGAATGTATAGGTTTATGCCCCCAAAAATACACATGCACTACCCTTGATAAGTGAATTACCCTTTCCCATAATCTACAAAGGTTCATCATCAACAATATTTACCATTATAAAATTTTTAGAAACATTTTTTAGGAAAACCTTCTCCAGAGTGGAATATAATGATTGCCCTTAGTCTAAAATCAAAGATTCCATTAGACTATCCATGATCAGGGGAAACACAACATCAGTTCTTTCAGCTACTGTGTTTGTTGTATTGGTTTTAGATGCCTTATTTTTTTCTCTGCACTCCTTCATAACATGTCATTTTTTCCTAAAAGTCCAATAGGCAGGACCATACCCCTTTGTCTTATCTAGGCTCTTTCCTCTTGATTTTGATCATCCTCTCCAATTGTCTTACTGTATGTATCTACCACATCCTTCTATGTTTAGAGTATAATTAGAGAATTAGACCTATTATCTTATCCAGGTACCCTCATTGAGGATAAAGTATTTCATGTATTTCATAACCAACTTTTTATTCCCAAAATAACTATTAATGGTTGTTACTGTTTCTTCCCAAAAATCAGGTAATGAAGTAATACAACCAGTATAGATACTTCATCATCTAGGTTAATTATCATCGATGATAACTAACTTATTATGGTGTTGAATTCATTGAAAATATCATAAAGATTATCACATTCAATCATCTTCAAATTAAACAGCAATTTCATCAGGTACACATTTCTTGACACATAAGGCTTCTCATACATATTTATGAAAGATTTTATAAACCAAGATATTGTATTCTATTATCAAATTTTAAATGCCACATTTTTTCCAACATAAGGTGAAAAAATCCTAGAACCTATCAATCAAGTCTATCCCACTCCATCTTCTCTACATTTGGTGGGTTTTCACCCAGAAGATTCAAGTGAATATTTTTTGATAATGATAACCCTGAATCTATATCCTCCTATTGGTAAAATTACTTACATAAAAATGATTGATCTTCACTTTGACTTCTCTATTATCCATCATTAAATTTTAGGAAATAGAATACGATCTTTCAAACTCAATATTTGATAACAGTTTTTGTAGAAACACATTGAGAAAAAAACGATCGATGTTTTTTTAGAATACAAGTAAAAGTAGAATAATAAAAATAGGAAGAATATAATATGACATAGATATTTACATGGATTTGTAAATGATACCTATAAACACATAGAGGCATAAATTTCACTATGTATGAGATAATAATTAAAGGAATAATATCAAGGTTTCACAATCAAAGAAACCCTAGATCGAATGAGATAATAAAGCAATTTGGTATTATAATAACCCACATTGATACAGTTCCACCAACCACACAGTGATTCGAATATGCTACTATAATTGGTGGTTATAAGTATATGGGGCTATGGTGAACTATTAGTGTTATCAGTCACATGTTGCTACAATACCATGTTAAATTCCACAATACTATAGTACCCGTTCAGTGTTTGCATCCCGAAATGTTATAGTGTGTAAGCAATGCTAAAATGAACCAAAATTTAGGGTCTAATTTATAGTCTAGACTGTTATAAATTTTCCTAAATTAATCCAAAGGATTAGGCTACACGATTACAATGAAGATAATTTCTATAGAAAATTTTCAATAATTAGAGTTAATTATTCTCCTCCTCCTTCTCAAGTTTGATATAATAAGAAAGTATTCTTCAATCCTTAAGGAGTTCTTGTTGTAATAAACTTTGAGCATCACAAGATGATTGGTGACTCCATGATATCACTTTGATTTCCATTGATGAAGTTACAAGATTATGAAACATTTTTTAATACCACTAGAGGAATTATACTTTGGATACTACATCACAATGATGGTATGACAAGAATTACAACCACTTTGAACATCAACAATGAAATAATAACCAAGGAAATGTAATTATTATCTTAAATTTATTATAAATTATATGTTTATAGATACTCTCTTCAAATATTCATCAGGTTTCTATCATCTAATTATAAGTATTTATTCAAATAAACTAGTGAAACCATTGTCTGGAATGTGTTTAACCACTTCTAGTGTGCCTTTAAGCCTTCAAGTTGTATTAAAGTGGTCACATATTAATTTATTTTTTGATCATTTATGAGTTTGATTATCAGTTTCTTAATATGATATTTCTATTTCATATGACCATGGACATATAAAAAAATTATGAATAATTCTTGAAGACATTATCCATAGTTGATGAGGATATTGGACGATATACACGATTGCATGACATGTAACCAAAAAGTACACACCAAATACACATAGACAACCAAACTTGGATAAACCCTAAAAATCAAAACACATCATGTGGTTGATTGGTATTCAACCTCATTACAATCCTTGTATTGATTATAAATTGTCACATATAGTGATAGGGTTAGATGGTGTGTAGTTGGCATACATGTCGTTTATCCCCACACGAGTTTCCCCTGCATAAATCATGAAAACCATGTGGTCAAAGTATGGGTCATGTAATTAATACGTAATACATAATTATTGATATCCAATCTACATTGAAATACACAAAGTACATTACATGTAGTGGGATATACATACTATATAATTTATAATAATCCACATTAAATAAACATCGAGTCCCTAGTCAGGTAATTTTGGTGACCAATAATGAACCATAAGACTTATATCCGACTATACACATTGTATAATTTGGACTAACTAACATGAGAAAAATGATTATACAAAAATTTTGTGTGATTAATACATGAAAATAAATAAATAAATTTAATAAAAATATAACTACACAATGTATAGATGGTTACACATGCTGTGTGATAGAATTTTCCACACTGATTACATGTCGAGTAATTCAATGGGTTATGTAAAATATTAAATGATAAATTAATAGTTTTATGTGTTATTTTATAGATACATGAAATTTTTGATTTCAATATTCCGTTTAATTTTATAGCATTTCCACTGGTATATTCCATGTATATACAGTCATGTTGTGTGGTCAGACACACCATGAAAACTAAAAATGTTGACCCACAAAACAACATGTTGTGTATATCACAACATGCTGTATAGGAATACATTCCATATAAGTACACATTACATGAAAAGAACTATACAAAGTTTTAGTCACTTAATGTTTCATGGGAAAATACATGCTGTGTAATAGTGAAACTCTAAAAATGAGTTCAAATAGATGTATAAAGGGTACACACTATACCACATCTAGCACACTATGTATACTTAATTAATTTTGATTAAAAATATTTAATTTAATTTAATTTATTTTTAATTACATTTGATGATAATATCAAGTAATGTTTAGATGGATAATTAAGATAAAATAATTAATTAAGTAATAAGATGATTAATGAGTAATTCAAAGAAATTATCTTCACAAATCACGAATTGAAATGAATAATAGCTATTTTTAAATGTGTTTTTATTTCATGCATGGATGATCATAAGCTAGAACAACCTATGCATGTGTTGGGTTAATATTTAATTTAATTATTAATCTTATGGGTTTTTGTAATAAAATTATTATTAAATTAAATATAATGATCTATATATAATCCCTTATTCAATAATATATACATGCCTAAGTGTCCAAGGTTTATTTTATACCACCCAAACCCCTAGTTACCATAATCTATGAGTGATTAAGTGTATGAAAAGGAATAATCTCTTAGGAGAGAGCATATGGTTCCATACTGACCTGAGCTGAAACCAACAAAGAAGATAAATAGGTTAAAGGTAGAATGCTGGAACTCAATCCCAGCCTAGCTCCAGAAGTTAGTCACCTAGGGTAAATAGCTTGGTTTATCATCTTCTCAATAAACTAACCAATAGTTAATTATCTTGATCAGGACACATATTTATTTTATTTAGTAAAATGAATAGTTATTTATTTGTTCATCTGATGCAATGTTTATTTGATATTTAAACATGATCACATAATTTAAATAAAATAAGAATCATGTATAAAATATATTGATTATGCATAAATTATTTTATTAATATATGGTTAATTAATTATGTAAAATATTAATAACATTAACAAGTATATAAAGGATAAAATAAATAATATTTATGTATAATGATAAAAAATATCTTAAGAAAATATTAATTCAAAAAATCCTTGCATTGATTAAGTTAGAATATAACTATAGTTTAAAGAACTTATCTGACCCAAGTCAGGGTGATTATGATTATTAGGGAGTTCAATTCTTTTTGGGTTGAATTAACAAATTTATCACGAAGGGTTTATTTCTAAATCAATAATTGGTGTAACTTATAGTTATATGTTGAGGAAATCGAAGTCCAAGATTTTAGGACTGGAGAGCCCAATAAATATTTCTAGGAACTATAGGTTTTTGTAGTTGGATTATGAGATGGTAAACATGGATCCTTTCCACTAGAAAATCAACATTATAGGATATTATTAATCCAATAATGAGTTTTATTTATATTTTATAAAATAATGGGATACTAATGAAATAAAATTTATTATGCTACACTTTTTTGATAATGAATATAAAGTAATAAACATATGCCTTTATTTATTATATAGAATGGAAAGTAATTTGAGCTTAAGATTATCCCTATGATCAATATTTCAGAAAGAAAATCCCATGACTGGTGAAAACTCCCAAGATTGGTACATAAAATTGCACAACACATTACACCAATATTATAATATTTACATGATATAGTCCCTAGGTTTCGATGAGACTTCCAAGGAGGCAAGTGAGGAGGATCATACTATCTTTTGGAAACATGTGGATGATGCATTGGATGTCCAATGAATAGTGATATTTCAAAAAACATGAAGTCATAGATGTATACAACATGTTATCCCATATCCATGATCTCTATCAAGAGAAGGTATTATAAGAGGTTTATGAGTTCTCTAAGGCACTTTTTACGTACCACCTTGGAGAAGGTATTCCATATAGTCTATGTGATTGTCTATATTGGGTTTCTGGAAATTGTGAATTTCAAGATACCACAATAATTTTGAAAAAACCTCATGATCACCTCACATACTCATAGATTCTCCAGTATTATTGTGAATTTAAATATGATAATTATTAAGAAGACAATCCCTCATATCCTGATTTTAATTCACTAGGTGTATAAGGATATGAGGTATAGAAAGCCGTTAGTCCCTATGGTGAACAATAGGAAGGGAAAAAAGAAAGGCCCCAAGACTAACACCAAGTATAAGGAACCATTTCACCACTCAACTAAGAGGAGGAAGATAAATTGGTAGGTTAAGGAACAATAATTATTTTTTTATCATGTGGTAAGAAGGGACACCAGAAAAATAATTGAACCTCAATGAAGAATAAAAGAGATGAATTAAGTATATTCATTATCAAAATCAATATTTCCATTTATATAAATTAGGCATTCGATTAAACTTTTGGTACTAATATTTTTATCAAAATATAATAAACAAGTAGATTCAAGAAGGTTTCTATAGGTTATATGGATCTTTGAGTCATGAAATGACTATTAGAGACTACCATATTACTTTTCAAATGTGTATAATTCTAGTTTTAAGAATAATTATTACGTGACCAGTGTATTAAAAACATTATATCCATCTTCAATTTTTATATGGATATATTAACTTTCAAGTTTTTAAATAAGAACCACTACTTTAATAAATATAAAATATGTTATAGGATGGAACATCTTTATAATAGTCTTCAAATACTAGAATATGAAAAACAAATGTTGGAAATCAATAATGAATCAAGTTCACACTACTCATATCACACCCCACTATAGATTCATTATCTTGTTCATGTAAATGATAAGATATTTACATAACTATATCAAGATGGATACTTAGAATATTTTAAAATAAAACCCATAGATTTATGACATACTTGTTTATAAGGTAAAATTACAAAAATACATCTACTGGAAAGGGTGAAAGGTCCATATTGATTCTGGAATTTGTTTATATAGAAATTTTTTCACCTTTTCCAGTTTATTATAGGGGTGGATACTCTTACATCATAAATTTTACCAATAATTTTAGTAGATCTGAATATGTCTATTTAATGAGGTATATTTCAATATCCTTTAATAAATTTAAGAATAACAAGAATAAAGTAGAGAATCATCTTGATAAGAAGATAAATAAAATCAATTAATACTATATATGAGAGTTTATTAACTAATATTTAATCAACAATCTAATGTATTTTTTGATACTATATCAACTCACTAATTCTTATACACTAAAGTGGAATGGTGTCAGTGAAAGGAGGAACTGAAACTTATTGGGCATGGTGAGGTTAATGATGAGTCATGGGGGTATTACATTGTCCTTTTTGAGATACATATTATAGAATATAGTATGAACACTAAATTGAGTTATAAATAAAGAAGAAAATGGAATTTCATTTGAGGCATGGAGTGGAAAGAAACTTGGTTTTTAAAAAATGCATGCATGATGATGTAGAGAATTTTTTTAGGTTATATCTGGAAGATAAATTTTGACTAGAGGAAGAAAGTGTATCTTTATAGTATATCACAGGAAAAAAATATTATTTTTTCTATAAAAACCATTAAGAAAAAAATGAAATAGTAGAAAGACAATCCATATTCCTTGAGATGGATTACATCTCCAAAAGATATAGTGGGAGAAAGATAGGTTTCAATAAAGTTGATCATGAAGATACACAAGAGTTATAATATGAAAAAATTATACAAATCCCTATGAAAGATGTTTTTTCCATAGACACATTACTATGTAGAAGAATGAGTGAGGTTAGAAAACTATAGAGATATGGTTTTCTATTAAGAAAGGATGATGAAACATTATTAGTTAGTAATGTTGAAATTGTGTCATATAAGGAATCAAAATGAAACTTTGAAATTTCAAGGTGGAAATAAGTCATGAATTATGGGGTATGGATTATAGTCACAAAAACAATGTATGGGTTTTTATAGATCCTCCAGTGGATGTAAATCTTATTGAGTGTAAACGGGTATTCATGAAGAAATTGGAAATTAATGGTATTTTCAATAACTAGAAGTAAAGGAGGGTTACTAAAGGGTTTATGTAACGTAAATACATATACTATGATGATTTTTTTCACTAGTTTGTATATTTAAATCCATTATAATTCTACTTTCTATAATAGCTTTCCATGATTATAAAATTTGGAAAATGGATGTTAAAATAAAATTCCTTCATGAGAACCTTATGGAAGATGTCAACATTACACATCCAAAAGGGGTTGTAAATACAAATGATTATAATAAGCTATAAAAGTTATATAGATCCATTTATTAGTTTAATCAAAAAATGAGATCGATTAAAATTCATTTTTATGAGGATATAAGACAATTTGGCTTCATAATGAATAAATATGAGACTTATGTGTATAATAGTTTTAGTGGGGGTGTGATCATTTTATTTATATTATATATTTATGATATATTAATAATTTGAATTGAGATAACAATCATAAATTTAATTAATATGTGTTTAAAAAATGCATCTCTATAAATGAATTAGGTGAACCAACCTACATTTCTGGGATCAAGATCTATCGTAATTGATCCATGAGGATTCTTGGACTAAGTGAGGGTACTTACATTGAAAATTCACTAAACATATCTAGTATAGAATAATTATAGAGGGTCTTTTTACCATTATCACATGGTATATATATCTCTAATAAAATGTGAACTCAGATACAAGATGAGAGAGAGAGAATGGGTTGGATTCCTTATGCATTATTGATAGAATCTATCATGAATGCTCCATTATATACCAGTCTTGATGTTTCCTAGGACTTAATCATAGTAACAAGATATTAGGAACACTAAGGAGAACAATATTAGAATGAAGTAAAGACTATCCTGAAGTATTTTATGTCACAAACCGACCCAAGTTGGGGATCGAGCTGCAAGTACCCCAAGCTCGCCTCTGTACGCCAGAGGGTGGATACTAGTGCTGAAGGCTTAAATAACACAGGGAGGCCATTTTATATGTACCTTTATGCACACACACAACCATATCAATATAAAAGTGTAGAGGGAAAGAGTAAAAGATGCAACACAATAAGAAAGTAAACCAAGAATGCATAACATCTAGGTTGTTTAAGAGTATGACTGTGAAAACTAAAAAGTGAAGTGGAAAAATACACACCCAACCTGAAATATGTCCCAACCTGACAAAAATAGAAAATTAAACTACTAATAGATCCCAAATCATGAATCCCAATCTGTAACCATCATATGAAGTCTAAAGTACCATGTATCCCTAAGCTCCTCTGAAGTCACTATCGACCTGTTCGTTGTCTGCATAAGACACGATACATGCTGGAAAAACCCAAGTAGCGGCGAGTATATAGATACCCATTAGGATTCCTTGAATAATCAAGGGGGAGTAGTATATGATACAATAGTAATAGAAAGATAGTTTATGCAAGATGCAGTCAAAGAGAAAAGATCAACCAAAACCAAGAGAGAGTAACCTCATCCAAGAACTAGGGGCTTGACACTGTGATTAGACAAACTACATATCAAGTATTTGAAAAAATATACTAGGAGAGTAAACTCATCCAACCACGAGAAGATAAAAATAGAAAGCACATGGAATACCCCTCATTTCTTAGCTAACCAAATAAAAGCGTATGTATACATAAATATATATATATATGATCATCCAAAGAAACCAAAATGAGGGAGTAAGGGGATCTTCATCTCATAGTTTATCCCAGTAAGAAGAGTACCCAATAATTAAAAAATTACATCAACGATGAACAAAATCTCATGAGTCTATCCAAAGTAACTGTGCAAGTAAAACTATGCCTCATCATTGTACCACACAATACAGTAGGAAAAAAATCAAAGTAGAGGACCCATTACCTAGTACAACAGGAGGGATCCACTCTTATATACATTGAGGACCAACTACCCATATCTACTAGATGGTACCACTTGGTAGTCATTGATGACCACAATTCCAATCTCTACATGAGGGTCTAAATTGATAATCATCAAGGACTCCATTATCCATCTCTATTGGAGGGTACAAGTCACTAATCATCAAGGAATACACTTCTTAACTATACTAGAGGGTAAAACTTGGTAATAGTCGAGGACTCCACTTCCCACCTGTACTGAAGGGTACAACTCAGTAGTTGTCGATGACTCTACTACCTATCTCTACGGAGGGTACAACTTGGTAGTCATTTAGAATTCCATTGATAAGATCTACTGAAGGGTACACCTCAATAGTATCTGGTAATCTTTTGTGATCACTTCCATCTTCAATCATCACCTAGAAAAGTTTAATTAATGGAAAATTTCACATCGTATCATTAAATCCATAACAATGGGCATCATCACGTTCTACATGAAAAAAAACTCATGATAGACTACTCACAGGCCAAAATCTGAGTTCAAATGAAGGTTATATGAAAGTTATAAGTTCCTTAAAAGGGAAACAAAGAGTACATGGAATGTGAGGGGACCCACACAACATATAGCCCCAATCCATAACCTAGTTGTGTCCTTGGATATTACATGAATCCCTATCTGTATAGCAGTACACGCTATGCAGGTGGACTATAAGGTGTGTCTAAGTTTCTAGGGACTAGGCAATGTCCCTCTAGTAGTGTTCATGTACTTGAGCCATGTATTTGTACTAGGTACATGATGTGTGGATTCACACAAGGTTCACACTTGTACTCTATTCATTTCCATGTACTTGGGTACACATTCATGTACTCCCACATGGATCCTTGCTCATGTGGTCCATCACACAGCTCGTCCAAATGAGTATGAGGTACACGGATTCTAGGTAGGGTACACATCACAACATCCTTAATATTTCTTGAGTCCTTAATTTCCACACTTAAGGGGCTACATGTCGTGTGTTCATCCTTATATATAGTGTGTATTTGGGTTTTCCACAGAATATCAGATTCGATTTCCTTACCTCGATTCAGGATATGACGCTTTTATTTCCACCCTATCTCTACAAAAAATTGTTAGATATAACATTTATTGATGGATTATAGCCCTCTAGTGGCAATAAATATGATTCCAATTACCCATAGGGGTTTCATCGTTCGAACAGTATGCATCGCATGCCCCAATTCATCCCACCACCATAGAATCAATCTATGTTTTTCAAAACTATCCCCCATTCCTTGCAAAAATACTATATATTTTCTCATTTTGTCGATCCATGCCTCATTCATTAATCCTTTTTTATTTTGGGGGTCCAATCAGGTTCGGTACCACCTGACAATGTCGAAATGGGACCGTAGGGTCCTATCAGTGACGAACTCAAAGAAAATGAGGGGAAAAGGAACCATAAAAAGGTTTACCCATGGTTGGGAAAGCGTTCTTGGCCAAATATCAATAAAAATGATATTGGGGTTAGATAAAAATTCAAAAACCAATTTAATTTGGTACGTAGGTGCTTGATTGTGCCACAATTGGTGTAGATTAATAGGAAAGATCAATTTGATCAATCAGTTGAATCAAAAAGGGAATAAATCAAAAATTGAAGATTTCATAATTTTAGGTTAGATCATTATTATTCAATGAACACATTCACCAATGATTGAGGAAATTCATTTCATTCACTTTATCACAATCTGCTTTGATCTCTAGTATTGTTGTCATCTGAGGTGGTTTTCGAATGAATGAGTAAAGAAAATATCTGGAATTCTCTCATGGTTTATATGGATAACCCTAGAGGATTCACCATGGAATTATTCTTATATAACATTTATTTGTGTAAAAAATGAATGAATTAATTAATTTAATAACTAATTAATCCATTGAACATACCACCAATGATCAAGGATTCTTATCTTCCCATGTCAACCAATTTTATGTTTCTCATATGGTAAAAAATACATTTTGGACTCAACCTTTGTCTCATATTTATGATACAAGCTTCTATTTAAGAGTTATACCATTTTATTCAATAATTTTCATGCATGAAATATAAAATATGTTTAATCTTTTTATAAAATTAATTCCTGGAACACCGGGCCTTGGAATTGAATGCCGTCTTAGCTCCTAGATCTATATATATATATAGAAATATTTAAAATAATAATAAGAAAAAATAGCTCTCTACATCATTCCATAGTTCAATATTTTCCTCCCTAAAAAATCAAAAATAGAAAAATAACTTAGGATACTGATCCCACACTTGGCTCTCCCACTCCTAAGAACTCTCCTGCATGTTTTCTTTCTACCACAACATGTGAACCAAATGGATGTTACATACATGTAGGGTCCTATCTTTTTGACCCTCGATCTCTACTGGGTGCTCCACAAAGGTTTATCCATCCTTGATGTGATACTATCCCCAGTCGATAATGTGTGTGGGGGTCATGCACATATCTTCTCAGTTGCGACACGGGGAAGACTTCATGCACTTGCTCTAGCTGTGAGGGTAGTGTGAGGTGGTAAGAAACATCACCAACCCTCTTCATGATCTCGAATGGATTGATGAACCTCAGGGATATATTGTCTCCCCGGAAAAACCTCCACAATACTCATTGTGGGGAGACTCTCAGGAAAATATGTTCTCCCTACTCTAACTGAAAGGGAAAATGATGATGATTTGCGTAAGCTTTCTTACCGCTCTAGGCCATCCTTATCCTCTCACGGATGATATGGACTTTCTCTATCATCACGTGCACCATCTATAGTCCCACAAGAGATGTATCACTAATCTCTGTCTAGTACATGGGTGACCTGTATGGAATCCCGTATATGTTCTTAAAAGGTTCTATGTCGATGATATAGTGGTAGCTATTGTTGTACGCAAACTATACCAAGGGAAAGTGATCCTCCCATATCTAGATGAATTCTAACAAGAAAACCCTTAGAATATCCTCCAACACTGGGAAAGTTAACTTGGTATACACATTGGTCTTGGGGTGAAAGAATGTACTCATTATCATTTGGGTCCAAAATTCCTCTTCCAGGCCTCACCATAATCATGATTTAAACCACACTTCATGATCGAAGACAATAATCGAGGGTACTCGGTGAAGAAAAACTACATCTCATACATACATATGCCCCAAAATCTCCACCAAACTCTACTCCCTAATATAAAAGAAGTGTCTTGACTTATTGAGTTAGTCAACTATCACTCAGATGGTGTCATGGACCTGCACTATACACAAAATCCCTATAAACAATTCCATGTATATGTCAACCGACTTACACTATGGGATCTCATGGGGCTGCAACAAACCTGAAAAAACTTGTTGTTTAGCCTTTACCTACTGATAAGTGATACACCTAGAGATGAAATAAACTACACTATATCTCATTCCAGACCACCAAAAATTTTATTGAAGATTTTTTTACATCTTCCCTACACCAGGATGTACAACTAGGGGAGAAGTGAAGAACAATCGTATCACGTCCTCCCGTATCATGACTGGAACCACCATCCATTCCTGAAAAAAGATGATGTTATACCCTCCTTCAGAGTATATATTTTATGATTAACCTATGGATATATGGTCATTGAAGACCTCAAATTCATTATCTCCCAACTGGAACTCTCTTTCATGCTTGATAAGTGAAGGAGTCATCACCATCAGCTGACGAAAAACTGTACCCTCTTGCTTCACTAGGGTCAGCTGCAAGGAGGCCAACTACTCCAAAGCCTCTTTAACCAAACAAGAATGGGACTTACTACTAATGGATTATATTAAAAAATTACACTTACCCATAAGGATGATGTGCGCTCCTGTATTGATCTACCATATAAGGATGATGTGCGCTCCTGTATTGATCTAGTCTTAGGTACGTCTCAACACAGGAGCGCACATCATCCTTATCCTCATCTCCTCAAAGTCCCTCTAGAATAGCTCAGACTAGGTAAATGGATGACCTTTCCATGTTAGGGAAGTCAAAGTGGATGAAATTATGGATAATTATGCCACAAACCTCCTATAGTACCCACCAAACCAAGAATCATCCACACCTTTGAATCTCTCTTGGGTGGATATAATGACCCATACTTTACATAAATTGTTAATACTTCAAAATTGAAGCACACTTATTACAACATATGACAAAACCACAAAGGACCGTATAGGTATAGTGTCTTTAGAAACTGGGAAACATAAACAACTGGTTCATAAATCTTCTACAGTGTCTCCCATTTATTTCATCATATCTAGGGTCCCTTTTAGCATATTCTACTTAATATACATCTTCCTGACCTGGGGAAAAGAAAACATAAAAGGGTGAGCTCAAATGCTCAGCAAGGGAAAATAAAGGAAAAAAATCATATCATATCTTTTTGAAAATCATAACCTGCAAAAGAGATCATAATATCTTAACATGGAATAAATCATAGAAGTGAAAATGAGATCCCCATAATCATAAAAATGAAACTTGAAACTTTGTGGCATGCACACATAATCATGGAAAATCATTTCTTGTTAGTCATGACTCATTGCCAAGACTATCTTAGTGGACAGAGTCCCTTTCTGAACCGAGTCACCCTCATTCCAGTCCTGTTTCACTGAACCGGTATAACCTACCATTCCAGCCCTGTCTATCTCATGAGATATAAAATCTTTAACCAATGCATTGGAGGGAGATATAGGTCCCACCCATCTTATAATGAATCCTTTCTTATGTGTTCCACATAATCATAAACCATACATCATAGCGTAACCCATGTAATAAAAATGGGATTCTTAAACAACATGACATCATAAAACAATTCATATAAGATAAAGGAATTCATAAAAAGTGTTTCCATCACAAAATAATCAAATCCATGTAATAATAAGGATAAAAACAGAACCCTTTTATTATCTTAGATGGAAAATAATTTTGATAAAATACTTGAACTCCATTCTTGAGGAAAATATCCTTTCTACTTCAAAAACATTTTTCCTTTCATAACATGTCATACAACTTTAAAATAAAAGAAGTTGATTAAAAATAAACTTGAAAACTTGTAAAGTAATCTTCTTGGAAATAATTTTTTTAAAAAATCCATTCATTCCGTATAAGTTAAAAAAACATTCTTCGTACTTTTGTCGGAAAAGTCAAAAAGTACCTCGTACGAAAAAACGACAAAAGATTCCTTTCATTTCTTTTACTAAAAACTCACCGAAGGGTAAAAATGGATTTAAACAGTTGTAGGTGGATGGAAATAATATTACATATTTATGAAACATGGATGTGGATGATAAAATACACCCCAGTAAATAATTACAAATAAACAATCTCGGATAAAAATGAGATTGTGATATTTCCCTTACCTTAGGTCCGATTTGCTTTGTACGTGTCCGAAGCTCCTGTATAATGGTTTAAATAATGTTATTGACTTATTCGAGAATCATACATATTGATATTATATCATATATGGTCATATTATTAGCTTCTTGATAGTAATATTTCATTGTTACTTGTTACTCGGGTCTTTATTGCCTTTTGTTCTTATGCGTGTTTTGCCGAATACATTATTATTCTTCTTTTAAGGTTATAGATACCTTATATCCAGAATGGTATTAGTGTAACATATATCATATTTATTCATTCAATTCATTTATATAATTACTATGTAATGATGATCATGTAGAATGAGTCACATCACATCGTGGAGACAGTATTCCGTACGTACGCACGAGTGATGATATCGTTCCTATGATCATGGAACTGTATTGGAGTATATATATATTATTTCAGTATCAATATTACTTTATAATAATCATAAATAGTTACTCATTACACCATTATACCCATCCTTGTAAAGTGATGGTGGAAAAATAGATTACACCACGACGTGGAGACAGTATTCCGTACGTACGCACACGCGGTGATTTCATTTTTCCATGGGATGGATAGAAGGTGAATTAGGGTTGTTTCATATTTATAATAACATATCAGTATTTAAGTAATACTGATTTTATTACTTTATCATGAAACAACTAAAGAAGAAGAAGTTGAAGAAGAAATAAATTGAAAAGATCGGTAATGGATATTACCTCTTCTTTGGAACGCCTCTTTGAATCCTCCACTTAGGGAACTAAGATTGGTCTTTGAAGAAGACCAGGACCTCTAGGATTATTCTAGGGAAGTGTAGAGGAGAAAATGGCAGGGGTTGGCCGAGCTTGAGTGCTCAAATTGGTGTGAGGAGGAGGGGGAGGAGGTGCCCTTTTATAAGGGAGGAGATGGGCACCTTAGGAATATCTCAAAATATTATTTTATATTAAAGTCAAAATCGGTTTATAATGGTTCCAAAGGGTCTTATTTCGAAGCTAAAGTGGGTAAGGGTCGAAATCCTATCAACCAATAGGATTTAGACATGTTTAGGTTATTATTTTAACCTTATCAATTAGATTTAACTCTAAGTTAAATAATTTAACTTTTACCATGTCTTTTTGTTTTCTTTCACTATATGGTTAATACACTTACTATAACATGCCAAACGAACCCCAAATTGTTTATTATTAATATATATATCCTTATCTAAGTTATTTGTCCGAACCTTAGATTTTTAGGAATAAAATAACAATTAATAAGATAATATTTGATTTAAAAACTATTTTGTGTCAATTTTGACACTCTTTGATATATGATTTTTTTGAAAGTCATAACAGAATTATATGTTCGAACCAAGTTGATTAAATCAACATTAATATATCATAGTAACCTAGAAAATTAGTGTAATTCATAAAAAGTATCAAATTACATTTATTTTGGTGTTTATAACATCAATTATATCAATATTTCATTAATAAGATAATTACTGCATCATCATTGTGTCATAAATAAATAAAATTATTTAATGTCTAAAAATTACAAATAAAATACCATTATGTAGGAAATATTTTTATCTTTCTAATGAATATTTATAGTCTAATTTATATTATGTATAACCCCATATTAAAAATGATTTACTTATTAAACTTTGATTTTAACTATTTTAACCCTTCTTTAAATAAATTAATAATAAATGTCCTAATCTAATCCAAGTGGGCCTAAATGGTCATATTTTATTCCTAAGTTTGTTTTTGGTCGAATTACACTTATCCAATAGAATTAGTACATGTGTTAGGATAATAGTAATATCATATTTACCCTTAGTTACCCTATTTACTATTAACCGCAGTAAAAAAAATAAAAAGTTACTATTCACCAAAAAATTATTTTCATCTCATTGAACCAAATTTTAGTCCTTGATATTAACCGTGTCTCTCGGATTTTCGAAATTCCATTCACAGAAGCGGTAAAATTAAGTTTTATGCAAAATTCAGTTTTTAGCCTACCACTTAGTGGTTTCACTATTCATCAAAAATTGAAATTTTTCAGAAAAATACCAACATTTCACCCTAGACTAATTTCTGTATTCCGAATCTAAAAATGAAGTCCATTTTGAAAAATAAAATTTATAAAATTTCAAAAAGTGGTTATTACTATTCATAACGGCTAGTTTTAATAATATTTTAATAGCATATCGTTGTTTAGTGAAACTCGGTATTGCGTACGACGCAAGCTATCGAGGAAGGTTGCGATTGCGTGTAAAGCAAGCCAAGCAAGTGTTTGTGTAGAAAAAGATTCCTTTGATGATTTATATAACATAAAAGTCTCGGGTGTTACATTCTACCCCCCTTAAAAAGAATTTCGCCCTCGAAATTCGTCACTTTGTAACAAACAGATGAGGATACTTCTCCCTCATCATATCCTCAAGCTCCCATGTAGCTTCTTCAAGTTGGTGGTTCCTCCATAAAACTTTCACCAAGCGAGTGGTCTTGTTTCGTAGGACTTTTTCGCTACGATCCAGAATCTCTATCGGCTGTTCTTCATAAGAAAGATCTTGCTCCAGCGGTACAACTTCTGAGCTGAGTACATGTGAAGGATCAGGTATGTACTTTCTCAAGAGAGATACATGGAACACATCGTGAACTTGAGAGAGATTCAGTGGAAGCGCCAATCGGTAAGCTACCTTCCCAACATGATCCAGTATTTCGAAAGGACCGATATATCTAGGGCTCAACTTCCCCTTCTTTCCAAATCTCATAACCCTCTTCCAGGGAGATATTTGTAAGAACACTTTATCACCCACTTCAAACTCTAGGTCTTTTCTTCGGTTGTCGGCATAACTTTTCTGTCGACTCTGAGCTGCTCTTATGTGTTGTTGAATAGATCTAACCTTTTCTTCCATTTCATCAACGAGATCAGGTCCTAACAGCTTTCTTTCCCCAACTTCATCCCAGCAAGTTGGAGTCCTGCATTTCTTTCCATAGAGAGCTTTATAAGGAGCCATCTGAATACTGGAGTGAAAGCTATTATTATAAGAAAATTCCACCAAAGGTAGGTGTTGATCCCAACCTCCTTTGAAATCCATAGAGCAAGCTCTCAACATATCTTCTAGGGTTTGAATTGTTCTCTCAGACTGACCGTCTGTCTGGGGATGATAAGCAGTGCTGAAACTCAACTCTGTATCCAGAGTATGCTGAAGACTTCGCCAGAACTTTGAGGTAAATCTCGGATCCCGATCAGATATAATAGAAAGTGGTACTCCATGCAATCTTACCACTTCCTTTACATATATCCTGGCAAGCTGATCTAGAGATAAATCCTCTCTAATAGCAATGAAGTGTGCAGACTTTGTAAGACGATCAACTATGACCCAGATAGCATTATTGCCTTTGGATGTTTTAGGAAGTCCTGTGACAAAGTCCATAGTGATGTTTTCCCATTTCCATTCGGGTATGGGTAATGGTTGTAACATCCCCTTAGACTTCTGTCTCTCAGCTTTAACTTGTTGACAAACCAAGCATCGAGAGACATATTCAGCAACATCTCTTTTCATGCCATTCCACCAGAAGTACTCTTTCAGGTCCCTATACATCTTCGTGCTTCCAGGATGAATAGAGAATGAAGAACTATGAGCCTCATCCAGCAGCTCCTTCTTTAATTCGGGGATGGGAGTAACACAAACCCGATTCCTGAACTTTATTATCCCATCACAATCAAGGTTGAATTCAGGAACATTTCTCACCTTCTTTTGTAACTCGACATCTTCTTTCTGTGCCTCCTTAATATTCGCATGTATAGATGGTTGAACATTCATTTGAGAAAGATAAGATTTCCCCCCTTCCATTATAATTCCAATATCCATCCTTTGTAAATCCATAAATATTGGATCTTTTGTGATCCTCATCATGGATAAACTAGCATGGTCTTGTCGACTTAATGCATCTGCCACCTTGTTTGCTTTCCCAGGGTGGTAATGGATTGAGCAGTCATAATCCTTAATCAGCTCCAACCATCTTCTTTGACGCATATTCAGCTCCTTTTGTGTGAAAATATACTTTAAACTTTTATGATCAGTATAAATATCACACCTTTCACCATAAAGGCAATGCCTCCAAATCTTTAATGGAAAGATTACCGCAGCCAACTCCAAATCATGTGTTGGGTAATTTTGCTCATGGATTTTCAACTGTCGTGAGGCATAAGCTATCACCATATCATTTTGCATAAGAACACACCCCAATCCCTTCTTGGATGCATCACTGTAGATCACAAACCTTTCTCCACTACAAAGCAGTGTGAGCACAGGTGCACTGGATAACCTTCTTTTCAACTCCTTGAAATTCTCTTCACATTCCTCTGTTCAGACAAACTTAACTCCTTTCCGAGTCAACTTGGTGAGTGGATTAGATAATCGTGAAAAATCTTTTACAAAACGTCGATAATATCCATCCAAACCAAGAAAACTTCGGATCTCAGTTACTGTTGTTGGTCTTGACCATCTTTCGATAACCTCTGTTTTTGCTGGATCCACAGATATCCCCTCTTTTGAGATTATGTGACCCAAAAATGCAACTTTTTGAAGCCAAAATTTACACTTGGTAAATTTGGCATAAAGCTTCTCCTTTCTCAGGGTCTTCAATATAATTCTCAAGTGATCTTCATGCTCTTCCTTGCTCTTTGAATAGACAAGAATATCGTCTATAAAGACTACCACAAATTGATCAAGATATTCTCTAAAGACACTATTCATTAGATCCATGAATATAGCAGGGGAATTAGTAAGACCAAATGGCATCACTATAAATTCATAGTGTCCATACCTTGTACGGAAAGCTGTCTTTGGTATATCCTCCCTTTTGACCCTTAATTGATGATACCCTGAACGAAGATCAATCTTGGAAAAGTATTGAGCTCCGCGTAGTTGGTCAAATAAGTCATCAATGCGTGGGAGAGGATATTTGTTCTTGATAGTGATCTTGTTAAGTTCTCGATAATCAATGCAGAGTCTCATTGATCCATCTTTCTTCTTAACAAATAGAACAGGTGCTCCCCAAGGTGACACACTAGGGCGTATGAATCCCTTATCAAGATTCTCTTGGAGTTGCTTCTTCAATTCCTGCAACTCAATTGGGGCCATTCTATAAGGTGTATTTGAAATTGGCAAAGCGCCCAGTACGAGTTCTATTGAAAACTCAACTTCACGATTTGGTGGAAGACCCGGTAATTCCTCCGGAAAGACATCATCAAACTCCCGTACAATGGGCATATTCTTAATCGTTAGTTTCTCACCAACCATTTGAGATAAATAACCTTCATTTAGTGGAATCAATACCCATAAGATGGAAGAAATTTCCACTGGAAGGTTATGTTCATCCTTGCATTGGTATACAATCGTAGATTGATCTGGAATATGAAATGTGACTTCCCTTCTTTGGAAATTGATATGAGATCCATGTAGAGAAAGCTAATACATGCCAAGAATCACATCAAATTCCACTAAAGGAAGGATCACAAGATTTGTAGGAAGCACTTTCCCACAAACATCGATTGGAGAAGAATTATAAACTTTTGATGCGACTGTTGTGCCATTAGGTGTTGTCACAGCTAACTCAACATCTAATTGTTGAGGTAATACGGTGATACCCTTAGAAAATTCTTTAGAAATAAAAGAGTGGGTGGATCCAGAATCAAATAAAACATTTTCTACTTTAGAGTGGATGGTAAGTGTACCTTTCACCACTTCGTTATCATACTCCACATCGCTGATAGAAATTGCATGTGACTTTCCTTTGTCTTTAGCCTTAAGATTTTTTTGACGTCGACCATCATCATCAACCCTTGGATTTGGGCATTGATTGGCATAATGCCCCATCTCCTTGCACTTGAAACATTGAAGTGTAGTAGGTTCATTCTGTGTATCCCTTCCTTTGTTTGCATCATTAGACATCTTCTTCTCATTATTGCGGCATTCAAATGCCCGATGACCTTCCTTTCCACATTTAAAACATTTACTTGTCCCTTTAAGACAACTCCCTCCATGTTTCTTTCCACACTTTGAGCATAAGGGAAAGTTCATCTTCTTTTCAGTGTGTTCTTTAGATTTTCCTTTGAATTCCATCTTCCTCTTCTTATCAAACCCATGTGACTGATGGGTTAATCCAATCTCCATCTCGACTTTGAGAGCACATCGAACGATTTCCTCGTAGCTATTGAAGTCCCTTATGGCTAACGCCCTTCGAAGACTTGGTTTTAAGCCACTAAAGAATCGATCGATCTTACTCTCAGGTTGGATAATAATACCAGAAGCGTACCTTGAAAGTCTTGTAAAATTTGCTTCATAGGTACTAACAGATTCATCATCCCTTTGCTTCAGTTCAAGGAACTCTTTCTCCATCTTTGTTCAGAGAATACGAGGGAAGTACTTATTGAAAAATAAGTTCTTGAACTCGTCCCATTCCATAGACTCAATTTCATCCCTTTGCCTCGTATTCTTAATAAGATTCCACCATTGATCAGCATCTCCTTCCAAACGATACACTGCTAGGATGACTTTATCATGTTCAGAACATTGAAGAACTGAAAATATCTTTTCAGTAGTACTAATCCATTCTTCAGCAACTAATGGATCAGTAAACTCGCTGAATGAAGGTGGACGCTGCCTCATGAAGGATTCAACAGAATTTTGCTCCTTCCTTTGCTCGTTTGGAAGTCCTGCATGATTCATAGCTTGAGAAAGTTTTGTGAGCATGGCTACAAGATTTTTCATTCCAGCTCCCATATCGTTTGGTTTCTCAGGGGGACAATCATTGCATTGCCCATCGCATTCCGCATTAACACGGTTCCTTCGGGTTCCAGCCATTGACTAAAACCAAGAAGAATAGTGTGAGAAACACTAATTATAATAGGAAAACCACATAATCAAGGATAAAATTTCACACTTAAGGTTTTATCCTAGGGTATTCATGGCCATTTCTAAAACACTAAGATTGTGTTCTATGCTTAGACTTATCCTTAGGGTTCTCACTAAGGCTTTCACATACTAGTTTCCAAAGGTTGACTATACCTTTCCTCTGATACCAACTATAATGACCCATACTTTACATACATTGTTAATACTTCAAAATTGAAGCACACTTATTACAACATATGACAAAACCACAAAGGACCGTATAGGTATAGTGTCTTTAGAAACTGGGAAACATAAACAACTGGTTCATAAATCTTCTACAGTGTCTCCCATTTATTTCATCATATCTAGGGTCCCTTTTAGCATATTCTACTTAATATCCATCTTCCTGACCTGGGGAAAAAAAACATAAAAGGGTGATCTCAAATGCTCAGCAAGGGCAAATAAAGGAAAAAAATCATATCATATCTTTTTGAAAATCATAACCTGCAAAAGAGATCATAATATCTTAACATGGAATAAATCATAGAAGTGAAAATGAGATCCCCATAATCATAAAAATGAAACTTGAAACTTTGTGGCATGCACACATAATCATGGAAAATCATTTCTTGTTAGTCATGACTCATTGCCAAGACTATCTTAGTGGACAGAGTCCATTTCTGAACCGAGTCACCCTCATTCTAGTCCTGTTTCACTGAACCGGTATAACCTACCGTTCCAGCCCTGTCTATCTCATGAGATATAAAATCTTTACCCAATGCAATGGAGGGAGATATAGGTCCCACCCATCTTATAATGAATCCTTTCTTATGTGTGCCACATAATCATAAACCATACATCATAGCGTAACCCATGTAATAAAAATGGGATTCTTAAACAACATGACATCATAAAACAATTCATATAAGATAAAGGAATTCATAAAAAGTGTTTCCATCACAACATAATCAAATCCATGTAATAATAGGGATAGAAACAGAACCCTTTTATTATCTTAGATGGAAAATAATTTTGATAAAATATTTGAACTCCATTCTTGAGGAAAATATCCTTTCTACTTCAAAAACATTTTTCCTTTCATAACATGTCATACGACTTTAAAATAAAAGAAGTTTATTAAAAATAAACTTGAAAACTTGTAAAGGAAGCTTCTTTGAAATAATTTTTTTTAAAAATCCATTCATGCCGTATAAGTTAAAAAAAACATTCTTCATACTTTTGTCGGAAAAGTCAAAAAGTACCTCGTACGAAAAAACGACAAAAGATTCCTTTCATTTCTTTTACTAAAAACTCACCGAAGGGTAAAAATGGATTTAAACAGTTGTAGGTGGATGGAAATAATATTACATATTTATGAAACATGGATGTGGATGATAAAATACACCCCAGTAAATACTTACAAATAAACAATCTCGGATAAAAATGAGATTGTGATATTTCCCTTACCTTAGGTCCGATTTGCTTTGTACGTGTCCGAAGCTCCTGTATAATGGTTTAAATAATGTTATTGACTTATTCCAGAATCATAAATATTGATATGATATCATATATGGTCATATTCTTAGCTTCTTGATAGTAATATTTCATTGTTACTTGTTACTCGGGTCTTTATTGCCTTTTGTTCTTATGCGTGTTTTGCCGAATACATTCTTATTCTTCTTTTAAGGTTATAGATACCTTATATCCAGAATGGTATTAGTGTAACATATATCATATTTATTCATTCAATTCATTTATATAATTACTATGTAATGATGATCATGTAGAACGAGTCACATCACATCGTGGAGACAGTATTCCGTACGTACGCACGAGTGATGATATCGTTCCTATGATCATGGAACTGTATTGGAGTATATATATATTATTTCAGTATCAATATTACTTTATAATAATCATAAATAGTTACTCATTACACCATTATACCCATCCTTGTAAAGTGATGGTGGAAAAATAGATTACACCACGGCGTGGAGACAGTATTCCGTACGTACGCACACGCGGTGATTTCATTTTTCCATGGGATGGATAGAAGGTGAATTAGGGTTGTTTCATATTTATAATAACATATCAGTATTTAAGTAATACTGATTTTATTACTTTATCATGAAACAACTAAAGAAGAAGAAGTTGAAGAAGAAATAAATTGAAAAGATCGGTAATGGATATTACCTCTTCTTTGGAACGCCTCTTTGAATCCTCCACTTAGGGAACTAAGATTGGTCTTTGAAGAAGACCAGGACCTCTAGAATTATTCTAGGGAAGTGTAGAGGAGAAAATGGCAGGGGTTGGCCGAGCTTGAGTGCTCAAATTGGTGTGAGGAGGAGGGGGAGGAGGTGCCCTTTTATAAGGGAGGAGATGGGCACCTTAGGAATATCTCAAAATATTATTTTATATTAAAGTCAAAATCGGTTTATAATGGTTCCAAAGGGTCTTATTTCGAAGCTAAAGTGGGGAAGGGTCGAAATCCTATCAACCAATAGGATTTAGACATGTTTAGGTTATTATTTTAACCTTATCAATTAGATTTAACTCTAAGTTAAATAATTTAACTTTTACCATGTCTTTTTGTTTTCTTTCACTATATGGTTAATACACTTACTATAACATGCCAAACGAACCCCAAATTGTTTATTATTAATATATATATCCTTATCTAAGTTATTTTTCCAAACCTTAGATTTTTAGGAATAAAATAACAATTAATAAGATAATATTTGATTTAAAAACTATTTTGTGTCAATTTTGACACTCTTTGATATATGATTTTTTTGAAAGTCATAACAGAATTATATGTTCGAACCAAGTTGATTAAATCAACATTAATATATCATAGTAACCTAGAAAATTAGTGTAATTCATAAAAAGTCTCAAATTACATTTATTTTGGTGTTTATAACATCAATTATATCAATATTTCATTAATAAGATAATTACTGCATCATCATTGTGTCATAAATAAATAAAATTATTTAATGTCTAAAAATTACAAATAAAATACCATTATGTAGGAAATATTTTTATATTTCTAATGAATATTTATAGTCTAATTTATATTATGTATAACCCCATATTAAAAATGATTTACTTATTAAACGTTGATTTTAACTATTTTAACCCTTCTTTAAATAAATTAATAATAAATGTCCTAATCTAATCCAAGTGGGCCTAAATGGTCATATTTTATTCCTAAGTTTGTTTTTGGTCGAATTACACTTATCCAATAGAATTAGTACATGTGTTAGGATAATAGTAATATCATATTTACCCTTAGTTACCCTATTTACTATTAACCGCAGTAAAAAAAATAAAAAGTTACTATTCACCAAAAAATTATTTTCATCTCATTGAACCAAATTTTAGTCCTTGATATTAACCGTGTCTCTCGGATTTTCGAAATTCCATTCACAGAAGCGGTAAAATTAAGTTTTATGCAAAATTCAGTTTTTAGCCTACCACTTAGTGGTTTCACTATTCATCAAAAATTGAAATTTTTCAGAAAAATACCAACATTTCACCCTAGACTAATTTCTGTATTCCGAATCTAAAAATGAAGTCCATTTTGAAAAATAAAATTTATAAAATTTCAAAAAGTGGTTATTACTATTCATAACGGCTAGTTTTAATAATATTTTAATAGCATATCGTTGTTTAGTGAAACTCGGTATTGCGTACGACGCAAGCTATCGAGGAAGGTCGCGATTGCGTGTAAAGCAAGCCAAGCAAGTGTTTGTGTAGAAAAAGATTCCTTTGATGATTTATATAACATAAAAGTCTCGGGTGTTACATTCTACCCCCCTTAAAAAGAATTTCGCCCTCGAAATTCGTCACTTTGTAACAAACAGATGAGGATACTTCTCCCTCATCATATCCTCAAGCTCCCATGTAGCTTCTTCAAGTTGGTGGTTCCTCCATAAAACTTTCACCAAGCGAGTGGTCTTGTTTCGTAGGACTTTTTCGCTACGATCCAGAATCTCTATCGGCTGTTCTTCATAAGAAAGATCTTGCTCCAGCGGTACAACTTCTGAGCTGAGTACATGTGAAGGATCAGGTATGTACTTTCTCAAGAGAGATACATGGAACACATCGTGAACTTGAGAGAGATTCAGTGGAAGCACCAATCGGTAAGCTACCTTCCCAACATGATCCAGTATTTCGAAAGGACCGATATATCTAGGGCTCAACTTCCCCTTCTTTCCAAATCTCATAACCCTCTTCCAGGGAGATATTTGTAAGAACACTTTATCACCCACTTCAAACTCTAGGTCTTTTCTTCGGTTGTCGGCATAACTTTTCTGTCTACTCTGAGCTGCTCTTATGTGTTGTTGAATAGATCTAACCTTTTCTTCCATTTCATCAACGAGATCAGGTCCTAACAGCTTTCTTTCCCCAACTTCATCCCAGCAAGTTGGAGTCCTGCATTTCTTTCCATAGAGAGCTTCATAAGGAGCCATCTGAATACTGGAGTGAAAGCTATTATTATAAGAAAATTCCACCAAAGGTAGGTGTTGATCCCAACCTCCTTTGAAATCCATAGAGCAAGCTCTCAACATATCTTCTAGGGTTTGAATTGTTCTCTCAGACTGACCGTCTGTCTGGGGATGATAAGCAGTGCTGAAACTCAACTCTGTATCCAGAGTATGCTGAAGACTTCGCCAGAACTTTGAGGTAAATCTCGGATCCCGATCAGATATAATAGAAAGTGGTACTGCATGCAATCTTACCACTTCCTTTACATATATCCTGGCAAGCTGATCTAGAGATAAATCCTCTCTAATAGCAATGAAGTGTGCAGACTTTGTAAGACGATCAACTATGACCCAGATAGCATTATTGCCTTTGGATGTTTTAGGAAGTCCTGTGACAAAGTCCATAGTGATGTTTTCCCATTTCCATTCGGGTATGGGTAATGGTTGTAACATCCCCTTAGACTTCTGTCTCTCAGCTTTAACTTGTTGACAAACCAAGCATCGAGAGACATATTCAGCAACATCTCTTTTCATGCCATTCCACCAGAAGTACTCTTTCAGGTCCCTATACATCTTCGTGCTTCCAGGATGAATAGAGAATGAAGAACTATGAGCCTCATCCAGCAGCTCCTTCTTTAATTCGGGGATGGGAGTAACACAAACCCGATTCCTGAACTTTATTATCCCATCACAATCAAGGTTGAATTCAGGAACATTTCTCACCTTCTTTTGTAACTCGACATCTTCTTTCTGTGCCTCCTTAATATTCGCATGTATAGATGGTTGAACATTCATTTGAGAAAGATAAGATTTCCCCCCTTCCATTATAATTCCAATATCCATCCTTTGTAAATCCATAAATATTGGATCTTTTGTGATCCTCATCATGGATAAACTAGCATGGTCTTGTCGACTTAATGCATCTGCCACCTTGTTTGCTTTCCCAGGGTGGTAATGGATTGAGCAGTCATAATCCTTAATCAGCTCCAACCATCTTCTTTGACGCATATTCAGCTCCTTTTGTGTGAAAATATACTTTAAACTTTTATGATCAGTATAAATATCACACCTTTCACCATAAAGGCAATGCCTCCAAATCTTTAATGGAAAGATTACCGCAGCCAACTCCAAATCATGTGTTGGGTAATTTTGCTCATGGATTTTCAACTGTCGTGAGGCATAAGCTATCACCATATCATTTTGCATAAGAACACACCCCAATCCCTTCTTGGATGCATCACTGTAGATCACAAACCTTTCTCCACTACAAAGCAGTGTGAGCACAGGTGCACTGGATAACCTTCTTTTCAACTCCTTGAAATTCTCTTCACATTCCTCTGTCCAGACAAACTTAACTCCTTTCCGAGTCAACTTGGTGAGTGGATTAGATAATCGTGAAAAATCTTTTACAAAACGTCGATAATATCCATCCAAACCAAGAAAACTTCGGATCTCAGTTACTGTTGTTGGTCTTGACCATCTTTCGATAACCTCTGTTTTTGCTGGATCCACAGATATCCCCTCTTTTGAGATTATGTGACCCAAAAATGCAACTTTTTGAAGCCAAAATTTACACTTGGTAAATTTGGCATAAAGCTTCTCCTTTCTCAGGGTCTTCAATATAATTCTCAAGTGATCTTCATGCTCTTCCTTGCTCTTTGAATAGACAAGAATATCGTCTATAAAGACTACCACAAATTGATCAAGATAGTCTCTAAAGACTCTATTCATTAGATCCATGAATATAGCAGGGGAATTAGTAAGACCAAATGGCATCACTATAAATTCATAGTGTCCATACCTTGTACGGAAAGCCGTCTTTGGTATATCCTCCCTTTTGACCCTTAATTGATGATACCCTGAATGAAGATCAATCTTTGGTATATTCCGTACGTACGCACGAGTGATGATATCGTTCCTATGATCGTGAAACTGTATTGGAGTACATATATATTATTTCAGTATCAATATTACTTTATAATAATCATAAATAGTTACTCATTACACCATTATACCCATCCTTGTAAAGTGATGGTGGAAAAATAGATTACACCACGGCGTGGAGACGGTATTCCGTACGTACGCACGCGCGGTGATTTCATTTTTCCATGGGATGGATAGAAGGTGAATTAGGGTTGCTTCATATTTATAATAACATATCAGTATGTAAGTAATACTGATGTTATTACTTTATCATGAAACAACTAAAGAAGAAGAAGTTGAAGAAGAAAGAAATTGAAAAGATCGGTAATGGATATTACCTCTTCTTTGGAACGCCTCTTTGAATCCTCCACTTAGGGAACTAAGATTGGTCTTTGAAGAAGACCAAGACCTCTAGTATTATTCTAGGGAAGTGGAGAGGAGAAAATGGCAGGGGTTGGCCGAGCTTGAGTGCTCAAATTGGTGTGAGGAGGAGGGGGAGGAGGTGCCCTTTTATAAGGGAGGAGAGGGGCACCTTAGGAATATCTCAAAATATTATTTTATATTAAAGTCAAAATCGGTTTATAATGGTTCCAAAGGGTCTTATTTCGAAGCTAAAGTGGGGAAGGGTCGAAATCATATCAACCAATAGGATTTAGACAAGTTTAGGTTATTATTTAAACCTTATCAATTAGATTTAACTCTAAGTTAAATAATTTAACTTTTACCATGTCTTTTTGTTTTCTTTCACCATATGGTTAATACACTTACTATAACATGCCAAACGAACCCCAAATTGTTTATTATTAATATATATATCCTTATCTAAGTTATTTGGCCGAACCTTAGATTTTTAGGAATAAAATAACAATTAATAATATAATATTTGATTTAAAAACTATTTTGTGTCAATTTTGACACTATTTGATATATGATTTATTTGAAAGTCATAACAGAATTATATGTTCGAACCAAGTTGATTAAATCAAAATTAATATATAATAGGAACCTAGAAAATTATTGTAATTCATAAAAAGTCTCAAATTACATTTATTTTGGTGTTTATAACATCAATTATGTCAATATTTCATTAATAAGATAATTACTGCATCATCATTGTGTCATAAATAAATAAAATTATTTAATGTCTAAAAATTACAAATAAAATACCATTATGTAGGAAATATTTTTATCTTTCTAATGAATATTTATAGTTGAATTTATCTTATGTATAACCCCATATTAAAAATGATTTACTTATTAAACTTTGATTTTAACTATTTTAACCCTTCTTTAAATAAATTAATAATAAATGTCCTAATCTAATCCAAGTGGGCCTAAATGGTCATATTTTATTCCTAAGTTTGTTTTTGGTCGAATTAAACTTATCCAATAGAATTAGTACATGTGTTAGGGTAATAGTAATATCATATTTACCCTTAGTTACCCTATTTACTATTAACCGCAGTAAAAAAAATAAAAAGTTACTATTCACCAAAAAATTATTTTAATCTCATTGAACCACATTTTAGTCCTTGATATTAACCGTGTCTCTTGGATTTTCGAAATTCCATTTACAGAAGCGGTAAAATTAAGTTTTATGCAAAATTCAGTTTTTAACCTGCCACTTAGTGGTTTCACTATTCATCAAAAATTGAAAGTTTTCAGAAAAATACCAAAATTTCACCCTAGAGTAATTTCGGTATTCCGAATCCAAAAATGAAGTCCATTTTGAAAAATTAAATTTATAAAATTTCAAAAAGTGGTTATTACTATTCATAACGGCTAGTTTTAATAATATTTTAATAGCATATCGTTGTTTAGTGAAACTCGGTATTGCGTACGACGCAAGCTATTGAGGAAGGTCGCGATTGCGTGTAAAGCAAGCCAAGCAAGTGTTTGTGTAGAAAACGATTCCTTTGATGATTTATATAACATAAAGGTCTCGGGTGTTACAGTGGATCCCAAGTAAGCACTACATTGATATTCATTGGTTCCAAAACTAAACCATGCTCAAAAATTACATTACCTAGAAATTGAACCTCATGAATCCAGAACTGGCACTTTGAGAGTTTCCCGTAAAGTTAGTGCTCTCGAAGAAAATATAGATCCATCCTATAGTAATCTACATGTTCCTCCTCAAATGAAAAGTAGATGATCATACAATTGATGAATATGAGCAAAATTCCAATTATGACTGGAAGACCTGGTTAATCAAATCCCTAAACACGACATGGGAATTCATCACACCAAAGGGCATCACTAAGAACTCATAGTTTTCGTAGCAACATCAGAATACCGGCTTTGGAATATCAGCCTCAAAACCCTCAAATGGTGGTATCTAGACCTGATATCAATCTTTGAGATACATCTCACACCTTTTAACTAGTTAAAGAGGTCTTAAATCCATGGAAATGGGTACTTTTTATTTATCGTGGCCTAGTTTAGGTAACGATAATATATACAAAGACACAAGAACCCATCCACATTTTTCACGAACAACACCAGTGCTGCCTATGGGGAAACACTAGATCTGAGGAAACCATTTTATTTAAGGCCCTCTAACAACAACTGAATCTATATAATCTTGGTAGGGTATGTATGATATTCCATAAAAGATATCAGAGCGGTCCCGTGATGCAAGTAGATGAAAAAATCCATCTCCCCTCCTAGAAGGTAATCCCATAATGTACTCAAGGAATAAATCCATATAATTATCCACAACTAAAGGAATCCAAATGCCTAAAGAGATTATTGCACCAAGGGATATGCTCTCTATATTATGGGTTATGTTATGAAACTTCCTTCTCATAAAACCACTTTTATTTCCATGAGATCATCTCACCCATAAACGAGAATCACATCCCATCAGTGCATAGGCATATGACTTTTCTATGGTGATAGTAAATATGGGATCGGTCTACAGAAAACCAATCCAAACCCAAGATGAATTCATAGGGTCCCATAGTGATGACCAAAAGGTCCCATGAGAACCTCTCTCCACCAAGTGATATCTCACACTAATTAATGATAAAAGATATAAAAGAATAATTCCCTATAGGAACCTCAAGACGTAGTTTCTGGGATAACACCTAAACTGATATCTCTACCTCTCACACCAGGAGTATAGAGATGAAAGAATAAATGAAAATTGTGTCTACTAATACTGAAACAAGAGTATAATAAACATATATAATCCCTCTAATAATCTTGTATGTTGTGGGGTCATAAACCTTCAAATCCTGTAGCTATCCATGGTCCCAATCACGAGTTCCCTGAGCCCAAAGTGGGCCACCTAGTTGTGGTGGTGGAAGGATCTCATATATTAGTCCACCACCCATATCCCCTCATACTCCTCTTCCAAGACTGCCTCCCTAGGGACCACCCTATTCTTATTTGTGAGATCCCTAATCATGGTACTGCCTCTATAGTGGCGGTACATTAGTAACATTCCTGTGCTCCTCAGCCCATCTGGTTTGGTAGTCATGCACTATGTGACCTTTATTGTCACAAGAATAATTCCAACCCTCTCTGGTCTACTATAGTTCTCTACAATGTCCCTACACCACATGAACTCATGCCTGAGACTATTTCTGAAATGAATTATTGTGTCGAGATACCATTGAATGGCGTCTGCTAGATGTTGTAGACGACTCAACTTTGTGATTCCCACTACCAGCTCCAGCTATTTAGAACCCCTTTTATAGAAATATATTTTTCACTAGAACCCTCTCTAGCACCCTAACATAGGCGGGGATGTAAAAAGGCACCACACTAGTTGGGATATCTCTATAGATTCCCTGCTGAAACTTTATTGCTCGAAAGTTTCCATAGAAGATCATGTGAAGGGAGTACATGGTAAGGTCTGTGAACCTCACTACATACTCAGCCACCATCATCCCTCCATACTATATCTCCAAAAGCTCTTGAATCTAAACCTAGTACAAGCAGGTGGGGTAGTAATCCTCATGAAACAGCTATAGGAAGTCAGTACATGAGAGTGTCAACTCATTGTGAATCTGTATAACAAGGATCCACCAATTACCAATCGATCCATGGAAAAGGGTAGATACCAGTATAACCACCAGTTCCATTGGGATTTGAATAAGCCTTAAGATACAAATCACCAAATCTAGCCAATCCTCTAATGCATAGGGATCTGGCTCACTGCAGGACCTCAACAGCCTTCTACGCTATAATTCATGGAGCAAACTAAGCCTACACACTACCTCAACCATATCTCTAGGAAAATAGGCTTATTTATAAGTGGAGGTGCTCATACCAACCCAATTAGAGGAAGGGGGTTGCTGGATGGAACCTGAACTAAGGCCTCATCACTCATTAGATCTTTGTCAAGATCTAGAACTGGTATCCAAGATGGCTGTCGTTGTAGAGGAATCCTGATATTTATCAAGACGTACCATGATTGGATGAGAATATATATATATATATAAAACAACAATGGAGAGATGAATCAAGAAGAAAAGTAAGACTCAATCCTATAAGATGCATGTACCATTATTCCCTGCAACCAAAGTCTCGGTATGCCGAGTTGACAAGCAGGTAGTCGAGGTCATTGTTAGGGGATATATCCCCCACCCTCACCATTAATGGATTCCATGGATTGAGATCCAAATTAAAGATACTTTGACACTATTTACCCAAATCCAAACCAAATCCTAATAAGGGGACTACTCTAAAAAATATTCCAAGGAATGAAATTGCTTTGATACCAATCTTTCATGACCCAAATCAAGCTAGGGATCAATCTGAAACTACCCCAAGCCTGCCTCCATATTCCAGATGGTGGAGAATAGTACTGAATACATATATAACATGAGGATTCTTTTTCCTAAGTACCTGTACACACACACATATCTATATTGATGAAGAAGTGCTTATGGAAAGTGTAAAAGATACAATACAATAGAAAGTAAAACAAGCATGCATAACCACTAGGGTTTTCAAGAGTATAATAGTTAAAGATGAAATGTAAAGGGGAAAAATAATTTCCAAACTAGATATATTTTAAAAACTGAAAAAACTGGAAAAGTAAACTGTTATGAGATCCCATATTCAGAATCCCAATATACGACCACCGCACGTGGCCCAAAGTACTAAGTATCCCTAAAATCCTTTGAAGCCACCACTAACCTATCCATTATCTACATATGACACAACATACATGGAAAAATACCATATACAGGTGAGTATATACTTACCCAATAGGATGCCCTGAATGCTAAAGGGGGAGAAGTAGGAGATACAATAGGAATAAAAAGACAATAAATGAAAGATACAATCAAAGAGAACAAATCAACAAAAACAAAGAGAGAGTAACCGCATCCAAGCACAAAGGGTTTTACATGGTGATTAGATGAACTACATGTTGAATCTTCACCACCTATATCAATAGAGTAGACTCATCTAACCACTATAATCTAAACACAAAAAGAACATGCCATACCCCACATGTATTCTCATCTCGTTGAAGAAGAGTAATTAAATACTAGGGTGTGGATAAAAAAGAATATATATATTTTCTCAGTCATGGAATCCCAAATGAGAGAGTAAGGGGATCTCTATCTCATAGCTCATCCCAATAATAAGAGTATAAAAAAGTTCAAAAAGTCCATCAATGATGCCCAAAATTTCATGCGTCTTCTCCAAAGTCACCATGAAAGTCAAACAATGCCTCATCACCATGACACACAATCAAGTGGGAATAAAATCAAATTAGATGACCCATTCCCTGGTACAACCTGAGGGATCCAATATAATAGCCATTGAGGACCCACTTCCTTGCTCTACTGAAGGGTATTAACCATTAGTCATTGAGGACTCCACTTACCAGCTCTACTAGAGTGTACAACTCAGTAATCATCCAGGAATCCACTGCCCAGATTTAATTGAGGGTACTAATCAGTAATCGTTGAGGACTCCACTACCCAACTCTACTAGAGGGTACAACTCAATAATCATCAAGGACTCCACTTCCCATATCTAATGGAGGGTACAACACTTACAAGATCTACTGGAGGGTATATCTTAGTAGTTATCAAGGAATCCACTACCCAACTCTACTGGAGGGTACAAATAAATAGTCACTAGTGATCCTGTGTGATCATTATTGTCATCAAGCGTAGCCTAGCCAAGAATCATGCGTAGAAAATTTCACATCATACCTCTAAATCCACAACTGAGTGTACCATTGAGTTATACATGAAAAAAACTCTAGATAGGCTACTCATGGGCCAAAATATGAATTAAAATGAAGGATATATAGATATTCAATTTTTTATAAAAAGGAAACAAGGGGTATAAAATGTGTGGGGTGAGATATATAGTTTGTGGTCCCGCTCCACTACCTGGTTGTATCCTTGTGAAGTACACGACTCCCTATATATGTAGTAGCACACGCCGTGTAGGTGGAATACGTGGAATGTACCAGCTACATGAGACTGGGTTGTGACCTTTTTGCCATGTGTTTATACTTGAACCATGTCCGTGTACTTGGTACAAGACTTATAGCCTCACATGGGGTATCTCTTGTGTTCTTTGGCAGTGTTTGTGTACTTGGCTACACGATTTGTGCCTAGATGTGTACTCTAACATGGAGTCCTTCCCATGTGGTCCATCACATGGATCGTACAACTAGGGACTAGGTATATGATGTGTAGGAAGGATACATGTTGTTCCATATTTAAGATTTCCTAAAACCTTATCTTCCTCAATTAAGAGGATACATACCATGTGTTCATCCTTGTACATGGTGTGTAGTCGGGTTTTCCATAGAATCTCAAATCCGATTTCCACACCTCAATTAAGGATACAATGCTTCGATTTTAGAACTATCTTCACCCAAAATTGTCATATATATCATTGGCTGATGGATTCCTCCTATCTGGTGGCTGGAAATATGATTCTAATCACCCATGGGGGTTTCATTGTTCAGCTTGTACACAATGCATGCCTTGATTCATCCATTATTCATGGATTCAATCTCTGATTTTCAAAAAGATCACCCATGTCTCACAAACATCTTCGATCTACACTCATTTTATCAATCCATGCTTTGTTTGTCTATCTGTCACTATTACAGGGGTCTGATCAAGATCAGTACTACATGACAATTTCTAACTAGGACCATGTCAATGAACATGAATTAAATGAGTGGGAAAGGAACCATAAAAAATGTTTAACCATTGTTGTACATGTTATCTTGTCCACTGATAAAGAACGTTTATACCGGGATTAGATAACAATTCAAAAAACAATTTAATTTGGTAGATAGGTGCATGCTTGGGCCAAAATTTTCATAGATCGATGGAAGGGATGCATATGATCAATTATTTTAATAAAAATGGGAATAAACTAAAAATTGACTAGCCCTACCTAGATATTGGATCATTCTTCATCAAATAATGCATTTTCCAATGATCAAAGGAAGTTGTTGCATTCGCTGTGTCCTGATATTTTCTGATCTGGAGTTTTTCCATCATCTGAGGGGATTCACTAATAAAGGAGGAAGGAGAATCTATGGAATTATCCTAGGGTTTATGTGGACAAAATTAGAGTATTTTCTATGGTAGTATTATTATATAAATTTCATTATATTAAAAATGAATTAATGAATGAATTTAATATTTAATTAATCTGCTTAATGTACCTTCAATGAGAGAGGAATCCAAAATCCTTGTGCCGACCCATTTTATGTTGCGTTTAGGGTAAACACCATGTTACAAACTCAACCGTGGTCTCATATTTCTGATAAGAGACTCCTTTAAAGATTTATTAGATGTTATTTAAGAATACTCATGCACGCAATATAAAATATGTTTAATATTTTTATAAAATTAATTTCAAGAACACCGGGCCTCAGAATCACCTTCCATCTCAACACCTAGCTCTGGAAATATATATAGAAATATTTCAAATTCTTACAAGAAAAAAACCAGGTCTCTACATTTGAGGTTTATTTAGGATATGTTCCAGGTTTCATTAAGGTATAAATAGATTCTATTTTCTAGATAGACTAGAATAATCTGATATTAAAGGAAGAATATATCTTATGCTTTAATAGAGGAGCTGTGAGTTGGAATATATCAATCAAGATAGTGGTATCTAATTCTATAGTAGAGTCCATTTATATTTTGAATTATGATTTATATAAAATAGTTATTTTGATAAGAAATTTAATCTAGGATATTGATGTGGTACATGTCAATAAATATTCTATCACACTTTTTATTATAATACTCTAGTGGTGGTCCTAGATAAGGATCCAAGGTCACATTAATGAATAAATAATATAATTTAGAAGTATCAACTCTTAAGGAATTTATCTCAGAGAGGTGAGGTAGCAGTAATTAAAGTTTCCATAGAAAATAACATGGCGACCCCATTGATTAAAGCCTTATCTCATAAGAATCATGGATATAAAAAGAGTTATATCACACTTAAAGTTGTTAGTAGTTGGCTCTAGTGAAAAAGAGAGTCTATTAGATATGGTTCCCTAGAACAAAATTATTTTTCACTTTGGATTACCTGTATATTCAAAGACCTGTATACTAATAAATATCTATCACATGATGAGTGATCTTTTTCATAACATTAATGTGATGATATCCTTAGAGTATTTATCACATCAAAAGGTTATAGCAGTTCCCCTATATAATGAGAACCTTTAAGTACTTTGACAATATTCTTAAACATATGTCTTATATTCATATAACATCTATATAATGAGACATTGATGATGTTTTACTATTAGGTGATAGAGGATCATAAAACATTGAGACTTATTATCTTGAATTTTTTACTTGGTAACCTCTAAGATGGGAGGTTATGAGGATAGATCTTCCAATAATTATTCCACATGATATGTTTCATTGTACATTCCTATATGTGGCTATGTGTATTAGTCCTTAAACTTGAGATTATTATTGATTCATATCATGGATTGTGCATTTTAATGTCTTGTAAAAAACCATGAATATTTATGCTCATTATGATGTAGAATACATTGGGAGCATCATAAGTGATATGACATTTCTTGAATAATTCAAGAAAGGATTGGTCCCTTACAATATTGAAAGATGATATCTCATGACCTTTGATTAAAATAAAACTATATGATTAAGTCTATGACTATGGAACTTTATCAATGAGTTCATTTTAGGAAGTCAAAGAAATATATATCATGCATATAGGTTTATGACACAATCATGAAACCTACTTGATGAGATATCAATACAAAGGTACTATATTTCACAATAATCATTCATATGAGGTTATATTTTGTGGAATTAATGTATTTCTATATTGTTTCCTTCATGTGTTGTTAGGAACAACTCTTATAATTTAGAAAAAATCACATAATTCCACTAAGAAGGAGGCCTAGAGGGAAATACACTAAGTGTATACAAAATCTTAGTTAGATTATATTTTAATTTAATAAAGGAATAAATATTATTCTCAAGACTAAGTAATAATAATTATTTAGTTTAGGTTGATCACAAAAAATTAGTCACCAGTTACTCTAGTTTGGAATATATCTGAGTTGAGTATTAATAAATATTTACTCACCCTTTAGTGAATATAAAATAATATTTATATATTGAATGAATAATGTAATGATATTTATTTAGAATAAATATTTATTATTCAAGGTTTGATGAATACTGAGGAGGATTGATAGAACGATTCAATGGGCCAATCAAATTGATATATTTTATTTAATATCATTAAATAAATATTGATTTATTTATTAAAGAAAATGAGATTTAAATATTTTTGAGTTAGCATATGTCATGGAATATAATAATAATTTGATTATTATTATTTTATATGGGGTTTATTTATAGTTAACAATTATATAAGGGCCTTAATGAAATTATTGACTATCTAACCCTAATTATATTAACCCAATTATATCATTTTAGTGGCGTGTGATATTGTTTATTCACATCCAAAATTCTATCAAATCCCTAGAGATAATTTCTCAAGAACACTCTTAATAACAAGAGTTGATCATCCTCCTACTACCTCTCAAGACCAAGTGAACATGAAAATATTATTCGAGATCAATTGAATTCTTTTTGTGATCAATGATGGGTGATGTATGATGATCGATACCTCTATTATAGGACCTAAAGTTACATTAGTGACATTCTAATATTTTGGACCACGTGTGGATTTAATTAGAGGTATTTTACTTTGGATCCTACATCTCAATGACAATAAAAAATAACATCAACCATTTTTATCATCAACGATGAAAGAATAACCAAGATGAGGTAATTATTATCATAAATTAATTATAAATTCTATATAAAAATATCCACTCCAAGAATATTTAGGGGTTTCTATCTTGTAGTTATGAGGATTTATTTAAAGAAATTGATGAAAACCATTGCTGTTTATGGTCCCAACCACTTCCTTTGAGCCTCAAAACCTTTAATTTTCACTTTCCTTTTCAATAATCCAAAATAAAAACAACCTCCAATGATACCAAAAGCACCTATCACATATATAAAAACTATCTATTTAGAAAACCAATTATTTAAATTTAAAAGGTCATAATTGCATAATCAACACTAAAATCATTGGGAGACTCTATGATGCTAAAACCATGTATGACAGGGTTCAATCCACTCGTAAAACACACATAAACATATGAAAAGTAAGATCACCATATGAAAACACAAATAGATAGTCAATTTAATCCCAAATCACCAAATTCAATAAATAAAACCATAAGTTTACATACCTTAAGGTGGATATTGTGAGACAACCATATTCACTACTACAGAACTGGGTTTATCCAGTGCTAGTTATTTAACAACACTAGTTAAAATTCTTATAAAGTCCCCTTTGTCAGTGCTAAAAAAAGTTCTGTTAAAGGGGGGTCTTTAACAATGCTTTTTTCAGTGCTGTTAATGGGGGACCTTTATCAGCACTTTTAAAAAAGCGCTAATTAATGGGTTCATTTAAAAACGCTTGTAAAAAAGCACTGTTAAATGTATAAATCATTTTTTATTTCATTAAGAATAATATATTAACATATAAATATATTTATATTAATATAAATATATTATATATTTTTTAAATTATGTTTTTGAGAAGGTAAATTTGAATTTACACTTAATATATAATATATTTTGTGAAAATGGCGTATAAAATAATTTAAAAAATAGTTTTAATTAATAATTTTCTTATTATTAATGAGTAATAGTCATTAAATATAAATTTGAAGATAACAAAAATAAAAAATTAATGAAATATCTAAAATAAGTTGAAAACGTAACTCAAACATCAAACAACCATAACTTTTGATCCAGGTGTCTGTTTGAGCTATACCACATATCAAATTGATGAATTTGATGAGATGTATTACCTTAGTGACATAGGTATACCTCTGTCACATTTTTTGAGGAAACAAAGGCCCATAAATCCTCCAAAACTGAGTTTTTAGTTGGGGTACCTCGATGTTTTAATATTCGATGTATTTTCAACCTCATTTAAAGGGTTATTATTTTCTTTTTTTTGTGGAAACTAAATTTATTACTAGTTATTACATTCATATTGATATTATGGTTTTGAGATTTTATCATTTTTCACTGTTTAATTTGATTTAAAATTAAATATATGATTGTTTTTTTATATTTACTTATAATAAATCACTCATATAAATACATATATCAATATATTTATGTAAAAATGTTTATTCTAATATATGTTAATAAATAAATATTCAAAATATGTATTTTAAAAAATATATAATTTTTTTACATTATATATACATATACATATGTGTATATTAATAAATAGATATATACCTATATTATATTCTAGTATATATAAATGTATACAATATATAATATATTTAAATAAATATAATTATATATATATATATATATCACACACACACATATTGTATAAATGTATTTTAAAATAATTATATAAACATATGTAAATATATATATAAATAAACATAAAGATAATTAAACAGACAGAAAAACAATATAGTGTAGTGGTAAAGGTGTTCCATCTTCTAAGGAGTGGTGCAGGGTTCAAATCCAGGTGGGCATACATAAGGCTATAAATTCAAAAAGTGATGATAAAAGGTGGTGGGGTTAAGACCACTAATGAAGGGGGTGGGGGTGGGGTGGGGGTGGAGCACTATTAAATGGGTCGTGGAAGTGCTGATAAATGGGGTTAAGCTCATAGGTGTCCAAAAAAAATATAATTTTACCCCCTTTAATAGTGTTTCCTTTATCAGTGTTAAAAAAACTTTGATAAAATTTTCAGGATTTTAATTATGCTCATATTTTTAATGTTTTTTAGAGCTGATAAACCCCTATTCTAGCACTATTAAAGGCCTATTTTGTAGTAGTGATTCCATCTCTCCCGACCCTACTATACAAATAACACATCAAATATCCATCAATACAAAGAACTTTCATCATGATCAGTGGAATATCATATCAAATATCTCATAACTAATAGTAAAATTAAGAGAAATTGAGAAAGAATAAAAAATTATGACAAGGTAAAAAGATTACCTATGATTTAGTGAACCAAAAACATCTTGTACAACTCTAAATAAGAGGATAGAGGATGTAATCTAAGGGGTATCAGGGATGAGAGAGGTTAAAAAATAGTAGCATTTACTAGTGTTTTTTTACTTAATAATAGAGGGAGTTGAACATCAAATGGTGGGTTTTCCCATATTTTAAAAAATATGCTAGATTATTTTTGGGTACCCAGTACATAAAAACAGGCTACCTAATGCACACTTGGGTTCCTAATTTAGGCCACCAACCACTTAATGGCTAGACCGGTAAGAATTCCCCACTGTTTACTCTATTTAGTTGTTAATGGGATTGGACTAGGTACATGATGGACTTTAGTCAACCACCCCTACTTTTCATTTACCAAACACCCAAGAAATCACTTTATGCATTCTAAATATAACATTTATCCTAAAATACATCCCACTAATCATTAAAAACATAATATAAACATCTTTTATTTCATTAAAATTCAAAAAAATAAATAAATAAATTTACTCACCCATAAAATCATTAAAAAATGACCCATATTTTTGTTCACTAACTCTTAAATCCATGTGTAATTACATGGGTATTAGTTTTATTTTTGAGTTATATTCCTCCACTTGTACATTTTTTTGTGTGGATTTAGCTATAGTAATAGTTGATAAACATATGAGAAATACCATAGATTCTTTAGAGAGTGTGTATAAATTTCATGAATATATATATTATCACAAAATATATAAGGAACTATGTTTCATAAATAGTAAAAATTTATCTTCCATTATGATTCATGAAATACACCATTACTGGTTAAATAAAGATTTTATAATTGCTGGAACATATTAAAAATCATTCGTGGGTGATAAATAATGCTTGAGAATATGCACATCATATTAAAAATATTCTCACATCTAAAGGATAAATAGGAGAAGAAAATGAATATGTTATGATACTCATTCCAACAATATAGTACATAATTAATTCAATGTATTTGTTTTTTAAATTAACTGTCATAATATAAAATACATTAAAGATCGATAATGAAAGAGTATTCATCACTAATAAACTTATGAGGAGTAAAAAATATCTATATTATACTAACATCTAAGGATTTATTATTATTTACCTTCACTGTAGTCATCCATCATTGTATTTGAAATAATTACAAAAGGAAGCATTGAGTGAATTTTTTTGAGGGATCTAAGAATATATTCTTCCTATAGTGGTTTTTTATATGGTATCATAATTAAGTTCATTTGGAGGGTGATATCACTCACTCTGAACCAAGTATTTACCACTTCTTATATTAGTGAACCTTATAAAAATTCTAAATGCGCTATTTTTTATTTTTATTTATCACATTCAACTGAGTAAAATTAAAAATATAATATTTAATAAAGTAACAGTAATTGAAAATAAGGCTCTGTGTTTTAAGTAGATAGATTTAAGATGAAAATTTTTAATTGGGTAGTAGACTATTAATTCACCCCCTCTATGGTCTAGTCGATTCCCTATCTATTGAAGTGTTATCAAATACATTGATTCATTTTTTATTTTATCAATCTAATTTTTAAAATTAATTAGTGATAAAATTAGTTTTAATGTTCAAGTATAACTTTATTGTGGTTGTTGGTATAATTGATATTTCTTTTAAGATCATTATATTATCAACAAAAAATTTCTCCAATCATTAAAAGAAAAATTATATTGAGATCAAATTTCTTTCATGAAAATTTTTTTATAAGGAAATAATAATTGATTCCAATTTTTTTAAAGAAATATTGATAATTAATGAATTCTTGAGTTTCAAGTTATTCTACCTCAGTATTGAAGATACAACGAAGTGAATATTTAATGAACCATCTAAAAGATATTCTAAAAATACTTCTATGAAAAATATAGAAGTTATATTTAATAAGAAGTTTTAAAATAAAAATAAGATGGGGGATAAGAGTATGAAGAAATTATTATCCATGGGAAAATAAGAATAAACATAATCACATATTTGAATGTGAAAAATTATGCATTGATGTGGCTGAAGTTTAAATGGTGGATAATTCACCAAATGAAAACGAGATAGAAAATGTGGTTACTTTAACCAATTTAATACTAGTTCAAAATGGATAGGTATCTGAAACCTCATGAAAAGGATTCCCATAAGAATTTTTGATTCTAAATAGGTATGAGAATCCATCTTTCATTCAATGATCGATGTAAAAATTTTAAAAAATTCTTTGAATAAATTCCTAAATAATTATTTAATATTTTTATGAATTTTTAAAAATATTAAGAGAATTTAGATATATTCATATAAATCTCGGTTGGAGGAGTATGATCATGATAAACAAAAGCTAAAATTTGGAATCAGAAATATGAAATTATAGTTATAGATGGATCAATAAGATTTATATCTCCCTAATAAATAGATTCTAATATTAAAGGAGAGTGATCATCTTGTAAAATATTTTTGACATCCTATAATTGAGTTATTAAAGGGATTTAAGATAAACATAAGTAAGCCAAATATGAATAAGAAACCACTAAATGTGATTAAATAAGGATGTTGGTTGAGAATATTGGATCTTTAAATTGCTATTATGATAATATGAAAATGTATACCCATGATAAAAATGGTATTAAACTTTAACTTTCCAAACGTGAAGAAAAAATAAATGTTACTATTCCAAATACCTATAATGACCAAGAAAAAAAATATAAGTTAAATGATAGAATAAAATAAATGTTTTCATCATAATAAGGGACCATAAATACATTGAATTTGGATTTAGAATATGATAAAGAATAATAAATAAAATCTTAAGTTGAAGGAATATAGATAGAGACATTGAGAAAGATTAATCAGTATATAAAATCCAAAATACCAAATTATATGTGTCAGGATTACTTGTATATATTAAAAAAATTATAAATTACTAAAAAACTTATAAGGTAAAATTAAAAATTTTAAAGGTGGCAGATTTCAAAAAATTAACACTATTATAACTATAAATCCCATAATGAAGTTGGTAGAGAATAAAAAGTGTAAGAAGAAAAATTTTACATAAAAAAAAGAATAATGAGTATATGGTGATACTCTATCATAATAAAAGGCGTCCTAACACTTTCTCATTGATGAATAATTCAGTTACTACTAAGGTAATAATAAAATATGTTCTGCCAATTAATAAATAATATAAAAATTCAAATAGCATAATTTATTTTCAATAAACATGTGTGTATTAAAAAAATTTCCATGACTATTTGGGTTTATACAAAATCATTATTTTTTTGGGATATAAATATAAACATAGAAGACACACGTCAATTTTAATTTACAAATTATAATTGATCAAATTTAGTATAATTAATAATAATAACAATATACAAAATCCAAATATAACATAAATTCTATGAATAAATTGAGGTTAAATGGATTCTATTAGAATTGTGGAATATTTGGAAACTTATTAGAATATTTTTGGTATTCTAAATTAATATTTGATATGATAGAAGGCAATGTATCAGTAGGAAGACAATACATGAAGTGACATTAATATGGATAAAAAAATAATCCAACTTAGTGGTATGAAAAATTATCCTTAAGAGGATAAATATTTTTAATAAAGTTGTACTTATTTACGTACAAAAGTTTATGTTTCAAATTTTTTTATCATTATCATTAAATGAAATGAAAATAAATTTTAAAGCAATTCTTCATTAATACGAACTGATGAAAAACTATTTAATGATATTCCATGTAAGAAAATCTAGGCTATAAAATTTTCTTTAACCTATGAATCCTCCAATAAATTTAGGTATGATTCCTAATAACATTTCTTTAATACAAATTTAGTTATTTTTAAAATAGGTATAATGAAAAATACATAAATCAAAATATGAATATCATTAACAAAGGTGGTGTTTTATATTTCTTTATAAAATGGAAACATATAATAAGGGTAAGTTTAGTTCTTTAGTTTTTTAACTCTGTTTAAAATAATTTAATGGTTTATTATAATGATTATTAGTATTTATGGTTATTATTGATTGAAAACAAATATAATGGTTGATATTGAGTAACTCATGAATTCATGGTTATAATTTTTATCAATATAAATCCAAATCCTTTAAATATAAATATGGAATTAATGAATAATACGATTATTAGTAATTTTACATCACGGGATAAAATAGAGAATAATGAAGGTTACTATCCATGAGAAGAAAACATAGAAGCCTTAAGGATTACTAATTACCATGATATAGAATATGACCTCATAATCACGAGTGATGAATAAAAATAAAGTATATAAATCCATGAGAAAAAGTTTATGGATTTTACATTAACAAAAAGAGTGCTTGGTAATTATGGAATAAAAATTTTAATAAATACCACTCTATCTAGTAACATTGTGAAAATAACCTCCCAACAGGAGTAGGATATGTACTATACACAATGAAGAGATGATGATATAACTACCTGATTTACATGAAGTTATCATAATGGTGGAGGAGTTTAAGGTCCATCAGATTCATTCTTGAAGGTGATCGAATCCAAGAATAATATTAATGAGAAATATTCTATCTATCTATAGACTCCATGATTTTATTGATCCTATAATTTGGTATTTTAAGGAATTTGAGGTGTTGGGAATGATCTTAAATTTGATTTTTGGGGAATAAATTGAGTTTTATTTGAATTTTTTACTGATGAAAAAAATCATACTATAATGAGGAACATTTCACCATGATTTTTTTTCTAAGTGTTTTGTTTAAGTTTTAGATCTATATAAAGAGGTGTCATATCTTTTATTTTGTTCTCAGTCCTTTCTCTATAGTTTATGTAATTATGGAATGATGTGTTAAATTAAACTATGATATCTCAGGGTGGAAGGATTTGGTGTTAATTATGAATGTTGTGAGTGATCAATTAGGACAAGGTATTAGTATGTGATTTATTGAAGTTTATTAATTATGTTTAGATAGTTATAATTGCACCATTATGCGATTTATCAGATTTTGGGTTGAAGGGATGAGGTATCCATAGAATTTAAGGTAAATAATGCTTATACTATGAATGTTAGTAGTCTCAGTAATTACGGTGTAATGAGTTTTATTTCACCATAATATACCTAGTTATTATTGAAATTAAATATTTTTTTACTATAATATATAAGGGTGAGATTAGTGATTTTTCACCATGAATCTTGAATTATATATTTTGACCCCTTCTATTAGGTAAAAAAATGTGTTATGTTGTGTTTTTTATAGTTCCCTTTATATTTTTAAATATGAGTGATTTATCAAATTTAGTTTGATTTATTTCCATTATTAATTTTGGTACCAATTCGGATTTTATAGAAATAAAAAAAAACTTCTATTTTGAAAAACATTGATTTTATCTCTCTCATGAGGCTTGATTCACATAAACTAAGGTATTATTTATTGAATATTCTTTTTTTGACATTAATTTAATTATCTTGGAGTGTTCTAGGTCATGATTAAAGTGTTCTCTTAATGAAGGACTTATATGGTATGAGTAATTGTAGATTTCTTTTTAAAATGAGAGGATTTTATCATTAGGTTCATCATTTGGATGATGTGAAATAATCAAACATTGATTTTTGGTAGGTGATTTAGATCCCTTATTATTATTATTATTTTAGTGGTTTAATAATATTTTAGTTTATCTTTGGGTAAGAAGATAATATTTCAATTAATAAAGATAAGTTACTGAATTATACTAAGAAGGAATTGGATCATAATTATTTAAATGATTTCTCTTATTGTTATTCATGTCATCAATTAATTTTTTTAGGAAGAGGGATTTTATGAATAAAAAGTGATTTTTAAATATATGAAAACTTATTTTAATTTTGTTATATAAATTTAAAATATGATAACATAATTAATAAATATAAAACTAAATTTATTGATTGATTTTTTTGTTGATCATATAATGATAATATAATAAAGAAGTTCCAGAGAGTGAAATTTCTTGATTTTTGTTGTAGTAAAGTTGTCTTTAAAAATTGTTTATAATATAGGAGGAGGTTTTGGCATGGTTTTTTTATTTTTTTCATATAATAATTTGGGTGTGTTTTTTCACATAGTGTAATGTAAAGGTTAGTGTCGATGGTATGTGGTATTTTATTTGGATATAAAATCTTGCTAAAATAATTTAAATGAATTAAATAAGTGAAATTAGAAGTATTGAATAAATGTAGTTCTAAATTATTTTAATTATAGTGATTAGAATATTATAAGAAATGAGAATATATGGTAAATACCTATGGATAGTTAATTCAATGTGGATAGAAATTGATAAATGTGTAATTGGTAATGAAATATGAAATGAGAATAGGATGTGTATTATTGGTTGAAATTTTTTTATAGGTGGCATCAATTATTGTTTTATAGTTGGGATCGTATATTGATGGTCTATTTTTATAGAGGTTTTGTGTTAGTAAGGAGACCATAGGATTATATTATATATATATATTATCACATATTAAGTTATTTGTTATTCCCCACCACTTAAGTTAGGTAGCCTGGGCAACACCTATATGAGGTTTTGGGTACCATGGTAACCCTTAACATCAAGGAACTAGGTTGTACGAATGGACGATTACTTTCAATACCTCACTCTTCCTTTTAGTTATAATGTATTTATGTGGTAGAGGTTATGTGCATGTGTCATAAGGTAGTGGATATATGGTAGCTTTATATTTATGTGATATGTGGTTGTGGTATGTGGATGTGGTGTGAAAATATATTATATGGATATATTATGTATATTCAGTATGTGGTTGTTGTATATAATTGTGCTATGTGGTTGTGGTATATGGATTTAGTAAGGTAGGAGAGCATAAAGATGTTTTCCATTAGGATGTGAGTGTGACTAGATCAATGGGGAAGTGAGTGTGGGGTACCTACTTTGACAATATTTTTATATTTAATATATTATTATATTGTGTGTATTTTTGGTGATCATGCCTTTAGTGAGATGAAATGTAGTTGATCCATAATAGGGAATCATTCAGTTTTGTTGTTTGTTCACTGTGAATTTAGTATAATGCCTCTAAATTAGCATGAAAATTTCCATGGAAGAACATACTAAGTATACTTATATTCTCACCCCTAATATTATACACCATTTTTACTGATTTATAGGAATAATACATTGAATAGTATAAACATTTCTAACTCATAGTTCAGTGATAGGTTGGGGTCAATTTTGATACATTAGAAGTTGTTTTATCTTGGTATTTAAATACTTTATTTATTTTGATTCATATGATATTATATGTCTGTATACATTTTTATTATAGGGATTATGGGTTATTTTATCTTATTGACTTGGTGTTTATTAGAGTATATTATTATTATTATTGGGATTATAGAGGAAAATTCCTCCCATATTAGGTGTCTTATACCATTGACACTAGTTTCCAACTTATTTTCTATTAGTGGTGAGTTTTAGGTTCATAAATGGCATCACTAATAACCCATGAAGGGCACTAGAGGATACAATCCATGAAAAACTGGTATCATAGCTTTGGTTGAGAGTTACTATAGATTTTAGAGTTGGCACTGACGAGGAATACATTTAGTTTGATAGGGAAATAGTTTATTTTAGATTATCCCATGTTATAGGTCTAGGAGACTAACTAAAGTTTATAAGGGACCCTATTATCCAAAACAAACTATTTGATAGTTTTCTGAACATACTTAAGGAAGATTGTACTAATTGTGGTCTATAGACCAATGTTTGATACATGCACGAAACTTGGTTATGTAAGTGTTTAAATTGGGGAAGATATATAATAACATAAAAAAATAAAAAAATATTTTAAATGAATTATTTAACCCATAATTTACAGTTTTATTTTTCATTTATTGAGATTTCAAGAACATGATGACCTTATGTGTGTAACAACACAAATCATTACAAGTAGTTAAATTAATTTGAAGTTTTTATTTTCAGTACCGGAGCATAGGATGTTTAGTAGATTGGGACTCATATTAGAATAATATGTGTCAATAAATCTCAAGAGGATGTTTTTTGGATGTGGAATGGTTGGTTGTTTGGGTGCTCAAGTGATCATCATAGAGGGTTCAGGTGGACCAATAGCTAAATTTTTTACTACAGGCAGTGTACCATGATGCAAAACAGGGTGATTCAATGTAGTATATGTTGGACCCAGGGGTGTTGTTTTGTAAAATTTGAGTATGGTTTGTGTTTATTGTCAATACAAATTGATTTGATCAAGGGGTTTTCAAGACAATTATTCTTACAGTATAGGTTAAACTAGGTGTTTATAGTGGCCAAATTTTCCAGTGATTGTCAATTTTTTGGGCCTCAAAATCAGGAGTTTTAGAAAAGGAAGGTTTTATGGAAAGGATTCTTCCAATATCAGTTCATCGATTGTGAATGATAGTTTGTTGACCACATAGGAGGTATGTAGGTTGGCAAGAAAAAATATAAAATGCAGGATTTCTTTATACCGGCACTATATAGTCACGAAGGGCGGTATGTAGATCGTGAACAAAAAATAGTTCACATGATGAATATGGTTCGTGGAAGGTTCGCAGTATGCGTAAGGAAAATAGTTCATGGGATGGATTTTCATCATAGAAAATGAGGCAGAGATCAGTTTTTGAAAGCATTTGGCCGCCACAAAGGAAGAGTGGCGATATGTGGACCGCGTAGGGAAAATGGTTCATGGGAGATGCACAATACATGGCAATGACAGTGTCATATTGAAGATTTGGTAAATCTTAGTTTATCACATTATGCTGATCTATTTTCTTATATAAGGATCACTAATCCATTTATTAGGGAACATCACTGAGATTAAAAATATAGGAGGAATTTGGTGAATTCTAGAGTGGTTCGCTGGATGAAAACCCCATGAAGGAGTTTCTGATTAGAAATTCTGCAGAAGTTGGTGAAGTGTTAAGTGGTTTTTAGGAAGATATGTCCATGTGAGAGAGGCAGTATGTATAGGAATCTCTATTAATCCATGAAATAGAGTAATTTAGTGGAGTAAGAATCCATCTATGAAGTAGGATGGTATGTGGAAGGAGAGGTGGGTTGTAAAGCACTTGCAGTACGTTGTGTAGTGCGGTATGCAGAGGAAGAAGGCCAGTTCACAGAGGAAAAGTTTGCAAATGAACAATACAGGAAAAGGTAGATTACATCTACAGGGGAAAATGAGACTTCAATAGAGTATCTATATATATTTTAGGATGCATTATTTACTGCCAATCCATTAAAGCGGACTTCAAGTCGATAAATTGAGTTTAGATTCTTCCCAATGCAGTGATCAAGGGTAAGTTAATGGGAATGATTCGAGGGACACAATGTGCTATCCCTAAAACCTTATAATAGTAGTGCACCTGGTATAGAGTGAATATGCTAAACTTTTATCATCCACAACTAGTTAAGATTAGTGGGATTTGGTATGACCGAAAACCTATCGGCGTATACTCCTTTGACTAACCCTTAGTGGTGTGGTAAGTAAAATTGTTGTGCGGTCTTTCTATATATAAATGTTTAAATTAATGCACATTACCAATCACTACCACAAAACTGGGTTTCTGCAGCACCACCTTTATCAGCCCTAAAAATAATCGCTCATAAAGGGCACTTTTAACAGTGATAAAAAAGCGCTCTTAAATGTGACCCTTTATCAGCGCTTTTTTTAGTGCTGATAAAGGCCCCCCTTTATCAGCGCTTTTTTAGCACTGTTAAAGGGGACCCCTTTATCAGTGTTTTTTTAGTATTGCAGATAAAGGGGGAGATTTATCAATGCTTTTTCATAGCATTGATAACTGTTATATTTCAAAAAAAAAAATCATCAAAAATAATATATTGTTATATAAGTATATCTATTTTGATATAAATATAATAAATGTTTTTCAAATATGTTTTAGATAAGTATATATAGACTATTACATTTAATATATACAATATTAAGTGAAAATGGATTTAAAATATTTTAGAAAATATTATTAGTTAATAATTTTATAATTATAATTGATTAATAATCATTTAATAACAATTTGAAGACCCAAAAAATCAAAAATAATAATAAAAGATCTAAAATAAGTTGAAAATGTAACTCAAACTTCAAACGAACATAACTTTTGATCCAGGTTTTCGTTTTAGCTCTACAAAATATCAAATTGAATCTTGCGACAAGATCTACATCCTAATGATTTAAGGTAACCTTATATCTCCTTTTTCAAGGCCAAAAAATTCACAAAAGGCCTCCAAAACAGAGTTTTTAGTCGAGATACCCCGATTTTTTAACATTCAAACAGACATAAATTCTGATCCGAATGTCCTCTAGGCCTATACCACATATCATATCAAATATTGTTTCATTTTATTCAATTTTACTTATTTTTCAGTTCAAACAGACATCTGTATTAGAAGTTATGACCATTTTAACATTCTATGGATTTTCAAATAAACATATATGTTTTTATTCATAAATATATATGTGTGTGTAGGTGTGTGTGTCTATGTGTGTGTTGAATATATGTATGTATGAATTATTTATTTATTTATAAACACACATAAAAAAAGATATTTTATAAATGTATTTAAAACTAATCTTATAAATATATATTAATATACAAAGAAAAATACAGATAAAAAACTATAACTATATATATATATATTAATATATGAATATATATATACTAATATATGAATAAATATATATATATATCAATATAACTAAATATAGTTATATTAATATGAATCTATATTAATATACGAATAAATATAACTATATATATATAAATAAATTTAAATATATATAAATATACGAATATATATATATATATATGAATAAATATATATGTATTAATATATCTAAATATATTTATATTAATATGAATCTATATTAATATAAAAATAAATATAACTTTATATATATATAAATATATATAAATAAATATTAATATAAGAATAAATATATAAATAAATATATGAATAAATATATATGTATTAATATAACTAAATATATTTATATAAATATTAATATATATTAATATATGAATAAATATAACTCTATATATATACACATAAATAGATATATCATTAAATAGAGAAAAAAACTAAATAGCTTAATGGTAAAGGTGCAGGCGTGCAAGGGGGGGGGGTCTCGAGTTTGAGTTCAAGTGGAAGTAGGGAGGGGCGCACACACATGTGGGGGATGCGCAGGCAAGGGAAGCATGTGAGAGAGTAGGAGGGGGTCCGCCTAACGCTGATGGGGGGGGGGGGGTCAAGAACTGTTAAAAGCTCCAACCGCATTATATGTTATTTTTAATTTTTCTAGTTTTTTTGACTTTTATCAGCACTTAAAAAAAGCGCTGATAAAAGGGACCCCCTTTATCTTCTACTCTATTAACAATGATTTTTTAGCACTGTTAATGCACTTTTCTAGCACTGATAAATTCCATATTTTTATTAGTGAATAGATAGATTTAACAAGTTCCTACCATCATGGTATCAAGATCTTCCACTTTAAAATAAAAAGTTGTCACCTTGATTCACCCCTCCCCTCTTAGGGTGTTCTGGGGTCCTTCAGTATATAATGTCTATGAAGGCCAAAATGAAGCATGAGGGGTTTTACCATAGAGGGTTCATAGGAGGTAGGAGGTGTAGTTTCCCCCTTGAGAATAGTTATTCCATAGAACACTACTCTAAACACATTCGGGGGATAGGGGTGGTCCTTTGTGTAGAAACCTAGTAGGGTTGCACCATAGGGCTACCCTGAGTGTGGGTATTATGTTGCAAACCCTATGGACATACCCCAATATACATTTTCCTAGTTTTTAAGGACACATTAGTAATTTCCCATGGGATCCAATTAGGAACCCCCTCAGGCTTCCTAATCTATGGCCACTCAAATAAAGGGAGAGAGAACCTCTTCACTGCCCCTTAGACACCCTTGGTTTCCCTTTGATTCAAATGCTTCAATTTGGTTTATTTTCATCAATTTTAGGTAAGGTCCCTCCTCCCCTCTTGTTCTTACCCTTAGTTATCTTTTGATTTATGTTCTCCCAAGATATGGTTTTGTTGGTGTTTTTTCTTGAGCACGTTGAAGTCATCCCATTTGATGGGGATTTTATACATATCCTAAAGAGGGAGTTTGGAAAGGAGGAAAGTATGTTTTTTTCATATTTAACCATAATGTATATTTACCAATATATTTAATTATGATTTTTTGGAATATTTGGATTAAATTTATTACTGATTCATGTATTTAATTTAGTTATTTTTTATATCATGGGCATGTGAGTGTGTTGGGAGTGGACCACTCCCCTTTATTCATTGATTCGGTGCCACAATGTCACCCTGTGAGTTTGGAATCAAATATTCCAATTTTTATTTTTTTCTTAAATGTTTAAATTATTAATTTATTGGTTTTTATTAGATATATATGTTCTCTTGGAATCAAAAAAGGTCAATATGAGATTGGGAGGGGTTTATGGATCACCAGTTGAGGTAGGTGTCCTTGACTTTACTAAGTCTTTTATTTAGTTATAGATTTTATATTCATGATCTATTGTTGTTATTTGTTTTTCATATTTTATGATTTGTGTTATCATTCTCATAATTTAGGATGGGATCACGTTATCCTAATAGTTAATATGAACCATATAACTTGCTAAATGGTTTAATGGTGGAACCCTAGTTGAATGAGTATCGATGAACCTTTTTATGGTTTCTTGTTAGAATTAGATGGATTTCAAAGAGAAAGAGGCTTCCTTTTTAATTTTTTATAATGGGACTTACTAAATAATATTTTGATGATATTTTAGACAAGAGACTAGTGAGAATAAGAAGGCATGTGATGCATTCTTAAAATATTTTAAAAGGGGATTGAAACTTGTTTTTGAAGGAAATCCCTAGGGGATTGGATTGAGATACTTTTGGTCTATTTGAATTTATGTGGATGATGAAATGTTTTATAATACTTGAATGATTGATTTAAATTTGTGGTTATTATTTTATTGTAAGTTATTTTTCATGATGATTCACAGTTACACATGGTTTTTATCAAAGCCCAGGTTAGTATGAGAAGATGTAGTTGATCCCCCTAGTGGGTAGAGATGGTTCTAAAGGACCCTAGTGGATTCTTGAGTATGGTACTAGGCCTTGAGGAACTGGGGACCTACTGTTGAGTTTTCAAGTTGTGAGATGGGCTATGTGAACTATTTGTTGTTTCCTGTGTGTGAAGACTATGTACTTATGATAGGATACACACTCAATGGTGGAGAAGGATCTTAATTATTGACCTTTTCTTAGGTTAGAAGGCTTGTGTTAAGATAATTGAACTTTCCTTGATTATACTTGGGTCAATATAGTGGAAATTGCAGTGGGTTGTCAATATTAGGACATGAACCACCCCAAATGAGAGGGATGTGCAATGATGTGATGTCAGACATGGATGATAGACTATGCAATGAGTGATATGGTAGTCATTATGGATTTGGACATTGGACCATACCCTATTCCATTAGGTAGTGGGTCAAGGTCTTAGATGATGCCTAACATGAGTCTTTGGGTAACAGATGCGATATGGGATACGATATGACACCTTAACTTGCATCATAGGGTATGTATTTAGGACTTTGGTGGACATATTACCCTGTATCTTTGGGTATGGGTTTGGTTTTGGTATAATGTGACATCATGCTTCTGATATGGAGATGAAGCAGGTTTGGTCATACATCATGGTGACCTCGTTAGCACATAATGACATGACTCATATGAATGTATGTGCATTGTGTTTTATATTCTAGGTGGGTGTGTTTCATGATCCCAATTTCACTATTATATCTATTTTCTATACACATCCACTTGATTAGAATAACACTCAGTATTGTTGAGGTAGTGTAGATTTCTATAGGGTCTTTGGACTCACTCTCTGCCTTCATACACGACATGGGTTTTTATGTAAATGGGTATATAATCTTCTTTTTTCTCATGGAACATGTACTTCTTGGATTTTGAAATTTCATATAATCTAGTGGGTTATAGAGGCTGATGATTTGGAAGGTTGGATTATGTGAATTGGGATAGAGGACAATGTATTTTACTTTAAGTTATTTATTAGCATGTGTAATGGATAGTGTACCAATATTTTATTTATATGTAATTCATTTTTATCTGTTATTTGAAGCTAATAATCTGTTATATTTTTCTGCATCATGAAAATAGTATACTTCTTTCTATTATATACCATGTGGGCTTGTTTGGATCCCAGTTTTATTTATACACACTTTTTATGGATGTTCATTATGCATATGGGTCATGATGATTTTTTGGTAGGTCTAGGAATGAACCTCAGGCATTATTTTAGAGGGATGAGTCTTCCCACGATTGTTTTAGGACCTATCTTCTAGTTGAAAACATATAGAACATCAGGAGGTTCACCTGAGTTCATATGAAATACTTAGTTAGGTTCCATTTAGGAGATCTATACTAGGGCATTACAAAATCGCATTAGAGCATATTTTGGGATGGGATAGTATTGTTATATGTGGAGTCAGGTTTTCTAGATATAGGAGGTAGACCAAGTGCATGTCTAGCCAACATGACATCAGTTGAAACCTATTTCTCATGGGGATGTTTAGTATTGGGACTCAGAAAACTAAGATGAGTGTGATTTTGGATTTGACTAAGAATCCTAACATGGGATATATGAGACTCTAAATTATTAATAGGCATTATCTAAGAGAAAATGATTTATTAACATCTCATTATAGTTTCATGATTAGGGAACAATGAAAATGCCTATGGGTGGTGTTCCAAGACATGTTTCCCCATTGGAATCCTTTATTAATTGAACAAACATATAATATAATAATTATTTTCTCAAATATATTATAATGGGTTATTATATTAATATGGACATAAGGGGATTTTTTAATTTATTTTTATTATAATTGTTTTTCCATTTTGGCGATTTTAGAATTTTAAGGGAAAACCTTATTTTGAAAGGAAAACTCATGTGGTAGAATGAGGTGTGCGTAAATGGTTTTTATAGGTAAATTTTATTTGAAATGTATTGTGGAGATAATTATTTTGAAATGGGTCACGATTTCTAGGCTTTTTGAAAATTTGAGGAAAATGTCTTGAAATTAAATTTTTAATGGATTTTGAAATTGGGAGTTTTTTTTAAAAAGGGATGTTCTAGGATATGGATTTTGGTGGTTTTAGTTTTTAGTAAAATTAAAAAAACCCTTATATTACAAGGCGTGTTATGAAAAACTTGGGAAAGTTTTTGTGTGTGTAAAATGATTTATATGGGTTTTTAAAATAGGAATCCAATACCTATTGAAACCCAATTTCTTGGATTTGATGTGTTTGGGTCTGGAGTGACCTGAATGCTTCAATTGTGTGCTTGTCTTATGTGCCATTTTTATTTTGAGACCTCCAAGTGATTTTGGTCGGTGTGGGCCTGACAAGTATGATGGTGGGGAAAAGTAACTGGTGCCTTTATTGACTAGGTTTTCTTAATTTTTGGTGGTTTATTAGGATAAGCCTGGGTTTTGGATTATATATTCAATGGATGTATTGTGGTTTTCTATGATATTCACTTATAGTGGGCCCATGAGATAGGTGTTTGACGTTAGGATTGAGTGGTAAGATATTCTAACGGAGTCTTATAGTAAGGATCATCATAATTCTCAGGATAATTTAGTGCTTGGAACTTCTATTTTTAAAGATCAATAGGTGTGGTTGAGAATTTTCTTGGTGTTTAGTGATAGATGTTATGGGTTGGTTCTTAGGTAGGAGTGGGTAGTCGCTTCTAGTCATACACTTGATAATGGTCACAACTCATCAAGTAGAGATTAAGTGTTTGTTTGGTAGGATTATGATAAGGGTACTCCTATAGTGGGAAGTATCCTATCACTCATATGTGTATGAGACTCATTTTGGATGGGTTGTAATTTTAGTAGAATCATTTAGTGAATGATTGAGATGGTAGTCAGATTATGGTGAGCGAATGGACATAATTTTTGGATTCAGGTGCAGTGTTGGATGGAGTCCATGCATTACCATCAAACTCAGGCCTAAATTTAGCATGATCCATGTGTGAGTCAGACTGTAGGTGCATTGATTCTTATAGTGGAGTGTGATAATGGAGTTGGTTGGTTAGGGAACCAACTATGGAAGTTGGACCGAGTGTCAGGTTTGGACACTAGTGTGGGTGTTTGGATGATTTGTTGATACCTCCAGAGTAAAGGAATTATGATCATGTTGTGTGATATAATGATTAATTGCTGGTTGGGTTTGAGTATTTTTTGTAGAAGTTTTTAGAGGTGGATCGACTGGTTTGTTTGTGTAGAATTATATTGTAATGGCCCAAAATTTTATAAATGAAATTCCTTTTTTAATGAATAAATGCCATATCAAGTAATCTAGTTATAGAAAACACATGCCCCAATTTGGTTGTTTCAGACTATTACATGGTTTTTAAAATTTAAAATACCATTAATAATCATAACCATTGATAATATATCCATTGTATGGTGACCATTAAGATAAGTATATTAAGGGTTATGATAAAGTCCAATTGACACAGACGAAAGAAGTTATGGCCTCAACCAATAGGATTTTATCCTATGAATACCATTTATTAGAGCTTTTAATGGAGATATCATCATTGTGATTTTCCCTTGACGAAGAAAAAGATAATATTAAACAACTAATGATTTAGAAAACCCAATTATGGGAGAAGTTCATGCTCATCGTGATCACAATTGAAACCATGTTCATCAAAGCACCCCATGAAAATATCACCATTGCACACCTTACCATTAGGTAATTCACTGATGTAATAAAGCTATATATATCTAGACCTTAACACTATAATTTTTATATATATTAATTTTAATAAAATAATGATGATATTTTTACCTTTTTAATATTACTTTTAATATAATCGAATAACGATTTAAATAAAAAACATATTTGGATATGATGAAAGAATAATTGTATTTTAGGGAAATAAATAGCTTCAATTAAGGAACAATTTTTTATGAATCCAAGAAATTTTGAAAAAAAAAATATATTTTAATAAAATATTATTATTAAATAACATTTATTAAATATAAATTATAATATAATTTTATGAATTCAAATATAATTTTTTATAAGGGTCAGAGAACTGTTATAGTAAAAAAATAAATATTTTTCATTAAGTTGGGATTTTTTATTTAAAATTATAAATTATCATAATTATATAATTATTTTGATAAAATAAATATAATATTTCTGTATAAAATTTTATTATAGGAATTATGGGTTATTTTATCTTATTGACTTGGTGTTTATTAGAGTATAATATTTTTATTCTTGTGATTATAGAGGGAAATTCATCCCATATTATGTGTCTTATACCATTGAAATTAGTTTCCAACTTATTTTCTATTAGTGGTCGGATTTAGGTTCATACATGGTATCACTAATAACCCATTAAGGGAGCTAGAGGTTACAATCCATGAAAAACTGGTATCATAGCTTTGGTTGAGAGTTACTATGAAGTTTAGAGTTGGCACTGATGAGGAATACTTTTAGTTTAATAGGTAAATTGTTTATTGTAGCTTATCCCATGTTATAGGTCTAGGATACAAACTTAAATGTAGAAGTGACCCTATTATCCAAAACAAATACTTTGATAGTTTTCTGAATATACTTAAGAAATATTGTACTAATTGTGGGGTATAGACCTATGTGTGATACATACACCAAACTTGTTTATGTAAGTGTTTGAATTGGGGAAGATATATAATAACATAAAAAAATAAAAAAAATATTTTAAATGAATTATATAACCCATAATTTAGAGTTTTATTTTTCATTTATAGAGATTTCAGGAAGATGATGACCTTATGTGTGTAACAACACAAATCATTACAAGTAGTTAAATTAATTTGAAGTGTTGATTTTTAGTACTGAAGTATAAGATTTTTAGTAGATTGGGACTCATATTAGAATAATTTGTGTCTATAAATCTCAAGAGGATGTTTTTTGGATGTTGAATGGTTGGTTCTTTGGGTGCTCAAGTGATCATGAGAGAGGGTTCAGGTGTACCTGTAGCTGAATTGTTTACTACAGGGAGTGTATAATGATGAAAAACAGGGTGATTCAGTGTAGTATATGTTGGACCTAGGGGTGTTCTTTTATAAAACTGGAGCATGACTTGTGTTTGTTGTAAATCCACATTGGTTTGATCAAGGGGTTTTCAAGAAAAGTATTCTTATAGTACATGTTAAAATAGGTGTTTATGGTGGCCTAGTTTTCCAGTGTTTGTCAAATTTTTGGGCCTCACAATCAAGAGTTTATTTTTTTGGAAAAGGAAGGTTTTATGGAAAGGAGTCTTCCAAGATCAGTTCATGGACTGTGAAGGATAGCTTGTGGACCACATAGGATTTACTTAGGTTGGTGAGGAAAAATAGAAAATGTGGGATTTCTATGTAACAACACTACATAGCCGTGAATGGCAGTATGTAGATCGTGAACAAAAAATAGTTCGCATGATGAATATGGTTCTTTGAAGGATTGTAGTATACGGAAGGAAAATAGTTCATTGGATGAATTTTCATCAGAGAAAATGCGGTAGAGATCGGTTTTTGAAAGAGTTTGTCCACAACAAAGGAAGAGTGGTGATATGTGGACTGCGTAGGGAAAATGGTTCATGGGAGATACACAATACATGGTAAAGGTGGTGTCATATTGAAGATTTGGTAAATCATAGTTTATCACATTATGCTGATCTATTGTCTTGTATAAGTATCATTAATCAATTCATTAGGGAACATCACTGAGATTAAAAATATCGGAGGAATTTGGTAAAGTCTAGAGTGGTTCGCGAGAAGAAAACCCCATAAAGGAGATTCTGATTAGAAATTCTGTGAAAGTTGGTGAAGTGTTAAGTGGTTTTTAAGAAGACATGTCCATGTGAGAGAATCAGTAAGTATAGTAATCTCTTGCAATCCAAGAAAGAGAGGAAGTTAGTGGAGTAAGAATCTATCTATGAAGTAGGATGGTATGTATAAGGAGAGGTGGTTTGTGAAGAACTCACATTACACGGTGTAGTGTGGTATGCAGTGGAAGAAGGAAAGTTCACGGAGGAAACATTTGTAAATGAACAATACACAAAAAGGTAGATTACATATACAGGGAAAACAAGACTTCAATAGAGTATCTATCTATAGTTTAGGAATCATTATTTTATGCCAACCCATTAAAATGACCTTCAAGTCGATAAATTGAGTTTAGATTATTACCAATGCAGTGATCAAGGGTAAGTAAATTGAAATGATCTGAGGGACGCAATGTGATATCCCTAAAAACTGATAAAAGTAGTGCACCTAGCATAGAGTGAATATGTTAAACTTTTATAATCCACAACCAGTGAAGAATAGTGGACTTTGGTATGACTGAAAACCTATCGGCGTATGATCCTTGGACTAGACCTTAGTGGTGAGGTAAGTAAAATTGTTGTGTGGTCCTTCTATATATGAATGTTTAAATTAACGCACATTACCAATCATTACCACAAAACTAGGTTTTTGCAACACCACCCTTTATCATCCCTAAAAAAGAAATGATAAAGGGCACTTTTAATAGTTCTAAAAAAGATCTATTAAAAGTTACCCTTTATCATTGTTTTTAGTGCTGATAAAGGCCCCCCTTTATCAGCGCTTTTTTAGCACTGTTAAAGGGGACCCCTTTATCAGTGCTCTTTTTAGTAGCGCTGATAAAGGGGGATATTTATCAGTGCTTTTTCTAGCACTGATAAAGTTTATATTTACAAAAAAAATCATGAAAAATAATATATTGTTATATAAGTATATTTATATTGATATAAATATAATATATATTTTTCAAAAATGTTTAAGATAAGTATAAAAAGACTATTACATTTAATATATAAGAAATTTAGTGAAAATGGATTTAAAATATTTTAAAAAATATTATTAATTAATAATTTGTTAATTATCATCGATTGATAATAATTTAATAACAATTTTAAGACCCAAAAAATCAAAATAATAATAATAAAAGATCTAAAATAAGTTGAAAATTTTACTCAAACTTCAAAAGGCCATAACTTTTGATCCGAGTGTCTGTTTGAGATTTACAGCATATCAAATTGAATCTTGTGATGATCTCTACAATCTAATGATTGAGGGGAACATTCTGTCTCATTTTTCGTGGCAAAAAAAGACCCAAAAGGCCACCAAAACTGAGTTTTTAGTTGGGATACCCTGATTTTTTAACATTCAAACAAGTATAACTTCGGATCCGGATGTCCTCTAGGCTTGTACCCTACATCATATCGAATATTTTGTTTTATTTTATTCAATTTTACTAGTTTTTTCATTTGAAACAATCATCTGGATTAGAAGTTATGATCGTTTTAACATTCTATGGATTTTCAAATACACATATATGTTTTTATTGATAAATATATATATATATCTGTGTGTGTGTGTCTATGTGTGTCTGTGTGTCTTGTGTATATGTATATATTATTTATTAATATATTTATTTATAAACACACATAAAAAACATATTTTATCAATGTTTTTAGTACTAATCTTATGAATATATATTAATATACAAATAAATATACAGATAAAAAATTATAACTAAATATATATAAATATATATAAATATAAATTAATATACAAATAAATATATATATATACTAATATATGAATAAATATATATGTATTAATATAACTAAATATAGTTATATTAATATGAATCTATATTAATATATTAATAAATATAACTATATATAAATATAAATATAAATATCTATTAATATAAAAATATATATATATTAATATATGAATAAATATATATGTTTTAATATAAATACATTTATTTATATTAATATGAATCTATATTAATATACAAATAAATATAACTCTATATATATATAAATATAAATATATATTAATATATAAATAAATATATATATTAATATCTGAATAAATATATAAGTATTAATATAACTAATAAAATTTATATTAATATGAATCTATATTAATATATGAATAAATAAAACTATATATATATATATAAATAGATATATCATTAAATAGAGAAAAAAACTTAATAGCTTAATGGTAAAGGAGCATGCGCGCAAGGGGGGAGGTCTCGAATTTGAGTTTAGGTGGAAGCAGGGAGGGGCGCGTTGCATGTGGGGGATGCGCGAGCAAGGGCAATGCGCAGGAGAGTAGGTGGGGGTCCGCCTAGCGCTGATGGGGGGGGGGGGGGGTAAAGAACTGTTAAAAGATTCCCCCACATTATATATATATATATATATATATATATATATATATATTGAATTTTATCAGTGCTTAAAAGAAGCGTTGATAAAAGGGACCCCCCTTTATCTTTACCTCAATTAATAGTGCTTTTTTGAGCGCTGTTAATGCACTTTTCTAGCACTGATAAAGGTCATATTCACAGTAGTGAATAGATAGATTTAACAAGTTCCTACCATCATGTTAACAAGATCTTCCACTTTAAAATAAAAAGTTGGCACCCTGATTCACCCCTCCCCTCTCAGGGTGTTCTGGGGTCCTTCAGTATATAATGTCCATGAAGGCCAAAATGAAGCATGAGGGGTTTCACCATAGAGGGCTCGTAGGAGGTAGGGGGTGCAGTTTCCACCTTGAGAACATCTATTCCATAGAACACTACTCTACAGCATAGTCGAGGGCTAGGGGTGGTCCTTTGTGTAGCAACCTAGCAGGGTATTACCATAAGACTACCCTGAGTACGGGTATTATGTTGAAAACCCTATGTCCATACCACAATATACCTTTTACTAGTTTTTAATGACACTTTAGTAATTTCCCATGGGATCCAATTAGGAACCCCCTCAGGCTTCCTAATCTATGGGCACTTAAATAAAGGGAGAGAGAACCTCTTTACTCTTCCTTGGACACCCTTGGTTTACCTTTGATTCAACTGTTTCAATTTGGTTTATTTTCATCAATTTTTGGTAAGGTCCCTCCTCCCCCCTTGTTCTTCCCCTTAGTTCTCATTTGTTTTATGTTCTCCCAAGATATGATTTTGTTGGTGATTTTTCTATAGCACGGTGAAGTCATCCCATTTGATGGGGATTTAATGCATATCCTAAAGAGGGAGTTTAGAAAGTAGTAATGTAATTTGTTTTTCTATTTAACCTTAATGTATATTTACCTAGATATTTAATTATTATTTTTGGAATATTTGGATTAAATTGACTACTGATTCAGGTATTTAATTTAGTTATTTTTATAGCCTGGGCCTGAGAGTGTGTTGGGAGTGGAGGAATCCCCTTTGTTCATTGATTCGTTGCCAAAATGTCACCCAGTGAGTTTGGAATCAAATTTTCCAATTTGAATTTTTTTTCTTAAATGTTTAAAGTATTAATTTATTGGTTTTTATTAGAGATATATGTTCTCTTGGACTCAAAAAAGGTCAATTTGACATTGGGATGGGTTTATGGATCACCAGTCAAGGTAGGTGTCCTTAACTTTACTAATTATCTTATTTAGTTGTGGATTTTACATTCATGATCTATTATTTTTTTGATGTTTTATGATTTGTGTTATCATTCTAATAGTTTAGTATGGGATCACATTATCCTAATAGTTAATATGGACCACTTATCTTGCTAAATGGTTTAATGGTGGAACCTTGGTTGAATGTGTATCGATGAACCTTTTTATGGTTTATTGTTGGAATTAGATGGATTTCAAAGAGAAAGAGGTTTCCTTTTTAATTTTTTATAATGGGACTTACTAAATAATATTTTGATGATATTTTGGACAAGGGACTAGTGAGAATAAAAAGGCATGTTATGCATTTTTAAAATATTTTAAAAGAGGATTTTAACTTGTTTTTAAATGAAATCCCTAGGGTATTAGATTGAGATACTTTTGGTATATTTGACCTTATATGGATGATGAAATGTTTTATAATACTTGAATACTTGATTTAAATTTGTGGTTATTATATTCTTGTAAGTTATTTTTCTTGATGATTCATGGTTACACATGGTTTTTATCAAATCCCAGGTCAGTATGGGAATATTTAGTTGACCCCCATAGTGGGTAGAGATGGTTCTGAAGGACCCTAGTGGATTCTTGAGTATGGGACTAGGCCTTGAGGAACTGGAACCTAATGTTGAGTTTTCATTTTGTGAGATGGGCTATGTGACCTATTTGTTGTTTCCGGTGTGTGAATACTATATACATATAATAGGATACACACTCAATGGTGGAGAAAGATCTTAATTACTGACCTTTCCTTGGGTTAGAAGTCTTGTGTCAAGAAACTTGAACTTTCCTTGATTATAACCAGGTCAAGATAATGGAAATTGCAGTGGGTTGTCAATATTAGGACATGGACCACCCCAAGTGAGAGGGATGTGTAATGATGTGATGTGAGGCAAGGATGACATACTCTACCTTGAGTGATATGGTAGTTGTTATGGATTTGGACATCAGACCATACCCTGTTCCATCAGGTAGTGGGTCAAGGTCTTGGATAATTCATAAACTGAGTCTTCGGGTACTAGATGCGATATGGGATACGATATGACACCCTAACTTGCATCATAGGGTATGGGTTTAGGAATTGGCTGGAAATCCTAACCTGTATCATTGGGTATGGGTTTGGTTTTGGTATAATGTGACATCGTGCTTCCGATATGGAGATGAAGCAGGTTTGGTCATACATCAAGGTGACCTCGTTAGCACAAAATGACATGAATCATATGATTTTATGTGCATTGTGTGTTATATTTTAGGTGGGTGTGTTTCATGATCCCAATTTCACTCTTATATCTATTTTCTATACACATCCACTTGATCACAATAACACTCAGTATTGTTGAGGTAGTGTAGATTCCTACGGGGTCTTTGGACTCACTCTCTACCTTCATACACGACATGGGTTTTGATGTAAATGGGTATATAATCTTATTTTTTCTCATGGAACATATACTTCATAGATTTAGAAATTTCATATAATCTAGTGGGTTATAGAGGATGATGGTTTGGCAGGTTGGATTATGTGAATTGGGATAGAGGTCGATGTATTTTACTTTAAGTTATTTATTACCATGTGTAATGGATAACATACCAATATTTTATTTATATATGATGCATTTTTATCTATTATTTTATGTGAATACTCTGTTATGTTTTTCTACATAATGTAGATAGTTTACTTATTTCTATTCTAGACCATGTGGGATTGTTTGGCTCCCAATTTTATTTATACACACTTTTTATGGATGTTCATTATGCATACGGGTCATGATGTTTTTTCAGTAGGTCCATGACTGAACCTTAGGAATTATTTTAGAGTGCTGAGTCTTACCATGATTGTTTTAGGACCCATCTTATAGTTGACAACATATAAAATATAGGGAAGTTCACCTGAGGTCATGTGAAACCATTAGTCTGGTTCCATTCAGGTGATCTAGACTGGGGCATTACAAAATTGCATTAAAGAATATTTTTGGATGGGATAGTATAGTTATATGTGGAGTTAGGTTTTCCAGACATAAGAGGTAGACCAAGGGAATTCCTGTCCAGCATGACATCAGTTGAAACCCATTTCTCATGGGGATGTTTAGTATTGGGACTGGGAAAACTAAGATGAATGTGATGTTGGATTTGACTAAGAATCCTAATATGGGATATATGAGACTGAATTATTAATAGGTATTATCTAAGAGATAATGATTTATTCACGTCTCATGATAGTTTCATGCTTAGGGAACAATAAAAATGCCTACAAGTGGTGTTCCTGGACATGTTGCCTCATTGGAATCATTTATTAGTTGAAAAAACATATTATACAATAAATATTTTCTCAAATATATTATAATGGGTGATTATATTAATATGGACATAAGGGGATTGTTTAATTTATTTTTATTATGATTTTTTTTTTCTATTTTGGTGGTTTTTTAATTTTAAGGAAAAACCTTTTTTTGAAAGGAAAACTCATGTGGTGGAATGAGGTGTACGTAAATGGTCTTTATAGGTCAATTTTATTTGAAATGGATTGTAGAGATAGTTATTTTGAAATGGGTCAAGATTTCTAGGCTTTTTGAAAATTTGAGGAAAATGTCTTAAAATTAGATTTCAAATGGATTTTGAAATTGGGAGTTATTTTTGGAAAAGGGACCTTCTAAGATATACACTTGGGTGATTTTAGTTTTCAGTAAAATAAAAAAACCCTTATAATACAAGGGGTGTTATGAAAAACTTGAGAAAGTTTTTTTGTGTGTAAAATGATTTATATGGGTTTTTAAAATAGGAAACCAATACCTATGGAAACCCAATTTCTTGGATTTGATGTGTTTGGGTCTAGAGTGACCTAGAGGCTTCAATTGTGTGCTTTTATTTTGTGCCATTTTTATTTTGAAACCTACATGTGTTTTTTGTGCGTGTGGACCTGACATGTAAGATGGTGGTGAAAAGTAACTAGTGACTTTTAGACTAGGTTTGCTTGATTTTTGGTGGTTGATTAGGACATAACTGAGTTTTGGATACAATATTCAATGGATGTGTTGTGTGTTTTCTAGGAGATTCACTTGTATTGGGCCCATGAGATTGGTGTTTGATGTTAGGATTGAGTGGTGGGATCTTCTAATGGAATCTTATAGTAAGGATCATCATAATTCTCAGGATAATTTAGTGGTTGAAAATTCTATTTTTAACGATCAAGAGGTGTGGTTGAGAATTTTCTTGGTTTTAGTGAAATATTTTATGTGTTGGTGCTTAGGTAGGAAGAGGTAGCCACTTCTAGTCATACACTTGATAATGGTCACAACTCGGTAAGTAGAGATTAAGTGTTGGTTTGGAAGGATTATGATAAGGGTACTCCTATAGTGGGAAGTATCCTGTCACTCATAGGTGTATGAACCTCATTTTGGAAGGGTTATAATTTATTATAATTGTTTAGGGAATCATTGAGAAGGTAGTAAAATTATGGTGAGCGAATGGACCTAATTTTCAGATTCAGGTGTGGTGTTGGATGGAGTCCATGCATTACCATCAAACGCATGCCTAAATTTATCATGATCTATGAGTGAGTCAGACTTTAGGTGCATCGGTTCTTATGGGGGAGTGTGATAATAGAGGTGGTTGGTTAGGGAACCAACTATGGAAGTTGGACAGAGTGTCAGGTTTGGACATTAGTGTGGGTGTTGGGATGATTTGTTGATACCTCTAGAGTTAAGGAATTATGATCATATTATGTGATATAGTGATTAATTGGTGGTTGAGTTTGAGTATTTTTTGTGGAAGTTTTCATAGGTGGATCGACTAGTTTTGTTGTGTAGTATTAGATTTTAATGACCCAAAATTTTGTAAATGAAATTCCTTTTTTTAATGAATAAATGCCATATCAAGTAATCTAGTTATAGAAAACACATGCCCTAATTTGGTTATTTTAGACCATTACATGGTTTTTGAAATTTAGAATACCATTAATAATCATAACCATCGATAATATATCTATTGTACGGTGACCATTAAGATAAGTATATTACGGGTTATGATAAAGTCCAATTGACACAGACGGAAGAAGTGATGGCCTCGACCAATAGGATTTTATCCTATGAATCCCATTTATTAGAGCTTCTGATGGAGATATCATCATTATAATTTTCCCTTGACCAAGACCAAGATAATATTAAACAACTAATGAATTAGAAAACCCAATTATGGGATAAGTTCATGATCATCGTGATCACGAAGGAATCCATTTTCATCAAACCACCCCATGAAAATATCACCATTACACACCTTACCATTAGGTAATTCACTGATGTAATAAAGCTATATATATCTAGAAATTAACACAATAATTTTATATATTTTACTTTTAATAAAATAGTGATTATATTTTTCCCTTTTTAATATTACTTTTAATAGAATTAAATAATGATTTTAATAAAAAACATATTTTGATATGATGAAATAAGAATTTTATTTTAGAGAAATAAATAGCTTCCATTAAGGTACATTTTTTGACGAATCCAAGAAATTTTGAAAAAAAATTATATTTTTATAAAATATTATTATTAAATAAAATTTATTAAATATAAATTTTAATATAATTTTATGAATTATAATATAATTTTTATAAGGGTCAGAGAACTGTTATTGTAAAAAAATAAATATTTTTCATTAAGTTTGAATTTTTTATTTAAAATTGTAAATTATACTATTTATATAATTATTTTGATAAAATAAATTTTATTTTTGAAATCAACACACCTAAATTGTCAGATAGTGATCTTTCATAATTTTTCAATACAATCAAATTTCTGTGTAAAAAATTAAATATGGTATAATTATATGGTATGTATTATGACATAATAAAAGCCTCAAAGTAATTTAATAAATACTAAAAATATTATTCATGAACAAAATTTTGTTTCCCCTTTAAAATAGTGTTTTTTAAGTTATTTTATTAATTAAATAAACCCTTAATGAATCCTCCCAACACTATATTACTTTTTAAGGTTTAAAAATCAATTCTTTATAAACATAAATCACTTCTGCATTCTCAAGGGAATAATTTTAATGTTTTAAGTTATTATCCTTATAAAATAATTAAAAATAATCCTCTTTGACATAATCCATGGTAAAAAACCATGGTAAGGTTTTTGGTTGTCATTAATTTATCATATAAAGTGTAAAACCTAAGTTTGAAAATTAATAATGAATTTTCCACTATTTTTCTATATAAAACCACCCAAAATCCCATTTATCTTCATTAAAATTCCTTTAAGAATTAAATTAATTATTTTTTCTCTCTATAGAGTCCTCCCATGAAAATCCCATCTATTAAGAAGCTCCTCTCTAGCTTTTAGAAGCATCTTCTCATGGTAAGGGATCATATAATTCTCCTATTTATTCAAGCATCTTATTTATGTCATGAATTTTTATTACCAATCATTCAAGTTGATATATGTTTTTATAGATACATATTACTATCCCTATGATTCCCAAGTAATGATATACCCCCTCATCTCTCATTCATTCTTTTTATAAACCTTTATGTACACATATTATGCGGTTGAATTTATCCTACGATTTTTCATGCCAAGCATCTATGTAGTGAAAACCCATATCCTTTTCCACTAAAGAGTATTTATCAATTTATACCCATATTTCATTGATCATTTATTTACATGTATGTAACCCACCACCATTAATCATGGGGTTAACATTGATGAAATAAATCCTTCTGTTCTATGATCAATGTGGCACACTTAGACATATACTTGATATGAAAGTGAAAGGTGGGACCATAATTATATAGCCCTTTAATGCAATGGGTAATGTTTTTATCTCATTATATTCCTTGTATAGTGAACAAGTGGTTATCCTAATCACACTATGTTATGTTTTCTCTGTAGTGAGCCTTGAATTATTTTTATGATGTCATGTTTTATATTTTCGTGACATTACTATGTTGCCTCTAATGTATCATGCTATATCATTCCTCATTTTTCATGATCATGATTCTCACCCCTATTATGTTAACTTGAGATTACTATTTACTCACATGTACCACATTAACTTATGATATGATTTTTTTCCCATACTGGTCTTTATATCTCACCCGTTTCTTATGTTTACCCCCAGGTTATCCCATGAAATTTTAGATGATTCAAGGAAAATAAGGGAAATTTTCAAAGTTTTTAATTGATGATATTGTATTTATTTTGAAAGTTGATATTTCATGCACATAATTTCCAAAATACACTATCCCTCATGATCTTTTGGGGTTTTATTAAGTGTATCATTATAAAATAAATATTTAAATAATGTTTAATAAAATACAATTTTTCATAATTGGTATCAGATGAAAGTCTAGTATTTTTTGGGATTAGGATTAGAAAGCTCTAGAAAAAATATTACGAATAATAAAAAACATAATAAAACATCCCAAAACTTTGGTAAAGTATAGAGTAAGTGGTTTACAAGAAAATATATCCCTTTCTGGATACTATAAGTGGATGTGGCTCTGGCACAGAGGTACTTAGTGGTAAGAAACCTAATAAGGGCACATTAAGCTGGACTCGATCATCATATGGTTCATGAAAACGGGCCTTTCTACACCCACAGTTTGAAACTCTGAGGGGATATGCTTCGGTAAATTCATAAGGTACTTATTAACCGTTATTGAGGGAACAAAAATTCCCATTATATTTTATAATAGGAAGTATATCATGGATAACATAGAAAAAACCTAGAAATTCATAGGTTAAAGAATATATGTCAATTATGAGTTATCCATTCAATGATCATAGTTTCACTTTTATGTGATTAATAGTTTAAAAATAATCATCCCTAATTTTACCTATATTTTTAGTCAATGACTGTAAATAGGAGAAAGTGAGCCAATAATCAATGTGAGGGGAAATGTGATGACTACCAAAATGAGATTCCCAACCTGATGGGAGAAGGAATTTAGAACTTTGTGAAAGTAATTTTTTAGTTAACTCAATTCTTGAAACAAAACATTAATAAGGATGAATTCCCAAATCCCCCTAAGCATGATCAAGTTTAAATTAAGAACTTTATGAGAAAAAGGCCCCTGAATTTCAATGGAACTTATAATCCTTTAATCATAGAGAAATATATCAACTCTATTGAAAATACATTCACTGTACTGGCTATTTATCATATGGAGGGAGAAGATGGTCAATAATGGATGTTAGTTAAAAATATGAAGCCTGAGGAGGCGATTAACATGATGGATTGGAAGGAATTCTAGAAAATGTTTTTTTAAAAAAAATTTCCTTACACTCTCTAACATAAAATGGAGAGAAATTTCTCTGGACTCAAGAAAAAGGATATAGAATCCATTCAAGCATATGAGGAAAAATTTTCAAGACTTTAGTGATACAGCTAAATACTTTTTTATTACCTCTAAAAGTAATGTTGACCAATTATATTTTAGGATAATGATGAGTCTACGAAGATACTTATCCATTCAGGACTTTGAAAGATTTGAAAAAATTGTCAGATGCATCATAAAATTCAAAATGTTGATTATAAAATCTCAAGGTTCTCACATGGATAAGAAGTAAAAAATAGATTTTAATTCTGGTATTATAAGGGTGAAATATAAAGGTGGTAAAAAAGTTCAATAGACCACTTGTCAAAAGTGTGGGAAGAAACATCCTAATAATTACATAAGGGGGATGAGGAAATTATTTAATTGTAGGAACAAATATAACCTAAAAAGTGATTACTGATGGGAGAAACCCACCAATTTGATGGTAGAATTGAATTCTATGATAAACACAAATCCTATTATACAATGTTTCAAATATATGAAATAATGACACTATTAAAATAAATTACCAAATCCAATGTTTGAGGATGAAAATCGATGATAATAGCCTCTAAGACCTAAAGAGAAATGGGAATATTATTCCATTACAACTACTAAGGTGGATCCTGACAACTAATTGGTGACATGTACTATAATTATTTCTTCAATAATAATGAACATAATTTTGGATTTTGGTTCTATACATTCTTTTATATCATGAATGTTTAGTAGAAATATTGAAACACAACCACAAAACATGGAATTTGAGTTTTTAGTGAAGATGGTTAATGGATAAATTGTTGCATCCTAAGAATATAACTCATCAATTGTCTAAATTTGTGGGATGAATTTCCCAAAAAATGTTGTGATACTCCCCTTAGTGTAATTTGATGCTATTCTGGGCATGTATTTAATTCCCTGTATAGATCCAACATAAATTATTTATAGAAGGGAATCAACCTATGTATCTCAAATAAACCTCCAATTCTATTCAAGTGAATGGAGGAGAATGAATATTCTGTAGTAACAACATCTCAATAAAGGATATTATTTCCTTGTGATAAAGAGTATCTAGATTAAATAACTGAGATTAAATTAAATATCATCCCTAATAACATTACCATTGTAAGAAAATTCTCAAATGTGATTCCTGAATAATTGTATGTCTTTCTACTAACCACGAGGTTGATTCATCAATCAAGATCATCCCTATATCTTTACTAATATACAATAATCCAAATAGAATGATCATTTTAGAACTTGAGGAGATAAATAAATAATTATAGGGGAATATTGATAATGGTTTTATACACCCAAGCGATTTACTATGGGGGTAACCGGTTCTTTTTATTAATAAGGATGGGCCAATATTCCTGTACATTGATTATCATGATCATGATAAATAAAAATTATCCTTTTACATGGATATATGACTTGTTCGATCTGTTAGATGGAGCCTAATAATTCTATAAGGTGGGTATATGGCTATGATATTATCAACTAAATCTAAATAAGGAAGATATCCTCAAGAATAATTTTCATATAAGGTATAAGAACTATGAGTTCATAATGAATCCATTTGGGCTCACTAATGCTCTAGAAATATTCATGGTATTGATGAATTGAATCTTTAGGTATTAAATTGATAAATTTGTGGTAGTATTTATAGTTTATATTCTCATCTACTCTAAAAGAAAATAGGAACGTAAGTAACATTAAAATAGTATATTGGAGACCTTGAAGAAGGAAAATTTATATGAAAAGTGTAGTAAATGGGAAATTTTTCTAGATCAAGTAACTTTATTGGGGTATGTTATCAGCAGAAAGGTAAATCTATGGATCCATCAAAAAAGGAGGCAATCAAAGGATAGCCCATACCAACATCTATGATATAAATCCATAGTTTCCTTAGATTAGATAGGTACTATCATTGATTAGTGAGAAACTTATAATGATTGAAAATCCTACAGACAAAACTTACTTAGAATATAGTAATGTTTTTCTAGATTGATGAATGAAAATAAATCATTAAAGATATTAAGAAGAGGCTAATCACTAACCCTATACTCACATCACCCACAAGAGGGGAAAGATCTGTGATCTATAATGATGCATCCAAAAAGGTGTTGGGTTGTGTACTCAAGAAGGATGAAAAATCGATAACCCATGGCTCCCTCAATTAAATATCCCTAAGAATAACTACCCAACACATGATCTATAATTGGAAGTAGTGAACTTCCCATTGAATATTTGGCTTCATTATCTCTACGGAGAAAATTGTGACATATATACAGACTATAAAATCCCCTATTATATATTCATACAAAAGTAGATTAATATTAACCAATAAAGGTGGTTAGATTTAATAAAGGATTATGATTGTTCAATCAATTACCATCCTAGAAAAGAATACAAATTGGAAGATGCTTTGAGTAGAAAGGATCCCACAACCCTATCTTTAATGAGGATTGAAAGGGAACCAATCTTATTAAACATGAAAAGGATGGACATGGGAATCATAACAGGATCATAATACTAACTTTCTCAAATAACCACTCAACCATCTATTCTTGAGAGGATAAAAGAGGCCTAGAAATATGATGAGCTGCTAGAAAAGAAGGTAGTAAATATTATCGAGTTCAATTTTGTTGAAGATGGATTTATAATTTTTGGAACCAAGATACATCTCCCATACAAACTATAAATAAAGAGGAAAATTTTGGATGATGTTCATAACTCATCCTTCTCTATTCATTTAGGAAGAACTAATATGTATAGATATTTGGATGCAAAAATTTTGGTGGAATAACATGAAGAGGGAGATTGTGGAGTTTTTATCATGATGCTTGGTATTCCAACTGGTCATGGATAAATGATAAAAGTATAAGGGTATGATGAAACTATTTCACATACTATTATTGAAATGGGAAAACTTAACCATGGATTTCATCATTAGACTCCCCATGACCTCTAATAGCAATAACACCATCTGGGTGTTAGTAGATTTACTTACCAAGTCAGTGCATTTCATTGCAATCAAGGAATATTTCTCTATTGGGCAACTCACCAAGATATATATAAGAAAAGTGGTAAGACTTCATGGAGTTCCACTTTCAATTGAATCGAATAAATTTTTAAGGTTTACCTCATGGTTTTGGAGAATCCTTCAGTAAAAATAGGATACAAAATTAATATTCAACACCACCTATCACACTTAGATGGATATTCAGTTTTAAAGGACCATTAAAACTCTAGAGTATATGTTGATATCAAGTTCAATGGATTCCCAAGGATTTTGGAACCAACACCTTCCCTTACTGGAGTTCTCATATAACAATAGTTTCTATTCTAGCATTAATATGGCACCTTATTAGGCCCTTTATAGAAATAAGTGTCAAAATACGACATTGTGAGATAAAGTTATAGAGTGTAAGTTGATGAGACCTAATCTTATCCAAGTGATTACAAAGAAGGTTAAATCAATTTAGCATTAAATGAAATCCACACGAATTCAATAGAAAATATATGTAGAAAATAATAGATGAGACCAGAGTTTGAGGTCAAAGATAAAGTGATCCTTAATATATCATCATGGAAGAAATTCATGAGGCTAAGGAATAAGGTAAATATTATTCCTAGATAAACTGACCACTTTGAGATCCTTGATTTCATTGGAGTGGTGGACTATCAACTAGCACTCCCAACTAATCTATCTCAAGTACATAATGTGTTCCATGTATCCCTCTTAAGGAAGTACATACCAGAACCCTCAAATGTATTGAAACCATACATGGTACCATTGGATAATGATTTTTCATATAAAGAACATATGGTGAAGTTATTATATCGCAAATACAAATTTTTATGAAATAAGAAAACTCACCTGGTCAAAGTGTTATGGCGTAACAATAGGTTCGAGGAAGAAACATGAGAAATAGAAGAGGTGTTGAAATAGAAGCACCCTAACTTATTTTAGTGTATGAAATGAAAATTTTTATTGTGAAATTTATGAAGGGGGATGAATATAATGACCTGAAAATTTATAAATGAAATTTCCATTTTTAGTGAATAAATTCCTTATCAAATAATGTATTTATAGAAAACACAAGCACTACTTTGGTTATTTTTTACTCTTACATGGTCTTTCAAATTTAAAATACTATTAATCATCATAACCATTGATAATATAACCATTGTATAAATACCATTAATATTAGTATATTAATGGTTATGATAAAATAAAATTAACATAGAAAGAATAAGATATGGCCTCAACCAGTAGTATTGTACCCTATAAGGCCCATTTAGTAGAGATTTAAATGGATATAGAATCACTAGGAATTTTCCTTACAAATCCAAAGATGAGTTTTAAAAACTAAATCATGAGTGAAACCATTTATAGGATATGTTCAAGCTCATCGAGATCATGACCCAAACCATGTTCGCCGAACCACCCCATAAAAATATCACAATTAAACAACTTAACCTTAAGTAACTCACTAGTGTAATAAAGGGATAATTATCTAGACCATAACATTATGAATTTAATTTTTTTTATAAAATAATTATTATATTTATCCATTTCTAATATTAATTTTTAAATGATTAAATAATGTGTTTGATAAAAATTAGATTTTGATATGATGAATAAAAAATTGTATTTTTTGGGAAATATATAGTTTCAATAAAGATTTTTTTTATGAATTCAATTTTTTTAAAAAATAAATGATATTTTTATAAAATATTATTATTAAATGATATTTTTATAAAATATTATTATTAAATATTATTTTTTAAATATAAATGACAATATTCTTTTATGAAGTCAAATATAATTTTTAAAAGAGTTAGAAAAATGTTATTGTAAAAAAAACTATCATTTTTCAATAAATGGGGATTTTTATATATGAGTGTAAATTCTAATATTTATAGTATTATTTTGATAAAAATATTTCAATTTTTAAATCACCTTTTCAAAATTGTCCCATAAGGATTTCCCCCCAATTTTTTGAGATAGTTGATTTTTTGGTAAAAATTAAATATGATATAATTATATAGTATGTTGACCCTATGGTGAAACTCATGTGGAAATAACCATTGAGATTTCTCGATCAGGTCTCAAGTTCAAGTCTCACAAAGTTATTTCCTATTGGTAGAGTAGTATTTTCTTGTATTTATTCCCCCTCCCAACACTGTTGTAATAATATAATTATACTATATGTATTATGAAATAATAAAAGAAAAAATTGATGTAATAAATGCTATAATGAGTATACATGACTAAAATTATGTTTTCCATTTAAAATAATGTTTTTTGGAGTTATTCTATTAATTTCATAAACACTTAATGAATCCTACAAATCCTATATTATATTTTAAGGTTTTAAAATCATTTCTTTATAAACATTACTCACTTCCACATCACCAAGGGAATTATCTTAATGTGTTCAGTTATTAGAATTATTAAATAATTTAATCCACTACTCTTTTATATAAACCATGGAAAAAAAATGAGAATGTCCTTGGTTTTTATTAATTTATCATATAGAGTCCAAAACCAATCTTTAAGAATTAATAAATAATTATCCAAGATTTTTCTATATAAACCCACCCAAAATCCCATTCCTCTTCACTAAGAACACTTATATCTTTTCATTACACTTACTTTACCTATATAGAGTCCTCCCAAGGTCCTCCCAATCTCATAAGAATCTCATCACAGGATTTTAGAAGCGTCCTATCAAGGTAAGGGATCCCATCCTCCTCTTTATTAAAGAAAATTCTTTATGTCGTGATGTTTTATTTCCAAGTTTTCTAGTTTAGATATGTTTTATATATACCTATTACTGTAATTATGATTATAAAGTAATAATATATTCATTTTTATCTCATTAACCCTTTCAATAAACCATTATGTACACCTATTTTGCTACCAAATTTATCCATCAATTTCCAATGTCAAACATTTTTGTAGTGAATAACCATATACATTTACACTCAAAAGTATTCACATAGATATACCAATATTTATTGATTGGGTATTTACATATATGTATCATGTAATCCTTAATTTTGTGGTTAAAATTGATGAAATACATCCTTTTGTTGTATGATCTATGTTGCACACTTATGAATGTACATTATATGAAAGTTATGGGTGGACCCAAAATTATATAGCCCTACAATGCATTAGGTAATGTTTTTTCCCATGATATTCCATGTATAGTTTATGGGAGGTTATCTTAAGAACAATATATTATTTTTTCTTTATGGTCAGCCTTGACTTATTTTTTTGATGTCATGTTTTATGTTGTTGCCACATTCCTATACTTCCTTTATGTTATCATACTATATCATGCCTCATTGTTCAATATCACGATTCTCACCCCTATTATGTTAACTTAATATAAATTTTTAATCATATGTAATTATTTAACTTATGGTATGATTTATTTATTCCTTTACTAGTATTTATATAAGACCCATATCTTATGTTCATCCCGAGGTTATCCCATGAAGTTTTAGAAGACCCGAGGAAAATAGGGGAATGATTTATAGTTTTTAATTAATTATGTTGTATTTATTTTAAATTTTTTTATGTGATGTACTTAATTTACCATAGGAACTAGGACTCAAGATCTTATGGGGCTTTACTAAGTGTATATTTATAAAATAAATCATGAAATAAGGTGAAATAAAATATGTTTTTATATATAGATGTTATAAGATAGAACCCCATTGGGAGTTTTTATGGATAGATCTATGAAGAATGATTCTAGTAATTTGATAATGGTCATTTATTGAATAATGGGTATATTGTTGAAAAATTTATTTATCTTTTGGTGAATGGTGTGCAATAGTGTTTGGAATTAATCAGTGGAAGGGAATTCAACATTTCTAAATAGAATGTGGTTAGTTCATAGTGAATTGATGACTTGGGTAGCTTGATAGTTGTGGTTTTATAACTAAAAAAACTTCTATAGGATGAGAATAATTATTGTGGATATTTTTTAATGTACCAAATAATTATAAGCAGTTAAATCTTGAAAAAGTTTGAATTTTTAGTCCCAGATCATGGGATTCTTGGTTGATTGGGACTCATATTAAAATTATTATTTTTTGACATCTCAATAGGATCTATTTTGATATGGAATGAGGATATATTTGTTGTTTGTGTGATCAAGTGATTACCAAATAGGTTTCATTTGTCCATGTAACTAAAGTTTTAGCTACAGTCAGGGTACCAAACTGCAATGCAAGGTACTATGACATAGTGGCCCGTGTCCAAGAAGGACATGACACATCGTGAGGGTCTTCACTATGGAGGGTTATCAGAAGGTAGTGGGTGGTCTTTCCCCTTCAATGTAAGTTGTTAAATGGGGACTCTATCTACACCAAAACTAGAGGTTGGGGGGATTTATGCCACAATCTAGGTGGTTTTCACTGTGAGGATACCTTAGGTGAGGGGCTTATATTATGGCCCCTATGTCCATGCCACAAGGACCCTTTGCCAATATTTTTTAACGTATATTTTTCCATTTACCAAGGGATCCTACTATGAATTATATTGATATTATTTTACTATGGAATCTCAAATGAAGGTGAAGATACCCTATTGGATCCCAATTTCCCCTTATTTTCCCATTGAATTAGATGATTCATGTTTGTTTCATCATGTTGATTCGAGGTGAGGTCCCTCCTCACTCCCCATTATTTTCCCCCCTCAGTTCTATTTTGATTTATATTCACCTAGAATAGGGTTTTGGTGAATAGTTAACTAGATAATAGTGAAATCATCCCTCTTGGTAAAACTTTCTTGTGTTCCTTGTAGAGGTTATCCCAGTAGAAAGAAATAAAGTCACCATTCATCATCCTCCATAATTTATGATGTCTGATAGATTTAATTAGGGTTTTTGGATTATTTAGTATTAAAATTACCATTTATTTTTTATATTTAATTTACGTAATTTTCATGGACTATGTCTGAGAGTTTGTTGGGTGTATACCACACCTCGTTTCTCATAGATTCAGTGCTTTGAGGTCACCCGATGAGTTTTTCATTGAATATTATAATTTAATAAATTGTTTTTAATATTTTAAATTATTTATTTATTAGTTTTTGTTGATGATATATGTGATAATGGACTTGTAGGAGGTCAATATGATATTGGGATTTATTTATGGACCATAATTTAGGTAGGTGTACTTGAATTTACAAAGTATCATGTCTAATTGGTGATTTTCTTGTAATTTTCCATCATCATCATTATTTTGTACATATTTTATGTCTTGTGTGATCTCAACCATATATTGGACTGAGCATATGTTAACTTAATAGTCATCATGAACCACATAAGTTTCTAAATTGTTCGATGGTCGTTCCATGGTTAAGGAATGTCAGTAGAACTCTTTATGGTTTCTTGGTGGTTTAAGTTGGATTTCAAGAGTAAGAGGTTTAATTTTTTTTAAAAAAATAGGATTTACTAAATACCTCTTTGAATGGATTTTTACTAGGGGCCTAACATGAGTTATAAGAAATGTTATGCCTTTTTAAATGAGTTTAAAAGTGGATTTTAACTTTCTTTTTAAAGGAAATCCTGAGGGGATGAGCTTGAGATTTTTTTGGTTTGTTTGATCTTGTTTGGTCAATACCCTATTTTATAAATATTTTATACTATATTTTAATTTATGGTGGTAATTTACATATTAATTGTTTTAATAATCTTGTATGGTTACATATGATGTTTGATGATGTGATGTTTTGTATCAAAGCCTTGGTTGGGATGAGATGATGTAGTTAAACCCCTATATGGTAGAGACAAGTTTGAATGAACCTAGTGTATTTATTTAGTGTGAGGATAGGTCTTAAGGGGCTATCACCCTGAAAATGAGTTAGTGATATTTGAGAGAGGTTGTGTTCCCTATTTTTTATTTCATTCATGTGTTGATTGTGTGATTGTGACATGCGAGAGACTCGGTTAGGGAGATGGATCCTAAGGAATGACCTTTCCTTGAGTGAGAAGGATTAGGTCAATATATAATGGCACCTTCGTTGAGTATGATTAGGTTTAGATAATGGAACTTACTGTGGGTAATTAAGCTTGGGTCTTGGGATACCTCGGGTGAGAGGGATAAGTCATTATCTAATTCAAGGAATGGATGTTGGACCATACCTTGAGGGATAAGGTAGTGGGTTAGGATTTGGGTATTATACTATAACCTATTCCTTTGGGTAGTGGTTTGAGGTCTTGGAAAATGCCTAACATGAGTATTAGTTCATATGATAGGATACATGATATGACATGACACCCTACCCTATGTCTTTGGGTATGGGTTAAGGATGTGGGTGGATACCCTACCCTATATCTTTGGGAATGGGTTAGATTTTGGTATGATGTGACTTCATCCTTACGATCTAAAGATAAATATAGTATGGACCGGTTAGTACACGATGACATGAATTATAAGATTATATGTGCATTATGTGTTATGCTTCTGGTGGGTGTGTTGTAGGAGCACAATTATACTTATATATATATATATATTAGGAACATCCACTTGATCATAGTAAAAATCATCATTTTTGAGGTATTAAGGATTACTATTGTGTTTTTGGACTCACTCCTACCTCCATACACATAATGGGTTTCAATATATATGGGTATATATTTTAATTTTCTATTAGGGCATAGATACTCCTTGAATTTAGACATTTGGTATGGTAGAGTGGGATTTGGAGGTTGACGATTCCTAGGTTAGATTATGTGAGTTGGGATGGAGGCCAGTGTATTTTATTTTTAGCTATTATTCTGAAAGTGTATTAGACAATGCTTCCTATATCTTTTTATATTGATTACTATTTATATGTTATCTACTTCTGCCACATTGTTATGACTTTATTTATCCTTTTTATAGTTTAATCTATTCTATTTTGGAACATGAGGGATTGGTTAACTCCCTATTTTATTTATCCATCATTTTTGAGATTTCCGTTATGGATGGGTCATCCCAAATTTTTAGTAAGATTGGGTGTGATCTTTAGTATTTTTTAGAGGTAATAGTCTCCCCATGATTACTTTATACCCTTTCCACTAGTTTCTAGGATCTGGTATGTGGGGAGGTGCACCTAAGGTCACATGAGGTCCCCTCATAGGTGTTATTTTAGAAATCTGGGTTGGGGTGCTACATTATGGCTATGGATGGTGAGGTACAATAAGATGGATAAATTAATTATAGATAGATTAATTCTAAGGGAGATGATTCATGTAGGAAAGATTTTCATGAGTTTTAGTGTTAGAATTTTCCAATGTATGAGGGTACCATCTCTGATCCTGATATGGAGAGGTGCATAGATAATATTAATATCACATTTAGGCTGATTTTTATGAGGAAGGATAATGGAATTAATTTTTTATTTACTGTATTTAGAGGTATTGTTCGGAAGTGGTGGATCATTTATCTTGGTTGTCATGAATATTTTGAGGTGTCATGGAATAAGTTTAGGATCTGTTTTCAAGATGAGTTTTTATCCTTGATTCTAAAGGTAATGTGATGACCTGTTTTGATCACCATTTCACAATAGTGATCTAGTGTGATAGAATTTAAAGCATTGTTGATGAACCATATTTCTTATTATCCTGATTTTTATTCCATATGATGAGGAAATGATGTGGTATTTTTAGGAGAATTTTCATCTGGTGATCCAGTTCTAGGTAATCCATTTCATGTTTCTTATGTATATTAAGGTGCTGATGAAGGATGATTCTATTAAGAAGATATAGAATTATCTAGGTTTATTCCAATAGGCATGTTATCATAGATTTTTAAAGAGTAAATTTATGAATATCAGTTATTGTTTTTCTAAGAAATTTTAGTTTTTGACTGACATAGAGTCAGTTTCAAACAACCTACTCTTTTATTGGATCCTATAGTTCACAAAACATTACCAGTAACTATGGTTTAGTTTGTTTTTTATGGTGGTCTCCGATCCTTCTTAATATAATCGTGTATTTAGTGGTGTACCATAAATGTCATTTTAAATTCAATTAAAGGTTAAATTTTAATATATTATACAGTGAGAGGACGAGTATTTTGAATTTTCTAGTTTCAGATGAGGGGTAATCTTTTAATTTGGTATTTGGTTAAACAATTTGAGGTTTTATGATGGAATTCTAGGTTTTCTAGATATAGTTGGAGTTTTTTTAGACTTTTTGTGGTTTGGGTGTGGTCGAGAGGATGTACTACTTATAATTTTTTTTTCTGAATATGGAACAAGGTACTCGGTGTGGGGAACCAGGTACCCGATGGACCTAGGTAGTGGGGGTGTTTTCTAGGAGTACTATCAGGCACGCCATGGCACAGTAACGAGTTCCCAGTGTACCCATACTGAGTTTTAATAAAAGGTTTTACATTTTTAACTTTTCAACCCATAAACGTTTGTCCCTATTTATCCTCCTTTGATACCATTAGTCTCTGGTCATTTGAGATCCCCTCTTAAGGATCCTTTGAATCTACACTTAACCTCATTATTACTCCATGGTTCAAGATGGTTTCAGGGATATTATGTTTTCTAAATCCAAGGTAAACATTTACCTGTCATTTCTTATTCCTCATTTCCCTCTTATAATTTGTTTTTATTTACCTTATTTATGTATTTAATGATTTTATTTCAATAATTCTTGATGAAATAAACTCTTTAACTTGGTATTCTATTTCTATGGGTTTAAGGATTCCTTTATAGGTTGTTTCCCCCCAACTCATCACCATTTAATGGTGAATATTGAACTTTTTCTAGATTTTTTTGTAATCTAGGGTTGAAATTGGAAGATGAATAAATTTATTTATTTATGGATTTAGGATTTTATGATATTTAATATATTTTAAGGTGATTTTTCTTGGAATTTTTGAGGTTTTATTTTCTTTAATTATGGTGTTTATGTATTTGTATTATTTGGGTGATGTAATTTTATATAATTTATATTAGGGTCTATTTATTTGTTTTTAGTGTGTTATTAAATGATTTTTGGATACTAAAGTTTATTATTTATTTAATATTGGGAAGTATCAACTCACCGAGTGAATTTATAGGCTATTCCTATGATATTCCCACCAATGGTTTTTCTATGGTAATAAAAAATGTTGTATAAAATTTTGAAACTATGAATTAATATTTTACTCAAGATATTTTACTATTTTAAGCAGGAAACTTTTTTTTGATATTTATGATTTGTTATTAATTGGTTTTAAAATACTATTTAAACATATGGATTTTAATTTATGTAAAACAATGGGTTTTAATAAGTTCTTAACTACATAACCCTTCTTTATTTATATTGAGTGTTATACTTTAATTCTTCTACAATTTTTTTAGGAATGATTCGTTGTTTCATTTCTATAGTTCCATGTATTTAAGAGATTTCCCTGATTTTACTAGCATTATCATGATTTATTTCAAAAAGTTTCCATGCCTGTTGTGAGATGCATAATTGGTAGTATTACATACCTTTTAGTTACAGTTGTAAGTGAGCTATAATATTGAAATTGTGGTTCGAATAGCTCAATAATATTCTACCTAGGATGACCTTATGTTACCCACCCTTTTTATCAAAGATGGTCACTTCATTTCACCATTTCTTAAAATATTTATAATTCAATGATAAAAACTTCACTTTGGTTAAGAGTTTCATTAGTGGCGAGAAAATGGTCGGGCTAGTTAGGTAGAAGCATGTAACCAACTCTTATAAATCCTTGTATTCCGAAACCTATTGTTCCAAAATTAAAATTAATGGTTTTAATAATAAATTAATGGATTTTTACCCTAATTAAGAAATATTAGACTAATTTATTAAAATTATTCAACTACTGTATTGATTTTAAAATTCTACCTCTTTTTTAAAATACAAACCCTCTTCCTTTAAAAAATATAGTTTTCAATAATAACTAAGTGTAATATCATTGAATTAATTAAATATAAGAGAATGTTTTTGACCAAATAAAAATAATTATTTAGAGAACTTTTATCTAAAGGTGGTAATGTATATGGTTTAAAACCTTAATTTATAATTAATATTTATCTTGTAAAGAGTAAACTTTCTTAAAAAATATATTTCAAATATTAAAGGATTAAATTTTAAATAAAATTATATTTTAATCCATGTTCGAAATTAACTTTATTAATGGTTCCAATATCTCTTAGGGTTAGATAGAGTGGGAATGAGTTATGATCATTTCAATGAATATTTCCTTGATTAGTTTATTCCTAGTTTATACTAGTGAACTTATCATTATCCCTATTTACTTGATTTTAAAGGGTGATATAAAGTATATAATTATAGTCATAACATAATTTATGTTTGATATTTAGGACTTTATGATCATGTATAGTACTTTTTGCCCTATTTGACTTGTAACCTATATAATTTTTTAGAATTTATGATATTTCATTCTGGAAATGTGTATACTCACTCAATGTAAATTAGAAACTTTAAAACATGCTATGCTGATATGATAAATTGTGTAACATAGAGAAGAATTCTTATCTTTTATTTTAAATGCTTGATATTGTGTTAGTGGTAATGATACATGATCAGGGATATAATTTTTAATATATGGAGAGAAATTATAAGGAATATTTCTGCTGCATGGTTATATATATATATATTTCAAGAAGGTATATATTGATTTAAGTATGATGATGATATATGCTCACAATACCTTGACTTTGTATACCCCTTCTGAATTCCTAGGAGAAAGGATGATTCCATAACTTTGTATAAATATTATTATTTACATAGGACGCGATTGTTCTATAACACCGTGATATTTTTGAAAATGAAACTTTGTTCAATAGCATACAAGACACGGAAAACTAAGCTTAAATGCATTATGGAATAATATTATTTTAAATATACCATTATAAACTAGCCATTAAATTGATGGGTATGAATAGTATTGACTAATTTATGATATATATATATAAATTTCCCACACAATATAAATTTATTTAAAAATTCTTTGTGAACGATCAATCATTTTTTAGTAAAGTAATTTTATTCATCAAAAATATGTTTTTTTTTTCAGAAATGTTATTTATTAATTTTGATAGAAAATATTATAATTAATTTATAGATATTTTAGAAAAATTATTTTATAGAATAAAATTAATTTTTTAAATCAAAATAAAAAAATTAGCTTAGGGTGAAATTTTTGGAGTTTTTAGAAAAATATTGATTTTTAGTGAATAGTGAAAAATACTGTTTTTTATAAAAATATCATTTTTTTCAATAATTTTTTAAATTTAAAAGTCCCATTACGTTTTGAATATTATTCCTAGTAAAATAAGTATTATTTAATTATATTTAATCCACATGATTTATTTTTAATCATATTTATGTTGGATATTAGTATAGGTTAATTTTTTGGTTTAAAAACGAGCTTTTTCTGAAAACTCTTTTAAAGTGTATAATGTTTCTCCATTTTAATTAATTTTAACAACAAAAAATGAGTAATGATTTAAATTAAATGTATATATATTTTTTATATATAAATATTAATTTTAATTCATATAATTATAAATACTAGTCATAGAGTTAATATAAAATTGTATTTCTCTAAAAAAATACACTTCTTGAAAACCCATTTTTTTGTCGCATCTTCAGGTTTAATTTTAAATTGAATTTGGAAAGTTTTGTGAATTGAATTTGGTAAAATAAATTACATATTTTTAATAATAATAATATATACTATATAATATTTTCAACTTAATTTTTTATCATAATGAATAGTGAAAATAATAAAAATTAATTCTTATGGTTAAGGTAAAAATGTATTTACCATGGGGGATAAACTAAATAGATAAGGGTTACAATGACCTAAAAAATTATAAATAATATATTATATTGTAATATTTTGACCTTATATTTTATAATTATCAATAATTCTAGATTTTGGATCCTTATGGAATGTTAAGAATGTGGGTATAACTTTTTCATTTCAATAATTACAAGTGTGCCCCTCACCTCACTTATAAAAGGCCACCCCTCTCATTTCATATTTACAACTTAAAATAAAATTTTCTCATAAAATAAATTCCAAAATATCTTCATTAATTCTCTCCCATTACCTATAGAACTTATTTTTATCATGAATACATCCAAAGAAGGTCTTTTATGCTCACTAATAGAGGTTTTCTGAAGAAGATGTATCTTGATTAACTGAATGTTTTATTTTATTTATTCTTCCAATTCCTTAAAATATTCCTAAATTATGAATATATAAAAATACCAGTGTCTCAAAAATACTTATATTTTATTATTTTAATGTAATTACCTAAATCCATATCCTCTTCCATGAAATTGGATACGAAATCATCATTCATGAGTACCGTGGAATAACGCTTTATGAACTGATGTCATTTGTTTTCCATAAGAGCCTCTAACTACTTGTTAAAATGATACATTTAATGTATATATATGATGATTGTAACATATTTAAAATTATAGAGTTATTATTTCACATATACCTTCTTAATTTCCATTCTTTGGTGGATACGATAATGTTGCTCATCTGTATGGGAGACTACTGCCTCACGAAGCGATGTGATGCATTTTTCAATAACGCTTTACATGAAAGATAATAAAGATAAATTTAATGAATATATATTATATAGATAATATAATTATAATATTAATGAAATATTTATTATTCATAAAATATAATATATCATTTTATTTATTACCTATCCACTCATTGAAAAATGATAACATCGTACATGCTTACGTGTGTACTAACGCCTCCACGAAGTGATTCAATTATTATTTCACCACCAAATCATATGTATGATATATATATTTAAATTTAATTAAATAATATTATATTTATGATATAATTATAATTGTGTAAATATAAAATAACACTTAAATTCTATCCATAGTTAACGTTAAAAAATGGAAATGTTACTCATGCGTATGTACGACCTACCGTCTCCATGATTGTAATGTAGTTACTTTTTCATAACCATAATTCAGGATTTATTTTAAAATTTTAATTTATGTATAAATATGATAAAAATTTCAATATTATTATTCTTTATATCATGAAATAATGACTAATTAGACCACAGTAAACACACAAAATCTATTTTTAAACAATAAACCAAACACCCTCAAAACACCCAACGTGGACTTAGTTTATTAAATATTTAAATATTAAATTTAAAATTAATAAAATAAATGATTTATGTATAATGTATTAAAGCTATAAAATTATATTAATTAATAAATTATTTTATATAATCTTATTATTATCGTGTTAAAGGACGTGCATGGAATGTTTGGACTCTAGGTAAGGGTTTCCCATCTCTCTTTTATTTTTGTGAGACATATGCCATATTTACCACTTATTTTCATTATGTGGTGTATATAATACCCATGAATTTATTTTATTATCATTTTTATAAAAATTATTGGTATTTACAAATAAATTTGAGTTTCTACCTTTCATGGGGTTTTTATATAGATATTACTAATTCCATAAGGGATTTCATGTCAATTTACTTTGATTGAGGCATATTTGATTTTTATGAATTGAATTTATTTTATATATTGTATATAGTACCCCTTTTACATGTAATGAAATTAATCATTCATACATCATGGTATTTTATGTTTCAATTTGAATCATTTCATAAAAGTGCATTTGAATTGAATGTTACCATGTGGTAAAGAATTTTATAACTAAATTTATTTTCGTTGGGTCATATTACTTATTAATATTATTTAATATTATATGATTATTTGTCTAATGATTTTTATTATATAATATTTTATTTAAACAATTTTTATTTTGATTTTATTTTAATACACATAATAAATTCATTGATTAATTATCAAATTCAATGTTATAGTTTTTGTAAGGGTTATTCATTTAAAATTCTCTTTCTTTGAGATATACATTTATGATATGCACCTAAATTAATTTTTGAGGTGTATTTAAAACACTTTGACATGTTATATCATGAAAATAATTATTTTATTGATATTTAAAGTATCATTTTATGTTATTATTTCAAGGGTCTTATTATTGAAGAGTTACCAATGTGGAAAAGACATTACATTACAATCCACATTATTTCAGGATCGTTTATGTTCCATATTATTTTAGAGGAAATAATGAGATATTATTTTCTTTAACAGTTAATATTTTATTATACTCTGTTTATAAATGTGTTTCATATGTTTAATTTATATTCCTCCCTTATTTAATGAAGAAACATTAAGAAAGTCATTTGTAAGTGATACCGATCTTGTATTTTCTTTTAGATTGGGTATCATTCTATTCTATATACATGTTTTATAAAATGTTTTAAAAAAATGTTATTTTATAAAAATAAATTATTTAATAAATCCATTTTACATAATATTTTACCTTATTTTAAAAGGTTTTAAAATGAAATTTCTTAATATTTTCCAAATGGGTCACTCTTGACTCCCTTTTAAAAAATGTTATTAAAAGAATGTTTATTTTTTAATATTTATGACATGACTGGATTTTTATACCATAATTTTCATTATTTTAATTGAATTTTTCTTTATATTTTTTCAATTTTATTTTTAAATAAAATTATTTTCATTATATTTTATAAATCTTTAGTCTTTCAAAAGTGCTTTTCAAATTTTAAAGGGTATTTTCCTCAAGAATGTTTTTAATGATCTTTTAACAGTATTTCCATTCACAAACATAAACAACCCTTGATGTTACTTATTATTCACATGGGATATTTTATAATGATACCATCATCATACTTTATCTAGATGGATTATGATTTTTTCAAATATATTGTTATAAAACCCATTTCTTTTCCATAGGTAAATCATTATTCAAAGATGTTGTCATGGAAGACATTTATTTTCCACAACTTAATCAATTTCTGAAAAGAATAAAGGTTTTTTATAAGAGTTTATGGTAAAATGAATGCTTTATATACATTATTCATGATATGGTTATTCAAAATTATTTATGATGATTGGTGTTTCTATTATAAAACATGTAAACTAAGGATGGGTGGTTTCATAATAAACCAAGGATAGATGGGTCTTTCATAGTCCTCCAATGCATTAGGTACTCCAATGATAGAAGTTGACAATAATGGTTATTCAAGTTTTAAGAGTTATATGAAGATAATTTCACAAGATACCAATATTTTTTTTAATTCTATCTATGGGTTATAAATGTTTCCTTTGATCAATATTGATATGAAATAGATCACGATTACTGATTTTTATGGCTATTACCTCTGTTAAAGTCTTATATTATGTTTCATGTTTTATGATCTAGGTATTGATGGTTGTGAGTTCTATTATTTTATGATCATTCAATTTGATAATGTTATCATAACCTCATCCAAATCATATTCCCAATGATGACATTCAATTTTTAATGATTTATTTACCCTTACTGATAATTTTAGCGCAAAATTCTTATGTTTTCTTTTACCCAGGTTATCAAGAATGATGTTGAAAAAATTAGGTCTAGAAAGGTTTCATATAGACTATGATGATGAAAAAATTTAAAATAATAAAAACTAGGTTAAGTGGGAGAAATAATCATTTAAATACATTGATATTGTTTAAATAATAGTTTTTCTTAATTATCTATAACTACAAACCTAAAACGTCTTTGGTTATGTAAGTGATCCAATATTTCCTTTTGATTTTTTACGTTTTGGATGGTGAAAATTGGATCACCTTTATCGGAATAAAATATGGAAATGTAATGTTTATGTTATTAGAACTATATTCAAGAGTGAGGGTTAGGGGATGTTATAGTTGGCATCATAGGAGGGTTTACATAACTTTAGATATTAGAGTGTTTTCATGTGAGGATATATAAAGAGTTATGGATAACATCATAAGTCTATAAGATTAAATTTGATAATAATTTCTAAATCATAGACACCACTTTTGAGGTTTTAAGTAATGATATATTAATGTGATTAATTAAATTTAAGGAGATATTTTATTAGGTTGAAGTATTTGTGAATCATTGGTTCAACATGAATTATGCATTTAGTTTCTGTGGAAATAAGTTTTAAGGTATATATAACCTTTAAGGTTAAATGTTCTTGGATATTGAGGTACTTATGGTTACATGTATTTTATCATATAGATAATCATTAGATTGAAAAGTGATTTGATAACTAAGTGATTAATTCCACTTTAGAATAAGATCAATATATTTTTCAATATATGAGTTGAAATTTATGAGATTACCTTTGAGATTAAAACACTATTTAATGTTGATATTATTTTGATTATTTTTCATATAGGGTCATTTATATATGAAACTATTTAGTTTTGACTTTGGTTATTAGTGTTGAATTTTGGAGATTAATGTATTATTTCATCATAATATGGTTTATTCATTTTGGGAAATAACTTAACTTATGATACATTTTTTTGTTTTTTGTCAATGTATAAATAAATTAGAAATTTATTTTTATCCCTTTTATGATTATGTGGTCCTTTAAAAGTTGATTTTAGTTCTGTGGGCATGAAAAACTCATCTTTAATACTCATTTCTTAGAAAAAAATGACATTATGGTGTAAATTGATAAAAGGATGAAATTATACACATTAAGTAAGTATATTCCCTTATTTTCTTAGTCTATATGGTAAAACAATTCCTCAAATCAAGGAAAAAAGTCTTGAAATAAAATTTTGTCCTATTACCATCATTTTTTATGAAATCAATGACCTTTATACATCTCTTTGGATTATGGTTATGTGGTTTTTAACTTTCTATTGATCATTAAATTTCTTGTGATAAATGATATTTATCAATATCCATCATTTTTTGGGCACTACCCTTTTATTATATTTCCAAATCTTCAATTCCCACATATGTTCTCCTATTTGGAAACCTAGTATGTGTTATTCTAGAAAACCTTCATACTTCCTTTTCTCTCTTATCAAGAGGATGTTTTATTAAAACTTTTTTTTTGATGTGGTTTTCAAAAAAAGGTATTTTCAAAGTGAGGTTGAAATTTATTAAATGGAGGGGGGATATAACACTCAGATATTTTACAAAAGTAAACTATGTTTTATATCATACAAGACACTCTACACCTTGCTTAAAAGAACCTTGGAATAATATTATTTTAAATATACCATAATAACATAGTTGTTAAATTGGTGGGTATGAATAGTATTAATTAATTTATTAAATACATATATAAATTTCCAACTCAATATAAATTTATTCATAAATTATCAGAAAATAATGAATTATTTTTTAGTAAAGTAGTTATATTCATTAGAAATATGTTTTCTTTGAAAATGGGCTTTATTAATTTTTGTGAGAAAATATTATAATTAATTTATAGATATTTTAGAAATTTAATTTGATAAAATGAAATTAATTATTTAAATCTTCACATAAAACTTAACTTAGTGTGAAATTCTGATATTTTTTGAAAATATTGATTTTTAGTGAATAATGAATATATCAAATTTTGTAAAACTATGATTTATTTTCAACAAATTATATAATTTAAAAGTCCCATTATGTTTTGAATATGATTTAAAGTAAAATAAGTATTATTTTGTTATATTTAATACAATATTTTTATTTTAAATCGTATTTATATTTTATTTTAGTATAAGTTTATTTTTGGGTTTAAAAACTTGCTTTTTTTGAAAAGTATTTTAAAGTGTATAATGTTTCTTCATTTTAAAAAATTTAATAAAACCTAAATGGGTAATGATTTAAATAAAATTTATAGATTATATATCTATAAATATTAATTAGAATTTATATAATTATTATTATGAGTCATAGAGTTAATATAAAATCATATTTTTGTTGAAAAATATAGTTCTTGAAAACCCGCATTTCATCATATCTATAGGTTTAATTTTAAATTAAATTATCTCATTTATATGAATTTAATTTGTTAAAATGGATTAAATATTTTTAATTATAATAATTTATATTATCTAATAAGTTTAACTTAAATTTTTACCATAATTAATAATGAAAATAGTAAAAATTAATTACCACAGTTAAGGTAAAATGAATTTACTGGGGAAGGTTAAACTATAATGATAAGGGATAAAATGACCTAAAACTTGTCTAAAATCCATTGTATGAACATATTTATGACTTATAATATCTAATTATCTATAATGGTAAATTTTAGAGCTTTGTGAAATTTCATAAACATGGTACACCCTTTCTTTTCAAAAATTGCAAGTGTGCCACTCACCTCACTTATAAAAGGTGGCCCCTCTCCTCTACTCTTCCCACCGTCAAAGCCCTTTGTCTCAACCAATACCTAAAAAATATATTCCCTACTTCCCATTTAATATACTAGATCCCTTAGTTTGATTATAAATCAATCCTAATATGGCTTTTGGTGCTTACCTAAGGAGGTTGTTCGAAGAAGAGGTATCATGATTAACCGATCATTTTTATTTTATTTATTTTTAAACATACTTAACCTAAATATTTGATAAAACTAACCCAGATACTGTCAAAAACTAGCATCCAACCAAAAATATCACATACCCGAAGGGTATTCATGATCTCCATGGGCTAGCGACTAAAACTCAAGAATCAACAATAACTAAGGTGGATACAATAGAATCAATACAACTCCAAAGTATCTAAACAATCTATAAGGTAAATGTCCAACAAAAAAGGACAAACCAAAATAAATACTTCATATGATAGCAAGGGAAAATTCCCACCATCTTACCAAAATCTACCTAGACATAGCTTATAGACACCTCATTGCCTTACTACAATGACTTTCCATTCCCTACATACAAAGAAATAACATGTTTTATGCACTAACATAGGGGTAAATATGGTGTGAGATAAATAGGCTTAGTAATATCCCACCTAGGTGTTTCATAACAAATCTCTATACAACTTTTCTAACAATTCTCAACTTTAAAGAAAATAAAACTTGATAAACTGTTAAGAATTTTTATATCAAAATCATGTTAAATAAATCCCCCTTTTCCACAATTCAAAATAATCCATGTAAAATATTTTCAAATATTATCACATACATAAAATCAGTCCAAGAATGTATCACATGTCACATCAAATATAATGAAATAAAAACCAAAGCATTGGTAAGTCACACAAATGATCACTAAAGGCTAGTATATCTAGATGAATCATACCCAAACATAAACAATCACGTGTATCAAGTATCTAGATATATGAATTGAATCTAGAGACTAGTAGAAAACCCCAGAAATTGAAACTTCCAACAAGTCTAACAAGTCTATAGGACAGAAAGACTAGGGAGAAGAGGAACACCCCATGAGTGAACCCATCAATAATATCAACAGATGAGGCCTATGAATACACCTTATACCTAAGTAACCAAGGCATCCCATGTGCTATATTTTCAAAAACATTTCATTAAACTATTATTTTTAATCCATTTCATAAAACCATCTCAAAATTATTTTAAAATACATTTTCTATTTACCAAAAAAGTGGAAAACCATTTTTTCTCAAAACCCCATCTGTACAACCACACAAATCAATTAATAAATCATGAATTTTCATTTACAAAACAATTTATCAAAACCAAGTTAATCAATTTTCATCCAAAATAGTCTAGAGATGGACCAAATACCACAAAATATAGACTCACATGCCTGTAAGGGGAACTAAGAACATATAAGAATGAAAAGAAAACAACAGAGGCCCTAGTATCAATCCTTACATCTCAGAATCAATTTAAAAAATGTCCAGTAGATAAGATAAAGAAAAAAATAATTTAAGGAAATCACATACCAAACCAAAACTAACACAAAGGACAACCTCCAGAAGAATATCTCACAATGGATTTAGAAAGGATCAAGGAGTATCAACACCACAAGAATAACCAATATGAAAACATAGTGTAAAAACACTGTTGTGACCAATGATAATAAAGAAATATAGATTTATCTTATGCAGAGAGATATGACTCAACCATAATAATGATTAATCTTTGAATTAAATGATTTATAAAGAACATAGATCCCCAAAATTTCCTAGGAGAGATCCTAGGTTTTTAGAGAGGATCTTGCATAATGAATGAAAAATAATTAGGCGTGTAGTGTATAAAAAACCGATAGTCTACTCACATTTCATAATAATAATCCCAGGTTTATGATGTGAAATCCATGAATGGAATATATACTAAAAAAGTAATTTCCTTAGTTAAGAAAATACCGATCAACCTTTTCATGACATGAACCAATCTCACATCATGTATACTTATCTTTCTCTATACCAGCTAACAACATTATCTCGACAAAGGTTTCAAGTTATGTAACTAGTTAATGATGTGAAAATACCTAGCTGGTATATTCTATGGAAACATTTATAAAAATCCATGTGGTCAACCCAAACTATAAAGGATATCCTCTTAATAATTTTATACATTTATACCTAGAATCCATTAATTCAAACAAACAAACATACCTAATATTTAGGCAATTTACCCCACAAATGATCAATATCCTTAGAAGGCCTAGAATGAACTAAAATAAATAGGGAAAAAATAGATATGAGAAATATCTAATAGGATGTTACAAACCCCTACCATAAGAATTTACCTCCTTGAGAAATCATGTATACGAACGGTGTCTAGAAAGTGGTGAAACCATTGATCCCTCATTAATGAATCATGCTCCCAAGTCTCTAGATAATATGATCTATGTCACCATAATACTGTTAATAATGAAATAAAATTCCCATGTAATACATTTACTTTAGAGTCAATGATCTCCATTGGTTTCTCTACAAAATAAATTTCTGGTTCCAACTTGATTTCTTCCCAAATAAAAATGTGAGATGAATCTAGATGGTTCGTACTAATCTGATATATGTGGAAAATATCATGAATACCCATCAAATAAACTAAAAATTAAAAATGATAAGAAACCTTCCCAAGACAATCAGTGACTTCAAATGGTCCAATGTATCTTGTAACCAACTTTCCCTATTTTCAAGTCAATTATGACCCAACCAAGGATTTTTCTATGAAAACCCTCTCACTAATGGAAAAATCCAATGGACAAAACCCGTGATCCCCATTCAGTTTACTCTAAATATAAGATAAAACCAAACATCGATGTATATCCTGAATCCTCACCAATGCCTCTTGAATGAGACTCAGTCCTACTAAAGAGGCCTCACCCACCTCTTCCCAATAAAGAGGTGACCTACATGGAAGATCATAAAAATCCTCTAAGGTAGCCATTTTGACTGATGAATAATAAATATTGTTATAATAAAACTCAACTAGTCCTAGATAGATACCCAATAATCCACTAAAATCTAGGATGTAGGTATGTAGAATATCATCTAGGATCTAAATAGCATGCTCCGTCTAACCGTCAATCTATGGATGATAAACTATACTCAAACTGATCTGATCCCTTGTCTCCTTCTAGAGACTCTACCAGAACCATGAGTTAAAACTAGGATTCCTATCCAAAATAATGGAAGAGGGAACCCCGAGTAACCTCAAAACCTCCTGCACATACTTCTTACCTAGGTCTTCAAATTCTGTGGTGTTCTTAATTAGAATGAAGTGAGATTACTTTGTCAACCGATCTGTCACCAACCAAATAGAATTCCTACCTTGGAGAGTCCATGGTAATCCAATAACAAAGTCTATGGGCATATCATCCCATTTACAAATTGGTACCTAAAGAGGCTAGATAAAACCAAAAGGTTTCAGATGATCCTAATTTACCTATTGGAAGGTGTAATTGTGGGACATATAATATGCAATGTCATGCTTCATACCTAGCCACCAAAATCTCTATCTCATATCATAATGCATATTTTTAGTTCCTGGATGGATGAACCTTGAAGAAATATGATTGTCAAAAAAATATACTCCTTATATATTTTGGGATGAAAAATCAATCCCCAAATAGATAATACCATTTAAATAGAGAGACAAACCATAAACAGTCTCCCCACCATATAGGGTTTCTTGAATTCCAATGAATTAAAAATACTATAATTAATCATATAGTATAGAATCAAGTAGATATGATTATAATTTTTCTATAGTTAGAACCATACCTGAAACATCATCCATAACATCTAGGTAAAACCAAGAAACGATCCCTATAGGGCTCCACTCATCATTTAAGTTCAGAATAGCCTGTGATGGTACTTTCTTACAGTGAGCATCTGCATCAACATTCTCTTTCCCCAGGGTGTAGATGATGTCGAATTCAAATCTCTAAAGCTATTTCAGCCACAAAATTTGTCTAAGATTAAAGTCTTTCTAAAAAAATATATTTCTCAAAATCTTATTGTTAGAATATACTTTGAACCACTCTAAAAAATATAGTGCTTCCATCATTTAAGCAGACACATAATTGTATAAATCTACAAATCAGGAGTTGGTTAATTATTCTCATGAAGTAAAATATGGAGGGATATATAATCCACCACATTAGCATCCTATACAATGATGCAGCCAAATCAAGCACTGGAAGAATTATAAAAAACCACATACCCCTTATCGGGCTTAGGTCATATCATAATTCAAGATAATTTCAAAAGTTTTTTATTTCATTAAAAGAAGACCAATGATTTTCTTCCCATATGAATTTCACCCATTTTCTATTAAGATCATTCAAAGATGATTCCAACTTCAATAAATCCTTGAAAAACCCTCAGTAATATCCATAAAGACCAAGAAATCTCTGAATCTCAAATATGATTGGTGGATATTTTCATGAAAATAAATCCTTTACCTTCTTAGGATAAATTCATAAGACACACTTAGAAATCACATACCCTAATAACATTATCACTTGGATAAATAAAATTACTTTTTAAATATTTCTATACAAACAATAACTCCTCTGAATTTTATAAACCAAACTCAAATTGTTCTTGTGACCACGTTCAAATCTCGAATAAACCAAAATACTATCCATGAATACTGCCAACAAAGTGTTGATATACTCATGGAATATCTGATTTATAAAGGCCATAAAAACTATACGAGAATTAGTTATACAAAACAACATCAAAAGATACTCATAATTTCCATACCTACTCTTTAAATCTACATTTGGTATATCACAATTATAAAATTTGAGTTGATGAAAATACAACTAATTATTAGTATTAAAAAAACACTTTTACCCCTTTAACCAGTCAAACAAACCATATACATGGGGAAAAGGTCACATATTCTTAACTGCTACCTAGTTTAAATTTAAATAGTCTACACACAGACAAAGTGAACATTCTACCTTATTGGAAAAGAGTATTTAGGATTCAAAAGGAGAAACACTAGGATGAAAAAAATTTCTCCACTAGAGAATCCAACTAAATCTTGTTATCTTTTAGATCCACTAGAGACATAAAATAATAGGGTATCAAGACTGAATGTGTATGTATAACTAGATCTATTGTAAAATCTACCTCCTCAACTGGTGGAGGACTAGGGAAATAATCTAGAAAACACCAAGAATTTCCCAAAAAATCATAAGAAGATCAATAGGATAAGAAACATCATCAATATTGAATAAAATAGTAGAAAAACAACTCTTGATATATGGGAAGAAAGGTTTTGCACAACCAATCCTCAGATCCCAATCTCTCTAAAACACCCAAGATCTCTCATTTATCAAAAGGAATGAGACGTCCTGATGATAAAAATCAACCTCATCATGATGATTGATAAGTTAATTCTTCTTTAGGAGGAATTCAAATAGATCCAGGTTAAGAATGAGGAAATACTATACTAGTTCTGCATCAATTACCAACAACAAACATGAAGGACATTAAAACCCACACTCTTTCCAATTTCCCAGAGGTATTGTTAACTCCATAATGAAGGAAATGAGTTCTATTGTATGTCCAGGAAAATAAATGAAATAGAAATAAAGAAAAAAGTGGGAGTCTCCTATATCAAATAAAGTAGTTGATATTGAAGACACAATAAATATGGTACCTCTCACTGTCATTTGATCTAAATCTACCTCCATTGGAAACTGATCCACTGTATGAAGGTGCTTTACTTTTAAGGACTTTGGAAATATTCCTATAGTTTTTGAATCATTAGACTATATTGTAGTGTCATTTGAAGGAAATGATATCTTACTATAATGAGGTGTAGAAATCTCCTAACAAAACCTATGAAAATGGTCTTAATGTCCATAATCATTGCACATCTTTGTAGGTGCAGAACAAGAAATGCGGGGGTTCCTGACCTTTCCACACTAGTAGAATGTAAGAAGAACAATACTGGATATAAATAAAGTTGCACAAGAGGCATGATATTGAGAACTACCAACTCCACTCCTGCTATGATCATGCCGATTCCTAATCCTCCCCTATAAACCACCAATGTTTCCACTAGGTGGAAGTAAATTTGAAGAATAACCAGCCTTGCATTCTATATAAATTTATTCTATCATTTCCCAATCTAATTTATCTATATAGAAGGAAATATTAAACATAAATACCCAAGATTTGATATTTGGTTGGAAACCCTATAGTTAGTTCTGATACTTAATATGGACATTCTTTACTACCTTTATTGAAAAATGAACTCCTTTGTGAATTGATTGGGGTATGCCAACACTAAATAATCCCCCTATAGTAAGGAGAGGAACCCCAATTACTATACATCATCATTGAATCTGAAAAAAAAATTATTAAATAAGTAGTTCTATAAACCCTTCTAGTCCAAAACCTATGTGTATATTCACCCGTACCAAGGAATACCACCATCACTTGTTGGGACCCTTAATTCTAAATGTTTCACATGTTACCCTAATATTATTAGGAATATCTAGGAAGTTAAATATATGATCAGTATTTTCTAGCTAGTAATCCACCTCTTGGGGCTCACTCATACCCTTAAATGATGGTATATTATCATGTAAGAACACCTTTGATTGATCCTTTCCTCATCCTTCTCTTGAATTTAGATCAACAACTGCATTATGGACTTGCTGTACATTTTGGTCTACAAAAAAAACTACCTACAATATAGCTTCAAAAAGATTATTTTCTAGAGGCAGATTAACTTAAGGAGTATCTATTCTATCCTCACGAGGAACCCATGGAATATGTATCAGAGGCATACTACTAAACACCAAAATAGAATAAATTATCAGATAATAGGATAATCTCAATTAAAACTAGAACAACTTCACAAAAAAACCGAGATTAATATTAAGAACATAAAAAAGGAGACATTAGATCCCAACATACCATGGTAATTTGAGTCTCATCATGGAAATAGATGGCTATACACTCACTTCAACATAACTCTCAAGTCCCTAAAATCCTATCTCCTGTCTAAAAACTTCCTATAACTGAGAACAACCACCTATGATACCAAAATATAACAAACTTGACCCATATACACCCATAAATTGGTATCTAACCCGAACCATCACATACCCTATGGGTGTTCCCGATCCCCAATGGCTGGTGACTAGAACCCAAGCATCAACCAAAACCAGAGGGAATGATTTCTATCAACCAGAATGAAAACAAACTGACATATATATATACACACAAAAAAGAAATAATTAAAAAAAGAGTAAAGAAAGAAATATATGTCATAGAAAATAGGAAACAACAAAAGAGATACAACTCAAAATTAGCTAAAAAATCTTCAAGGTATAAGTCCAAAAACAAATTAAAACTAAAAATTGAAACAACTAATCCATTTGATAGCATGGAAAAAATCCCACTATATCACCACCATATGCCCAGACACAACTAATAGAAACCTCACCACCTCATCGTGGACCCTTTCCTTTCCCTACATCAAAAGACAAAAAATGTTCTACACATATATCCAAAATTGTATATAGGGTGTAGTCTAAACAGACTTAGTAGGATCCCTCTCAAGTGTTCCATAACAAGTCTATGAACAATAATATAAACAATTATCAACATTAATGAAAATAAGGCTTGATAATTAGTCAAACAATTTTTATATCAAAATCATGGTAAATGTATCCCCTTTTCTATATTTTCAAATAATCTAAGAAAACTAATTTCTAAGCATATCACATATGTCAAAGTATTCAAATAATATAGAAAATATAATATCAAATAAAAATATGTACAAACCAAATCATATGTAAATCATTCCAAGGATCACTATAGGTTAGGCTAGCTAGAATAATTGTACCCAAACATTGAAATTTTTCCACATAAGGCTCCAGATATATTTCATAGAATCTAGAGAGAATAGAAACACACCAGTAAGTGAACCTCCCAAAAATTCTAACAAGTCCCTAGAACAGTAGTCCTAGGGAGCATAGGAACACCCCATGAGTGAACCTGCTGATAGTATAAATATACGAGACCTATTTCTACACATTCCACCTAAGTACCTAACTCTTAACATGTGCTACATTCAAAAAAATATTTCCTTAAACCATTATTTGAAAACCGTTATTTGAAAAACCTTTCATAAATCCATTTCAGAAAGCTTTGAAAATACCTTTTCTCTTTACCAAAAAATTGGAAAACCATATTTTCTAAAAAACTAGTTTGAACACACACAAATTAATAAATCAATGATGAAATTTTATTTATATTAAAATTTTTCAAAACTTGAGTAATCAAAGTTCATCCAACTCTAGATAGATATGGAACCACCTACCTCTAACTCAGTCTGTACACACCCATAACAAGATCCACCAACATGGAAGAATTAAATGACTATAATGGAGGCCCTAGGATCAATCCTTAAATATCAGAATAAATTAAATAAAAAAACAATCAATAAAGAAGATAAAATAACATGTACCTCAATGAAATCACATGTTGCTCCCCAACTAACACAAAGGGAAGTCTCTATAGGAATATCACATAACGGATCTATAAAGGATCAAGAAGGATAAACACCATAAGAATAATGAATCTGAAAATGTAGTTCAATGACACTACAGTGACAAAAGACAACAAAAAAGTTGAGAGATCTATTACCCAAAGAGAAACAGACCAACCAAAATGAAGATCAATCACAAAAAAATTATTTGTAGATCCCAAAACTATCATGGTATATCTCTTAGGTTTTGAGAGAGGAGCCCTTACGTTGAATGAAAAATAATCATATGTGCAGTGCATAAAAAATCTATAGGACACACATTTAAAAATGTAAATCTTGGGTTCATGATGTGAAATCCATAAAATTATTATATTTATAAAAATTAATCTCCTTGGTAAAAAACACATATAATCCTTTTCCTGATGTGAAATAATTTCACATAATGTAAAATATTTATGCTCTGTACCAACTCATGACATCAGCCAAAAAAAGGTTTGATGTCATGTAACCAGTTCATGATATGAAAATAAATAGTATTTAGATTCCTAAAAAATAATTAGAAAAACTTTCATGGGTTAACCTAGATTCCAAAATACATCCTCTTTAACCTTTTATACATTTATACCTAGGCACCATTAATTCCAACCAATATACATCCCCAAGTTGTTGGTCATTTTCCACAGAAAATGTTCTCCACCCTCGAAAGGTCCGAACACAGCCAAAAAAATATATAAATAAAAATAGAGATGATAAATACATGAATTAAGGTAAATATATGTTAAACAATTCATCTGCTCTTCTATCAAATGGGATACAAAATCATCATTCATGTGTACGATGAACTAACACCTCCCGAACCGATGTCATTTTTTTAATAATTACCTCTTATGACTTTCTATAATGATGGATTAAAAGTATTTATATAATATTTTTAAGATATTTATACTTATGGATTTATTATATCACATATAAATTCTTACTTTCCATTACATTGTGGATTCGATAATGTTAATCGTGTGTAAAGTAGACTATCACCTTGCTAAGCGATGTGATGTATTTTCACTAATAATTTACATGGAAGATAATAAGGATAAATTTAATAAATATATATGATTTAAATGATATAATTATTATATTCATGAAATAATTATCATCCTAATAATATAATATATCATTTTATTTATTACCTTTCCACTCACTAAAAAATGATAATGTTGTTCGTACGTATGTGTAGACTACCGCCTCGATGAAGTGATGCAATTTTTCTTTCTTTAAAACATCACATAGATGATTTATATATGTAAATTTAATGGAAAGAAATGATATTTATGATATCATGATAATTTTTTAAATATAAAATAATACTTATCTTCCTTCCATAATGATCATTGAATAATGGAAACATCACTCATGCATATGTACAAGATACCGTCTCCATGATTGTAACATAGTTCATGTTTCATAAACATCATCATGTTTGGTTTTAAAAGTATAATTTATGTATAAATATGATAAATATTTCATTATTTTTATTCTTTATATTTTGAAATAATGACATCATTTTCTAAGGTCAACACATCGAAGTCATTTTGAAACAATGACCCAAACGTCCTTAAAACACTAATATGGAATTATTTGATTAAATATTTAAATATGTAATTAAAAAGATATAAAATAAAGTATTTAATAATGAGGTATTAAAACTAGAAAAGGATCTTAATAAATAAAAAAATTATGTAATCTTATAATACATAAGTTAAAGGATATGCATGGAATGTCTGGACTTGAGGTAAGGGTTTCTCATCTCACTTTTATTTCTATAAAACATATTCCGTATTCACCACATATTTTCACTGTATTAAGTACATAAATCCTAGAAAATTATTCTATGAATATTTTCCAGGAAATAATTGGGATTTAAAAATCCATATGAAGTTCAATTTTTCATTGGGTTTTGATATAGATATTACCAAAACCACAAGGGATTTCATCTCAATTTACTTTCACTGAGGAATATTTTATTATTATACACCTAATTTATTTTATATGGTCTATATAGTGTAAATTTAACATTTAATAACATGAATCCTTCATAAATCATGGTATTTTAATTTTCAATTTGAATTATTTCATCCCTGGGTATTTGAATTGAAAGTTACCAAGTGGTAAATAATTTCATAACTCAATTTATTTTCATTGAATTATATTACTTTTTCATTATATTTTATATTATATCATTATGTGTGTATTTAATTTCTATTATATTGTGTTTGATTTATAAATATTTTATTTTTATTTACATTTAATACATATAATCGGCTGTTTGATTAATTATCAACTTCAATGGTTTGGTTTTTGTAAGGGTTATTCAAATAAAATTATCTTTATTTGAGACAAACGTTTTTTATATGCACCTATATTCATTTTTGAGGTATATATACTTCCTTTTGAAAATTTATATCATGAAAATACTTATATTCATGATATTTAAAGTATCATTTTATTTTATTCTTTTACGGGGCTTATGATTAAAGAGTTACCAAAGTGGAAGATGTTATATGTTAAAATATCCACTCTTTTAGGATTGTTTATGTTCAAGGTTATTTTGGAGAAAATAATGGGAAATTATTTTGTTTAAACACATTTATTTTAATCTACTATAGTTATGATTGTTGTTCACATGTTTAATTTCTATTCCCCCCTTATTTATTGAATAAACATCGAGAAATTTGGTTGTAAGTGATACTGATTTTCTATTTTCCTTTCAATACTATATCTTTCTCTTCTATATCTATGCATTATAATTTTTATTTCAAAAATGTTATTTTATAAAAATAAATGATTTTTGAAAGCCATTTTACATGAAATTTTTCATTCTCTTAAAATATTTTAAAAGGAAATTTCTTAATATTTTCCAACTGGAACACTTTTGACTCTGTTTTTCAAAATGTTTGGAAAATAATGTATATTTTTAACATTAATGACATGAAAATATTTTCCCACCATAATTTTCCTTATTTTATTTGAGGATTATTTTATATGTTTCCAATGTTATTTAAAAAAGTATTTTCATAATATTTTGTGATTTTTTAGTATTTTGAAATTGATTTTCAATGTAAAAAGTGTATTTTCCTCAAGAATGTTGTTAATAATATTTTAATGGTATTTTCATTCATCAACATAAAAAAAACATAATGTTACTTATGGTATGTTAGGTATTTTTTGTAATGATACCATCCTAATTCCTTATCTAGATGGATTAAGATTGTTTCAAAGATATTGTTTTAGAACCCTTGTATTTTCCATAGGTTAATATTGTTTCAATGAGATTGTAATGAAACCCATTTCTTTTCCATGGGTTAATCATGTTCAAAAAGGATAAAGTTTATTTTTCTTTGTTTTATGATGAAATTAATGCTCTATGTACTTTATTCATGATATGGTTCTTGGAAATTATTTATGATGAATAGTGATTCCATTATAAACCTTGGATATGTGGTTCCATCATAAGGCAAGGATGGTAGGTTCCATGATAAACCAAGGATGGGTGGGTCCATGATCAACCTCATATTCCTTAGGTACTCTAGAGATGGAAGTTGACCATACTAGTTATTCCATTTATAAGAATGATATAAATATAAACCCCTAACATAAAAATACTTATTAATTATGATTCTTAAGGTTTATAAAGGTTTCGATTGATCAAGATTAATATCACATGGCTCATTATTATTGAAATTGACGACTCTTGAGTATGTTGAAGCCTTATTCCATGATTTCATGTTTTATGATCAAAATATTGAAGGGTATGAGTTCTCTTATGTTATGATAGTGAACTTTGATTATGTCATTATAACCTTATTCTCATCTTATTTTCACTGATGACAATAAATTGTTAATTATTATGTTTACCCATACTGGGAATTTGAGCTCACCCTTTTTATGTTTCCTTTCCACTAGGTTAGTAATAATGATATCAAATTAATTATGACTAGAAGTGTTTCATATGCACGATGATGACGAATGAATGTAAAATAAGAAAATTTGGGTTAAGTGGGATAAATTATAATTTAAAGACACAGGTATTATCTATGTAAGAAAATTTCCGAATTATCTTAAAATCTATACATAAAAGGTCCTTGGTTATATAAGTGATCCAATATTTAATTTTTATGTTGTATGTTTTGGATGGTATAAATTGGGCCACCTTCATCAGTATCAATGCTAAAAATGTAATGTTTATGTCATTAGAACTGGATTTGAGAGTGAAGATTCAGGTCTGTTATATATGAATTAAATATCGTTGTTCTATAATTATATGGGATGGGCTTCAAAATTTCAAGACCTAAAACCTAAAATTGGCACTGATATTTCCTAAAATAAGTGATTTTTGGTATATAACCTCCCAACATATTGAATTACTTAATGTAGTCTTGATTCTTATATTCATCCCATATTTTCTATAATTTCAATGCTTTATTCCCTATTTATATACAAAACTATTTTATTTATACTTATGTAAATAAATAGACATGTTCATGCATACATTTATGTTTTCAATATTTTTTTAAGCCTTAATAGTGATGAACTATGGAGTATGTATATGCTCACACCTTATATGGACACCGCAATAGACATGTAACTTCATTTTTTGCACTTTAGAAACCTCATTAGTCATAGATTGTTCATTTTTTGGTATTAGTTGCTATTGGAGTTTAGATCATTGGTAGTGTATCTTGGAGTACGTGATTGATGTGCGAAGTTTGTATACAAGTGTCTATCCGTAGTTATTTTATAGAGTTTCAACATATGGGGCCTTCCAATTTTGGACATTAGGTTGTTTTTGGATTGTCATATTTTTTCATAGAGGTTTTTGTTTATTAGTCACAATTTGTTGGCATTATATGTTTTTTGACTGATATAAGGTGTATGCCTATTTCCTGTAAATGTTTTATTAATTTCTATCCTTGTGGTTGAGCTGGTTAGTGCACGAATGGTCTATAATGATATTTTTTGTTGGAATGTCCATAGAACCCATGGGTCATGTTATATTTTTATCCAACCTCTAATTTTTTATCTAATACTCTAATGGGGAAACCACCTACCACTCATATTTTGGTAAATACTTGGTGTTTACACATTCCTCTAGTGACTGGGAGGTGCACCTAAGATGTTATAGTGAACCTACATGATGTCACCTGGGTGATTGTGTCATGGTCCTTAAAAAATGGTATCATATTAGCATTTTGAGGTTATTTAGCATTTAATATTTCATAGTTTATATATGAGGTGGTATATCAGGATTCATAAGGGTAAAATGTGTGCATTTCTGGTGAACGTGGATAAATTAGAGACCTAAGTTAGCTAAGATGTCAGGGTGTGAGGTCTAGAAACTATTGGTGTGAGTGAGTCATTTTTAAAAGTTACTCAAAATGAAATTATGAAGAATTTAGGATGGAGGTTCTAGGAATCAATTTGGATCCACTCCTCATATTGGATCATATACCATAAAACCTTGGGGAATGTTAGGACATGTGCATTTAATTATTTTCTATAATTCAATTACCTACTTAGTAATGCACTGTAAAACTGTTATATAGATTAAAATATTTAGCACATCAATGACTATTTTTTAGTATTCTACTTCTGAGAATGATAATTATTTATCTATTTACAGATTTATTCCAAGAATGATTCTTATTTTCTTTCCTATATATTATTTCTAAGAATACTGGTCATTTATTTGTTATTTCTTTGTTTCCAAGCATACAATTTTATTCCTACTTAAGTTATATTTACAAGCATGCTACTTATCTTTTATTGAGAATTATAATGGTATTATTAATTTATGGTTGAACTCGTATCCATTTTTTGAGATGTGTGATGTAATAATGGGTAGCTTTAAAAATACTTTTTGTGTTTTCAACCTGGTAAAATATATTTTTATTTTTTTATTTTAAATGAAAAATTGGTTTTGGAAAAATTTCACTTTTGTTAGGTAAAAATTGGGCTATGTTTTAAAATTTTGATTTATAAATTTTACAATAATTATAAATTTAGTTGTTTTGAGAAATGGATAATACAATGATTTTGAAATTATAATTTCTTATGGTAAAACCATTTTTGATAAGTGTATGTCTTAATAAATTAAATTTTTGTAGTTGGTCAGGCATGGGTAAAACCAAGATAGTCCTTCTGGTGGGGATCTCATTAGAGCAGGAGAAGTTGTTTAGTCATGTTTTAGTGATTTTATAAATTTAATAGGCCTTTATAATATAAAATATTATAGTATATATTGGAATGTTTAAATTTTGGAGATCTCATATTGAGATTTGGGGTGATCATATATAATGTGATTTAATGATTATGGTGAGCATTCCTTTTAGAAATTAAAACCTATGTTAATTTATTAAGTTGAGTTTTAGAAATGTTTTTGTGTTCAAGGATGCATAATGAAATGTTGATAGTTTATTTTCTTAGTGTAAAATAGAATTTAATGTGTTTTTGTGATTATAATAGGGTTAAATATTAATGAATTATAGGATTTATTATTACTAGTAAGTCCTACCAGTAGCTTTGCTTCTGACCATTTATTCAAAATAAAAGAAAAAAGTACATAAAGAGACGAGCGGGGTCAAACAAAGGTATTTTTTCCCTGTTTCCTCAAAAAAGTAAAATATTAGAAATAAATTTTTGGTTTTTATTTTTAGAGGATGAGAAGATTTATGGTGGGGAGAATTGTAATTTTATTATTCATGTGGATCTAATTAAAGGTAAAATTTAGAGAGATTGGTCAATAATAATATAATACTTTTGAATTTTTTATTCTGGATAAGGGGTCTTATTTCAATCTAGTATTCAATTGAGTAATTCAATTTTAAAGGATGGCATCCTTAGTTTTTTAGATATAATTTGAGGTTCAATCAAAATTTTGGTATTTTGGGTGTGGTTTGGAGGTGATACCATATATAGGATTTTGTATAGATGGAACCAGGTAATTGTTGTAGGGTTCTGAGTACCCAATAGACTTAGGAAGTGGGAGTGTTTTTCTAGGGGTGACACCATGTACCTAGTTCCACTGTAACAAGTTATTAGTTTACCCAGCCTAAATTTTATTTAAAATTTTAACATTTTAATCTTTTCAACCTAACCCTTTTATTCCTATTTATCCTCATCCAGGATAATTTATCTAAGGTTAGTAAAGAGCCTCTATTAAGGGTCCTTTGAGTATCCTCCTACCATACTTTTTACTCTATGGTTCAATATGTTTTCAGGGATATTTCATTAACCAAATCTTAGGAACAATTTTCCATCAATTATACTCTTAATTATTTTATTATTCTCCTTTTGTTTTTATTTACCATATTTTGGTAATTTATGGTGTGTTTTCAAAAATTCATGGAACAATCACCTATTTTCCTAGCGATTATAATTCTTTTGGTTTAAGTAATCCATTATGGGTTGTTTTTCTTTTGTTCATCATCATTTTGATTCAAATAAATTGAGGTATAAAATATTATGGTATTTTTATTTTTGGTTGAAATGGGAAGATTAATTAAGACATTTATATATGGATTTAGGTTGTTAGGATACTAATGTATTTATGAGATATTTTCTTGGGTTTTATTCAAGGTTTTATGTTATTTAATTATAGTATTTATATGTTTGGATTATTTGGATGATGGAATTTTATTTAATTGATATTAAGTAATATTTTTTCTATTATATTTTTATTTAGATATTATTACATGATTAATCTCATAGGTGATTTAAGGATGGGACTTCTCAACTCTTTGAATGAATTTGCAAGCTTTTCTTGGGACATTACCACTGATGTTTTTCCTAATTTAATAATAAATCTCATACATTATTTTTAAATGATAAATTAATTTTTTTCTCAAGTTATTTTACTTTATTAAGTGGAAATTTTTTTTTGAATTTCATGATATTCTATGAAATAGTATTAAAACTATTCATTAAACTTATGGTTTTTGATTTGTGTAAAGAAATTTGTTTTGATAAGGTCTTAATTATGTAAGCCTTGTTTGATTACATTGAGTGTTATACTTCAATTATCCTATAAAGTTTATTAGGCATGATTTATTGTTTTATTTCTATATTATCATGTATTTGATAACATTCCTTGGTTTTTCTAGAATTTTAATTATTTTTTATTCATATGTTTTCTTGCTTTGACTTGTTGTAAATTTTTAATGGGCTGCGTTACATAAATGGCATCGACCACCCTATACAATAATAGAATTATAGTTTTAATGATTTATAGCCTTGAAATTGTTTCTTGAAAAAATTAACCATGCTTTGTTTAATAATTCCATTGATTTTCCCTACCATGTTATCTAAGAGGGCCACTTAATTTAATTGTAGTTTGAATGAGTAATAAGTCAACAATCCAAACTCATCCTTGGTTAAGATTTATATCAATAAAGTTATTATGATTGGTCTTGTTACATGGAAGTGAGTGACCAACTCATATACATACTTGTTTTCATAAAATAGGTTGTCACTAAATTAAAACTTATCATTTTTAATAATCAATAAATTAATATTTTACTAATTAATGATGTTTATAGTAATTTATTCAAATATCTCAACTAGTGTGTTGGTTTTAAAATACCAACATTTTCTATAAAACTAAAAAATTCATCCTTTTTGAACAAATTAGTATTTTGTATAATAAATAAGTGTAATAACATTGAATTAATGAATGTTAAGAGTATGTTTTTGACAAAATACAAATGAATTTCATTAAATAACTTTTATCTTAAATCTGTTAAGTATATGGTTTAAAATATTAATTTAAAAATAAAATTTCTCTTATAAATATTTAAATTTATTAATAAAATTGGATTTTAAATATGAATGGAATAAATTATAAAGTAACAAAATTTTGAATCAATGTTTTAATTTAACTTTATATTGTGTTCTTTACTTCCTTAGGGTTAGATTAATTAGGAATGACTCAAGGACATTTCCATGAATATTAAATTTATTAGTTTAAATTTAATGAACACTAGTGACCTTAAAATTTTAACCAATGCATTTCTTATAAAGGAGGTGATAAATCATAGAATAAAAATCTTACTATAGTTTATGTTTTTTCTTTATGAATTTATTTTCATGCTTAGTAATTTGTTCAATGTTTGACATGTAACTTATATAATTGATTGTAATTTATGATATAATATTATTAAAATGAGAATAATCATGCTATATAAATTAGAAACTTGAAAACATGCCATGTTGACATGATAACTGCTGTATCATAAAGAATCATGACTATCTTGGATGTTTTATTCTTGGTATTGTGTTAGTGGTAATTATCCATGAGTATGTATATATATTTTTTATGGATGATGAGTATGTTAAAGGGGTATTTCCATTATATATATATATATTTTCCAATTAGGTATAACTTTATTTGATTATGATGATAGAATAGGCTCCTAATGCATTGAATTTTTATTCCACCTTCCCATTTCCCAAGATATGGGATAAGGAATTGAATTTGTATACACTTTCCCCTTTCCATGGGATAATATTAGTCCAAGAATTGTTTTGTACTGTAATGTTTTGGTATGGGATATAATATTTCATTACCTATAGCCTAATATGGATACAATTCTTTCCCAAATTAGGTGAGTTTAGGTATAAACCCTCATATTATAAGAAGATACTTAATATAGTCTTGATTAATCTCTTCATCCCATAGTTTCTATCATTTCCATAATTTTTTTTACTATTGATCTATAAAACTATTTTTTATACATATATAAATCAGTGTACATTCTCATTCATACATTTAGTTTTTCATAATTTCATTTTGGCACATTGGTTGTGATCTTTTGAGTATGTATGTTCTCACAACCTACATGGAAACCTTAATGGATATACAACTTCATATACTATATTTAATGTACCTCATTGGTTGTGTATTGTTTGTGTCTTTTTTTCTTAGGTGTCATTGGATCCTGAATACTAGTTAGAGTACCATAAATTATGTGAGAGATGTGTAGAGAAGGTTTATAGGGGGATCTCCTCAGTTTCTTGTCATGAGTTTCCATACACATGACCTCCAAAATTTAGTCCTTAATTAAAGTTTGAATTGTCATATTTCCCATTGTTCTTATATTTATTATTTATAATTTTAGGCATTACAAGGATTTTTAGACTGGTATGAGATTTTTTTGTATATTTCATATAATTTTTTCATTATTTTTTGGTCTTGTGCTTAAGATGGAAGGTAAAACAATGGAAGATATCAATTTTTATGCTTAAAGTCTTTAAAATCCAAGGATCATGCCTGATTTTTTTAACACTAATTTGTTATTTAATTCTATAGGGGAAACCTCCTCCCACCCATATTGTTTTAAACCCTGAATATTTATACTAATTTTTGGGGATTAGAAGGTGTTCTTGGTGTGTTGTGTAAACCCATGCTGGTGTCATTTGGGTGATTGGGTAACAATCATTTCAAAATGATATGAGAGTAGTGATTTGAGATTATTTGGGATTTTGGATATCATGGTTTAGATATGAGTATGGATATTAGGAATCAGGAGGGAACACTATGTGAATGTCTAGACAGTATGGCTACAATGTAGACCTGAGTTACCACTGATGTTCAGGTGCATTGTCTAGAAACTTTATCTATGTGTGAGTCATTATTTAAAGTGTCTTCAAATGAAATATAGTGGTTCCAAGGCTTGACTAGGATCCATTCATTTCATTGGTTAATTCATTATATAATGTTGTTTCATGGTATGTCTTGTTCATTTTATGTTTATTATTATTATTATTATTATTAATATGCGTGGATGAATTTAATTAAATAAATAACAACTAATATAGCTAGTAGTACTTTCCAGTATCTTATTAGGTGTTATCTAATTAATTAATGTCACTCACACACCTTCCTATGCTAAAATTAATAACTCACTTACCTTCTTAACAACTCACTGTAGAACTACTATATAGATTGAAATATCAAGTAAACCTATAGTTGATTGTTTAGTATTTTACTATTAAGAAAGATAATGTTTGGTATATTTACTAATTTCCCATGAATGGGACTCCTGTTTTCTATATATTATTTTAAATCTATGTATATTGGTTATATTATGGATGTTTTTTTTGTTTTTTAGAATTCTATCTATATCCAACTTTCTTTATATTTCCAATAATGTTTTTTCTATTGAGTGGTATATTAGTATAATTTTTTTATGGTTGTACCTATATAATGTTTTATGAATTTTTTTCTTAAAAATGAGTAGTTTTATAAAATTATTTGATGTTTTTATCTTGGTATGAATAGTTTTAAAAATAATACATTCTAAAAGAAAAAAAGGGTTTTATAAAATGGTCATTTTTTCTAAAGTCCAATTGGATAATGTTTTGAAACTTTTATTTGTAAACTATTTTTGTCTTATAAATTTTAGTGTTTTGAAATATGGATAAAACATTTATTTTTAATACATAATTATTTTCTAGTAAAATCATTTTTAATAAGTTGAAATATTAATAGATTGAATCTCAATGGTAGGTTGAGCATGGGTAAAACTATATATTCATTATCGTGGGTAGCTCATTAGAGAAAGAGTAGTTATTTTTTTGTGTTTTAATGATTTTACAAATTTTATTAGGACATTAGAGTTTGAAATATGGTGGTATATAGTGGGGTTTTTTTGATTTTGGAGATATTGTATTAGGATTTTGTGTGATCATATATAATGTGATTTAATACTTATTGTGAGAATTCCTTTTAGGCATTAGAACCCATTTTAATTTAGGAATTTTTTTTGGATATTCTATTAAGTTTTAGGATGCTTCATTACATGTCGGTAGTTAGTTTACCTGGTGGATATTAGAATTCAATGGCTTTGGGTTATTAGAATTGGGTTTGAGAGTCACACATCAAAAGAAATGTTATGCTTTAGGATATATATTAATATTTTTTTTATAAATTGTATACATAGTGATGTTGTAGATTTTGGGATGAGTGTTTCATCTTGTATCCGAGGGAGGTATGAAATTTGAAATAAATGGATGATTCAAATTTTCTAGGATAAATGTTTTTATGTTATAGAGAATTGTAATGTTTATGTCTTTATAGATATGATTAAAGGTAAAATTTTAAGAGATTGGTTGATGAGAGAATAAGAATATTTAGTATTTGGTTCCAGATAAGGGGTTATAATTTAATATGAAATTTATTAGTGAAATTAATGTTTTATGTATGAAATATTAGGTTCTTTTAGATATGGTTTGTGGTTTAATCGTATTCTTACTAGTTCAAGTATTGTTTAGAGGTACTACAATCTATAACATTTTTCTATAGATGGAACTGGGTAACCGGTATGTGGTATCAGGTACCTAGTGGACCTATAATTTTGAGGTGTTTTTCTTGGGATTCCATCAGGTACTCAATGAAATTATAAAGGGTACTCAGTATTCTGAACCCATGTTTTCTTTTAAATTTATACTTTTTTCATATTTTCTCCATAACTCATCTTCTCCCTATTTGGCCTCCTTCTAGATCATTTATCTCAATTCATTCAAGATCCCCTATCAAGGCTCTATTGAGTCTCCTATTACCCTACCTCTTACTCTATGATTTGAGATTGAATCAGGGAGATTTATTTTAAAAAATCTATGTTAAACCTTTCCAATATTTTCCTCTTCCTAATTTTCTTCTCCTCCTCCATTATTCTTTACCATACTTAGTTTTTTAATTATATTATTTCACCAATTCATGGTGAAATTACCTATTTTTCTAGTTCCTCCATTTATCATGGTTTATATAGGACCTTATATACCATTTTACTTCCATTCATCACCATTTTGATTCAAAATGATGAAGATGGAATTTTTTCTAAGGTTTTTATGGTTTTGGGTTAAAATTGAAATATAAATTGGTCACTTTATTTGTGGAATTATATTTTTATAATATTTAATGTATTTTATTTTGATTTCCCTAGGTTTTATTTGAGGTTTCATGTTATTTAATTATGATGTTTATGTATTTTTATTCCTTGTGTGGTGAAATTTTATCTAATTGTTATTAGAAGCTATTCAGTTTCCATTAAAGGGTTGTTTGGTGATATTTTATTGATAAATATCTCCAGTGATTTATGGAAGGGTATTATTAACTCACCAAGTAAATTTCTAGGCTATTCCTGAGACATGCCTACTGCTAGTCTTCCTAAGTTAATAATAAATATTATAAATTATTTTGAGATTATTAATTAATTACTTTCTAAATATATTTTTCAATATTAATTAGAAATAATTTATTTTAATATCATAAGATATTGTGAAATAGTTTTCAAAGAATTATTCAAACCCATAATTTTTTATTTGTGTAAAAAATTGAGTTTATAAGGTTTTCATTATACAAAATGTCTTCTCTCACATTTTTTTATACTTAAATTCTTTTATAAATTATTTTAGTCTCGATTTGTTCTATTATTTAAATAGTTTCACAAATTCATGAACATTCCCTAGTTTTTCTTATCATGTTATGATATATTTTAAAATTTTCTATGCCTCAAATTTTTTTGAGATGTTTAATGGATAATATGTTTTAAATAGTTTCAACTACGTAATGACCATGAATAGTTCAACCATGTTCTACCTTGGAATTATATTATGGGAACCTACCATGTAATATATGATGGTCTATTCATTTAATCATATCTTGAATGAGTTATAATTAAATGAACCATGATTAACATTGGTTAAGAGTTGAATTAGGGGAGAGATTATAGATGGTCTAGTTAAGTCTAAGGAAGTGAAAATGTATAAATTACTGTATTCCAAAACCAGGTTGTTATTAAAATAAAATTTAATGATATTAATAATTAATAAATTAATAGTTTCATAAATAACAAGATTTATTCCAATTTATTTAAATTCATAAACAAGTGTATTTATTTTACTCTACTACCTCTTTCTTAAAAACTTTCAACCTCCTCCTTTTAAAACAAGCCACTATTTTCAATAATAACTATGTTTAATCTCATTAAATTAATAAAATCTAAGAGTTAGGTTTTATCCAAATAAATTTACATTTCATTAAAGAACATTTATATTAAAATAATAAAGTTTAAAGTTTAAAACCTTAATTTATAATTAATATTTCTATTATAAATATTCATAATTCTTAAAAAAGGGATTTCAAATATGAAAGGATTATATTGGAAATAAGTATAATTTTTAATCAATGATATAACTTAACTTTATTCCATGTTCTACCCCCTTAGGGTTAGTTAGAGTGGACATGACCTATGAACAATTACATGATTTATCATTTTCTTAGTTTATTTCTAGTGCATAGTAGTAACCTTATTAATATAACTTGTTCATTGTTTATAAAGGGGTAATAAAAAATATAATTATAATAATTCCATAGTTTATGTTTGGTAGTTATGAATTTATTATCATGATTAATATTTTGTTCCAAGTTCAACTTGTAACTTGTATAACTATTTGGAATTTACGATATGAAATTATTAAAATGGGCATAATTATTTGGTATAAAGTAGAATGTTGAAAACATGAAATATTTATATGATACATGGTGTAAAAAAAGAATAAGCATGCCTATATTGGATATTATATGATTGGTACTATGTTAGTTGTAATGACCCATGATAATGAATATAATTTTTTAAGGATTTTGAGCATATTAGAAGGGGTATTTTTATTTTTATGCGCACACACACACACAAACATAAATTTTTCAAGAATGTATAGATTTATTGGAGTATGATAATGGGATAGGTTCACAATGAACTGACTTTGTATACCCCTTCCCCTTTCCCTTGTGATGGGCCAAGGCCCTGACTTTATATTTACCTTACCCTTTCCACAGTATGAACTTATACCTTGATTCTTTTTTTTGATATAATCGGATGGTATGAGTTACAATATTGACCTACCTCTAGCCAGATATTGATACCATTATATCTAAAATCAGGTGAGTTTTGGTATGGACCCTCATAGTATATGGAGTCACTTAATGAAATCTTCATTCATTTTTTATCCCATAATTTTTATAATTTATTTTATTTTCTGTAAATTGATATTTAAAATTGTTTTATTTATAATTATTTAGATAATTATACATGTTTATGATTAAATATGTTTTTTCACTATTATATTAAGGCCATTTAGTGGTTCCCTACTGAGTATATATATTATTACACCTAGAATGGACACCTTAGTGGACATAAAACTTTTTTTCCATATTTTAATAACATAATTGGTCGTAGAGTCTTCATGTAATATTTTTTATAGGTATCATTGGGTCTTGGATCGTGATTATAAACTCTTGTAGTAGATGATAGATGTGTGAAGATAGTCTATAGTGGTTTTTCTTAAGATGGTTTTTTGGTGTATCCATATATGGGACCTTCAACATTTAGTCCTTAGGTCATGTTTGGATTGTTACATTTTTTATAATGTTTTTTTATTACTCATAAATTATAGGATTTATGGGGGTTTTTTAGACCAGTATGAGATATATGATTGTTTAATATATATGTTGGATTAATTTTATACTCATATTTTATTTGGGAGGTACACCAATGTAGGATATTCATGTTCTTGGTTTAGATGTTCATAGACCTTAAGGGGCATGATAAATATTCGTTTTATCTCTTAATTGTTATCTAATAATATTAGGGGAATCCACTACCACTCATATTGTGTTAAAAAACAAGCATTTACATCATCTTTTGGTGACTAGGAGGTGCACCTGAGGTATTTTGGTGAACTAAACTAGTTATATTCAGGTGATTATGTCACGGTAATTATTATTGGGGAAATAGTTGATAGACCATAGTAGTTTTAAAAATAGTTTCCTCCTAAAACTTATCAGAAACAGATATCTCCTCAATATTTAGGACAATAAATTTGACATGGAGTAGGTAAAGGAAATAATTGAGACATTAACTATCCTCAGGGACATTAGGCTAGGCATGGATGAGATGATGGATGTTATCTGGGATGTGAGTCAGAGGTTAAGGTCATAGAAGATTACATGCAATGAATCTTTCATCAATAGAAGGAACTAATATTGTTCAAGGTAGTATTTATCTTTACTCAACCCTAATTTTCAATTTTTTGAATCGTATATTAAAACATATGGTGGATAAAATTCCCATGAAATTGTTTATATTAATATCTTTTTGAGGCCAGTCACATTTTTCAGAGGTGTATTGGGAATTTGAGATGATGATGTGGTGGAATCTATTGGTGGGAATGTTTTTTCGTTACATATAAAACCATAAATGTCATCCTTGTAATGGATTAGTTGTACCTTAAACAATATATAATTGATTTTTACTAATGGATAATGGTTTTCTTTAATGTGAACAATGTATATATGATATTTATTAGAGGGGTAGATTAATTAATGAATCAAATATGTTAGGAGTTTATCTTATCACAACTATATATATAGATTATAATATTAGTGTAAGTGAATGAGGAAGTGTTTTTGAGGAATGTGGAGGTGTTTTTAGATGTAATAACTTGGTGTATAATCAATTTTGGGATAATTTTACAACCCTACATCTCTCTAATTTCAATAGATCCTTTTTAAACTATTATAGAAGGATTTCATTGAGTGTAGTGTGTTACCATGGGGTAATATAGTTTTTTCATTTAATGATGGTAACAATTTGGTATTAGTGTGGATTATTGGTAGTTAAACCATGTAGTGGTGAATAACCACTATCCTCTCCTATGGATTGATGATTTTTTAATCAATTTAAGGTATATAACTAGTTTTCACAGGTATATTTTCAATCTAGATATCATCTGATGAGGCTTATTGTGGATGTTATTTAGATAACTACTTCCATGGGTTATTATGAACAATTTTAGTAATTCCTTTTAGAGTCACAAATGAACTAATAATATTTATAGGACTAATAAACTCAGTGTTCCATGAGTTCTTAGAATTAGTTTATGATGGTGTTCATTGGAGACATTATTTGAGATCATAGGATGAGAAAAGAGAGAATCTGAGGGAATTTTAGAGGTCCTTTGATGATATAATCTTTATGATAAGATATCTAAGTGTCAGTTCTAGATTAATCATGTTAATTTACATAGTTATATTGTGTCACAATAGGGTATATTTATTTATTCTTTAATTATTGAGGTGGAAATTTCATGGGAAATACTAAAGTATGTTGTGGGTGGTTGTAGTTTCATTGGTCCTAAAGGCTGTTACAAGAGGTTTAGATATGATTTCTATGAGATTAATATTCGTTTTCTATATTTGACCATGAAATATTTAGATTTTATATGGATATATCATTTTTAGATAGTATTTGAGTATTTTAAGGATAATTTTATTAGTACATCAATTATTCACCTTCCAGAGAAAGGAGGAATTCTCAAGGTGTATTTAAATTATTCTCATATTGTTTTAGGATTCATGTTTATGTGTGAGAGAATGGTGTTGTCATATAGGTGATAGAAGTTATATCTTGATGAATTTAATTATGCCACCCATTATCTTGAGATTTTAGAGGTGGTATTTTATTTGAAGCTCTAGAAGAATTATCTTAACTAAGAGATCTTTGTTGATTTCATGGATTAAAAAATACTATAGTATATCTCCTCTTAGTGGGATATAATTTTATTTAATATAGGTGGATTAAGTTATTGAATGAATATAACTTTGATATATCATAAAATCCGAAGAAAAGAAATTTGGTAGCTGATGTGTTGAGTATAAAGATTTATGACGATGTTTCTTATATGGATAGATATGTGTTAAAGATAATAATTGATCTTATGGATTTTCATCTTGATATAGAGGAAGTTATAGTTGTATCAAACTTATATAATATTATAGTGAACATAATTTTTTTGAGTAGGTGTTGTAATCTCAATTGGAAGATATGAAGGTGGAGGTGTCGGGATATTATATTTTTCATGGATAATCTCTTGATATATGGACAAAATATGACTAAATTTGAGTATTATTGTATTGAAAGTTATATATTTATTAAGTGATGTGAGAGGTGGTTCTGTAGGAGTTTCAAAAATCACCCTTGAAAATGTATTCTATTATTTAAAATATATATCATTATTTGGAGGAGTAGGGATAACAACTAATTATGAAGAGGTTGGTGGTGGAGTTAAAGTATCGATGCATGGTTTTTATATGGGTAAAATTTTATAATTGAGTTATATATGGTCTATTACAACCCATCTATATTCTTTAGTGGAAATAAGATAAAATTTCACTTTATTTTTAATGGGGTTGTCTTGATATCGTGAAGGATATAATTCCATTTGATTGATGGTGACTTAACTGATGAAGTCAACTCGTTTCATAGTGATCAAGGAGTGGGGTTTAGTGGATAATTCTAGAAGGTTATATGTAGAGTATGTGGTGATAAAAATATCATAAGGATCAAATAAAACATAATCAACAAAATAAAAGGTAATATAAATCACAAAACTAAGATCACTATGCATTGAAAAACCAAAACCATGTATAAATAGTGACACAACATGACCCATATGAGACCTAACTAGGATAGTGTTAAGATGAATGTGCCACCCTAGACCTACCTATAATAGGATTGGGGATAGTGACTAGCACTAATTATCCATATTAAGTAATATTAGATTCCTTAACTTATATCAACCTATAACATACACATATATTCAATGAAAAAAATAACTAACAACAAAAATATTATATATATAAAGAACTTAATTTTATATAATAAATTCATGAGACATCATAAACAAACAAAATTACCCATTAGAAAATTCCCAAGGAACTGTACATCAAAAAAGAATCCTAATTTGACAGACAAAGGACTCTAAAAATATCATCCTTATTGTGTGAACTCCCAAATCAATCACCAGCCACATCTATAACCACCAATATCATGAAGCACCATGCTCTTCCATATTTAGATAAGTTTTAATACATATTAGACCCAAAAAATTAATTCTAGATCCATATCCACCAAGACCATATCCAAATTATGGATCCTCTTTATAGACACAACACATGTGGGAACAAATCCCGTGCAGGGGTGAGTGTAAACATACTTAATAGGATTACTCAAAACCAAAAAAGAAAATACATGAAAAAGTTCTTCTTGAACTATAGTATAGGAAAGTAACTAAAAGGAAGACAATAAGGATATAGAAATAATTAACCACTAGAATTCATAATAATATAAACAATTATTATTCATCTCAACTCCAATCCTTGAAGGTATCATCTCATAATAAACAAGGGATACTTATAGAATAAAAAATATCGCAAAGTAAAAAAGTTAATATCCAAAATATAAATTGAATATCAATGGAAACCAAGGGGTACTTGAGAAGTATAAGTACTAAAAAGTTTTATATTATCAACCTCCCAACTTCTACATCACCACTAAAAATCGTAAAGGAGTACCTACTCTTTGTTGAAGAATGATCGAAAATTGAGGGAGTACCACACATTATGATCCCATTTTACTTCATCACCATATGTGAAATATATATGGGAAATACCACCTTAACCAAGGATATAATTAAGATAAGGGATTACTAACCCCAACTATTATAACTACAGAACAATGAAAAAGACCAAACCACCTATTTGGAATAGTAGTTAAGGGAATACACCCCACCGTTGGATAATTATTGATCAAGGGGGTAACCGACCCCAGTGGAGTACCTAATCCCTATATGATCTCTTAAATAAGGGGAAGGGTTCCAACACCACATATATAGAAACTACATACCTTGTTTGTTTTTTTGGGGGATACTAACTCTATCTATGATGCGAGGGACCTACAGACTAATATAAACTCACTTTTTGGGGGGGTATGAACCGTGATAAAGCATTGATTGATATACCCGATCCCCATCATCGAACCTATAGAGATAAGAAGGATAAACTTTAGGTATCAACTTGTGTCTCCCTTATATTGCTTAAAAGAATAATACCATCAAATATTACAAGAGAAAGGCTCAAGATGTACTACTCATGAATCTAATTATGAGTCTGAAGAAAGCATATTGAAAAATACAAAAAGGTTTAGAAAAGTACACAACATTTATTATAGGGGTACATGGTGTATATATCTTTATTGACATTTTAGTTTTGTACTACCTCACCACAATTCATGTAAAGACCAACCTACATGGAATGTAAGATAAGGTACATGATGTGTGGAACCAGTGGGGAACTTAGTGTTTACCACCTCAACACATGTCATGTAAAGGTTGTAATACATGACATGTCCTCGGGTGTACATTATGTATAAACATAGATTTTTCACTCAAAATATACAATAAGGGAGGTTGAGTTATTTAAGGAAACGGTTACATCATATGTGGTCCTGGCCCACTAGGTGTGTATAGAAAAATTACCACCTAGGTGTGTACTTCTTATACAAGACACAGTGGATGGTGTAGGGTAACACGATGTGTGAACAAAGGACACATGATATAAGATTATAAACTATTTTAAAACCATTATTTTTAAAGAAAAGGAGGTACACAACATGTGTTATTATAAACTAAACTTATTTTAGTCATGTTCTTCACCAATATTTTTCAGTCCTCTTAAATTCCATTCCCCACTACTCAAAACCCCAAAACATGTTATAGTAGTTCCCATATCCATCTAAGACCACCAAGGGATATTTATGGTGACCTGATCATATTTAAAACAAATCTTTGTAGATGATCCAAAATACCTCATTTGAAACCATTCAAGACAACCATGTATAAGTCCCCTTTTGTATGCCAACTTCCACTCCACTCGCCCGATAACATCACTACCTACTATAGTTTGTTCAAAATACACATCGACATATCGATCGATAAACTATGATAATGTCTGGTCATACGATCCATCATATTAGAGAAAGAGAAATGAGATAGAAGGAATAATATTTGATTTTGAAGATACCAACCACTTAAATGTCTATATATAATGTTCACTATAAAGATCATGAGAAAATAAGGAGTTCCATAGGTAAAAACCTGACTGAAATAAAAAAACATAACTAGATATTTTTTGGCCAAATAGACTCTATATTTAGAAAACTACTTCCAAATAATGTTCTCAATAATTTCATATAAAAAAATATCAATAATAAATACAACACAAATAATAAACTGAAATAAGTAATTTATAAGGACTTAATTGCATGAAGAAAAAGGAATGAATGCAAAGGAATAATCCCTAACTCATGGAAGAATCATCTTTGATTTAATCCACTAATGATTACATAGATCTTTTTATCATTTCTATGTGTTTTGATCATCTAATTCATCACAGATTTGGTCTTATGACTTCGATCTAATGTCAACACCTTAAAGTACCAATCCCTGCCCTCTCTTTGAATCTCAAGTTATGTTGGTGAAAAATAATCCAAAAATATGGAGGAATCATACAAATATATTTATAGTATTATTATAATGTTTTATTATAATAAATAAATAAATAAATAAATAAATAAAATTTTTTACTTACACATGCACAATGAAAACCTTAGAATTTTGAAAAGCGAATAGAGTTTACAGCACTCCGAGGGTAAATCTACCATTTCAAACACAATGGAAGTTTTAGAATTTCAAATTGATTCTCTATTTAGAAGATCTCAATGTCCAAACTTATGAGATAATTATTAGTTAAAAAATTTGGAGTCTATCTTAAATATCAATGTTCCCAAAAATAAACCAAAACACATACCTAGGGTCAACACCATATATAGAGGTTAAAAAAACCATCTGAAAATTTTTATGAGGTTTTATACTAGGGTAAATTTATAGTTTTATCCTCAGAGAGGTCATGGAATTCTAAATTCTTAATCAAGATATGTCTTTACAAGGAAAAATTTGTGTCACTATAAATATAATAAAAAACATATACCTTTCACCTACATTGGTTCCAATAAAAAATCTAACCATAATGTTTGATGAAGATCCATGACAAGAATCCAATGAGTTCCTTTATCCATGGTGTATCCATGGGATAAATTTAATCACCCAACATTTTGGTGGGATCCTCCTTCACACCATGATGTGATAGTATCTCTTGAGGAAAATCAGTTAGTGGGAAGAGAGATTTGAGATATTTTTCATGTTTTGAACAATGATCATAAACAATTTTCATGGAAACTACCTTATTTATATAGTCCTTATAGATACTACAAAAACCTCCTAAGTATTTAATTATAAATCAAAAAACACATAATTAATATATTCCAAATAAAAATCTTTAAAAATTTATCTGGTACAACTACCAAATATTTCATCATATGAAATGTAATATCTATTGGCAGCTTCTATAGATGGGAGACTAAATACTAAAAATTAAAATTCATCTGCCTTATAATCATATAGGTCGATGGCAATACTATAATATGATTCACTACATTACAATATGACTATTTTTTACACTATAACAATCCAATGTAGAGAAAACGTGATATCTCCATATTATATAAAACAATATACCCAAAGATATACAATATACCATTTCCATCATGTAAATTTTATAATATAATATCCAATATATATTCTCATATGATATAAACTAAATGAATTATGTGTATATAGGATTTAAGGTAAATATTCATCAATCCTCCACTTACACTAAGTCCTTATAGACATTTTTATCATTTAACCTTATATTGTATGACATGCAATAACTTTAGAAATCATATCCAAAACTTATTTGGGATATTCCAAAAAAAAATTCAGAAATATATCATTAAATTCACTATGTATCACATCATATGAAATAGCTTGTAAATATCCACCTAGAAATCCATTTTTATAAACACTAAAATAATTTTAGAGAATCCCTATAAGTTTTCTAAAACTCAATCCCCCTAAAGACAACTAATATGTGTGAACTCATGGGACTTTAAGAATTGGAAATAAATATGAATTCCCAAATTCGTAAATCTAATAAAATAGTATCCTAATAAAATAATCAATTCCACTCAAGATTTAAAGGGGTCTGGCATGATCTCTATCAAACACATGTAACTTTAAACTCATTTCCACCAGCTATATCTTATATAAGTATCCATAATCATTTACTATATTTATCTAATACAATGAGTTAACCTTGTACATTGAGTATTTAATTCCCACATAACCACTTCATACATTATTTATTATTTGAGTAATGACTAACCAGGTTGAAAAATATATCACATGCCATTCATCTAAGTGAATGAGCACGTCAAATGACCCTCACCCAAATAGAACTACACATAACATGTAACCTGTCTAGGTATGATCATAAAATTCCTAAGTAAATCTAAATAAAGGTCCAAGATGTCATACTCATCAAATAAAAGGTTAAATCCTATCTTAGATAATACTTATCTGGTAAAATGATAAAAAAACATACCCAACCACTGCCTGATTAACTAAGCATCAAGGCTTATGTAAGAAATGTATCAAAGTATGGAGGTTCACATGCTTGGTATCTTTCCAAACTGCAATGCAAGGATTAAAAATGAAACATGCACCCCCCAGTATAACGAAGACATAGTGTATGGTACTCCATGTCATATACTTGGTGGGTCATCCAACATAGAAAACTCCTTTTGTTCCTTATGAGTATATTTCCTATCTCTATTTGAAATACCACATATGCTAACCATAAAATCTCATCATAAACTATAATAATCCATGATGAACATTTGTTAGGGACAAATGAAATTCATAATTTGAGGGATGAATTATCATCAAAATTTATACATGATGGGCCCATGGGTTATCATTACTTCCTCTTGAGAGAATTCAAGACAAAAAATTTATATTATGCCTCACTAACACTACTATGAAGGTTTTCAGAGTAGTGGAAACCCAATTTTGATTCCACAAGGAGATAAAAGTGATGTTAGAGACATCAATATTTTTTCCCAGAGTATAATCTTCCCAAAAATTTGAGAAGTTGTATTAAAATATGTGTTTAAACTAAGTTGAAATTGATTAAGAAAGGGTTCATAATCAAATTTATGAATTTTTTTCAAGGGATGTTATTAATATAATACTCTATAAAGATATTGGTATTGATATTTTTTTTCTAATCCCATCTATTGATTTTGGTAAAATTAATTGATTCTACCTAAACCAAAAACTAATCTTTATTCAAGAAATAATAATAAATCTAGGCTCTTTAAGTGAAATATTAGAGAAGAAAAAATGATTCTATTATTCAAAACAAAAATAATTCAGTAAGATTACATTTACTCCTAAAAGATTCCATGGATTAAGTTCATAAGAAAGGTTGAGATGATATTTAATGATTTATATAATTGATAACCAATTAGATTACCCATGTTTAGAGTTTTTTGTGGATTTGTTTAATTTTATTTTGAGAATTAGTCTAGGTCATTTTCTTAAAACTGATGCAGAAAGGAAGAATCATGGATGATGCATAAAAAATATATTTTAAAGATATATTTTTATATATTTAAAAATATATATGTTTGTATAATTGAATATACATACTGTGTTAATTTTATTTTTTACAATTACTTCCATTAATATTTAAAAGTGAAAATGTTATGTTTTTATGAAATAAATTTTGTGACATGTAAATTATCTTTTACTTATTATATTAATGATTTTGGTTATTTAATATTATGTTTTATATGTTTAGCCACTTTTTAAAATATCGTTTATATTGTATTTTTATTTTATATGTTATATGATTTCAAAATCCCCCACATGAAACATAATAATGTTTGAAGTTGGTGAATTTGAAAGTATATAAGTAATAATGTAGAAATAAAATCTAAAAGAAATATGAAAAACTTATTAAACATATAAAAAATAATTAAAAATAACTAGAATTTTGGAAAAACAATTAATGATAAGTAATTTTTGTGGCACAATATATTGTTTTTTGAACCATTATAATTGTATTTATAATATTTTTTTTTTCATTCCTTTCATTTTCAATTATTTATTATAGTTCTGAAATTATTTTTATTTTGAAAAACAATTTATACATTGAGGATATGTTTTCGATTTATTTATATTGTTTTTAATAGTTTATATTTTATAAGATTTTAAAATTAACTACTCGAAATTTAATAAATTTACTTATATTCTATGTAGTCATATTTGAAAGCTTATAAAATATAAAGTGTAACTAAAACATAAATAAAAATTGAAATAGTGACTAAACAAGTAAAAATGGTTGATATTAAAAATAATTTAATCATTTTAATTGAAATATAATCATATAGAGGATAGAATACCTTATTTTTTCAAATCCTTTAAGTCAACATAAAACATAAACATGAATGATTACAATTACTCTCTATGGTGAGGTCTCGTACTATATCTTGCTATTCGAATGCGATACCCATATCAAGATCATAAACCACTATGCTAGGGTGGAGTATGATGACATGGAGAGGGTCAATCCTCAGGCACTAGAACCTTGATTGTCGAATGATCAGCTCATGTCGCAATGGGAGGATGCACAACTAAAAAAATGGGATATTTCCATGGTTCAAAACCGTGGCAATAGGGACCAAAAATGTGTCCGTAGGCTATGTCCACAGTTTTCCCCAACCGTGGGTTCTATCTCTGTGGTAGTATAGCCTGACCTATGGATATGGTTTTAACTGTGGATATAGGTGGACTATTTCCACAATTTTGAAAACTGTGGCCATAGGTTTCTCCATTATCAACCGTGGTAGTTTACCTATGGCCTTGATTTTAACCGTGGAAATAGGCTACTTATTTCCATGGTTAAAACCATGGATATAGCTCTAGAAAAACGTGGAAATAGCCTAAACATAATGTGTGCCTAGCCAGATTTGATCCTAGCACCTTCCTTTCAAGTTTTAGCGCCCTAACCACTACACCACCAAGGATTTTGTATGTATATATATATATATATATATATATATATTATATTATATATTTTTAAAAACCATGGAAATATCCTGAAAACTATGAAAATAGTTCTTACCACCATTTTTTTGGTGGGAAATATTTTCTCCCTTGCAAGGGAGGGAGACCTATAGCCACGGTTTTGAAAAACGTGGATATATGCCACATAACCATGTCTATAGTTGTGGGCTATAAACACGGGTTTGAAAACTGTGGCTATAGGCCAAGAAAAAAAGACCTATAGACATTATTTTAAAATCATGGATATATGCCACATAACTATGGCCGTAGCCACCTATAGCCACATTTTTAAAACGGTAGCTTTAGGTCCATGGACATAGTATGTTTTTCTAGTATTGAGGTGTTAGCTATATATCATCATGTGCACCCAATAATTCTCCCACTAGGTGATTTTAAGGACATAGCATCATTTTATGGGGGAACCATACAACCTATGAAGGATTAGGAATGAAAGGTGGAGGCATATTAAATGACCCCTGATAGAAACTTCAATGAGTTGTATCCAGATAAAACTGTGGATATCCTGACAACAGAAATGGATCCCATGCCTGTTGATGAACATCCCCAATAGGATGAGTCTATAATGATAGATAAACAAACTCTACCCATGGAATAAGTGAGGACTCATGTGCAGAATTATGTGGTCTACTTCATTATTGTTGTGGATCCTCAACATCAACAACTGATGGAGGAGGATCACGAGTAGGAACCTCCACTATCTGGGCAGGGTCATCATCTCCCTAGGGTGGATGATCGAAGATACTATCGTGAACTACATGATAATATATAATCATCCCCTCCACCACAACATGGATCACTACCATTTTAGAAACATCATCCTCCTATGGATCAGACATGCAGATAATCTGTTGTAGTCAAGTATGCTATAAAGAGATTCAAAATGAATTAGAAAATAGTATAATAAAAAAACTAATGGAAATTTATTGACTTACCAGATCCGAAATTTATCTCTCATATAGAGTAAGATACAGTATATACTTCAGTCTATACCACAAAGCATACATGACCTGTTTTGATATATGGAATAGAATCGTATGTACACCCTCAATATGAAGCGATGCTCGTCTTCTCAAAAGGTCGATATACTCGACATGTCATTGGTTTCAGTTGAAATCTAGCCTCCCTGTCATATTTATGGAATGAACCATTGGTGACAATCTTAGTGGAAATGGAATGCGCTGAATATATCCAGTCTAGCACATAACTCTCTCAGGCTGCGCCACTCAATAATATGAAATTGAATGAAAGGAACTACAACTATAACATCAAGAAGTACAGTACTGAAGTATATAGAATATTGGTCTTATAAATGACAGTATAGAATCCATGTAATCTGAAATGATATGTGAAATTTTTCAAAATTTTTTTTTATAAAAACCTAAAATGATGATATTTTAAAATTGGTTAGTTAATGAAATATTATATATACTTACGTAAGTGGGTAGTAGACTATCCAACATGAGATGATTTACACCCAAATGGTGTATCGAATCCATGATGAAGTGGTGTTTCGGAATCCAACTATAAAATACAACATCAAAAGTGATAAATGATTATAAATTAAATTCAATAACTCCTACTAGCATCAGAAACCAATAGAGTGAAGAGATCATACTAGGGTGAATATGGAGCATCACAAAACACATCTATAGGAATATTATTACTATAAATAATAGGGGATTTGGGATGGATGATTTCCCACTCCCATATCTAAAGAAGGATGAAGCATATCCTGAGATCCATGTGATATGAGTGGCATGCCGTTCATGATACTCTATAGGTGTAAGGAAATAATGTAGATTCAAAGACGTATCTATTAGACTGATAAAAATTCATGAGTATCCCCAGATACATCATGTGCACATGCATACCAGAGTGATCAGTGCATAGTGTCACTCCAATGAGCCATAAGATATATGAATGAGCATGATGCATGATAGTCTTCTCTTCAGTGTCATTGTGTTGCTGTGCAAAAATGAATCTCAATACACCTCATGAATATCAAACTGACATCTTTATCAGTATCATCATCCAAAATCTAAACACCAAGAAATATTTTTACCAGATCAATATAATCTCCATGGGTGGGTCCAATAACTACATCCCTCTAAACAGAAATACTGAGCATGGCTGACACATACTCAAAGGTGATGGTTATCTCTCCATCAGGAAGGTGGAATGTACATGTCTTTGATCTTCATCTCTCAAGGAGGGAAGTAATTTGGTGATGGTAATTGAATGTGAAATTAGATACCATAATAACATAGAATCCAACATGACATAGGTATGGTATAATTGTAGCTGGAGGTGGAATGTAAAGATAAAGGTGTGCTCGACACACCCCGATTTATCAAAACTCATGAACCTCTATCAAGTTGTGGGAAAGATACATATAATTCATAGTTAGTATTGTATTATATTTCATATGTAAATAAAAAAATTAAATAAGACTATATGTAAAAATTATTTAATGGTCAGAAACTGGTATAATGTAAGACATAACATGTCTATTCCCATTGTTTTATGATGTGTTTTTTTCTAAAGAAATGGGAAGGTATTTAGGTTTTCAAAGAATAATTTTAAATTGGTTTTAGAAATTTTTTTACCAAGAAAAGGGTGTTTTGTAAGATTTAGTTTTATAAATTTATATATATAAATATTTTGTCTTTGTTATATAAAAGTTTATTAAAAAATAAGTGACAAAATGTTTTAGAAACTGAGTCAAAAAAAGAGAAACCACCAAATCAATTTATTTATCCATGATGAAATGAAAATTATGATCATATAAAGTGAAATGGATAAGAAAAAACCCATGAAATAAAACATTAATTATTTACAACATAAAAGAAACACCTTTCCATTTTTCAACAGAATAGTGTTTGGATGAGAAGTAGTTGACTTCAGAAGTGAAGTAAATTCCAGCTTATTTTCAAGTGGTAGCTTAATAATATCTTCCAAAGTTATGTACTTATCTTTTTAATTTTCAAAAGATTTAAGCCTTCTAATGAACTCATCACCATATGGGGAGGCCTATCATTAGAAGTTAAAAAGATTTTGAAAATTCAAAATTTAAATACATCCCTTTGGAATATATAATTAATCCACCACCTGATAATAAGGTGGATTTTAATTCAATTTCGATGTAAGACTCATCTCATCCAAACTCTATTATTTTGAAAAACTACTAAGTATTTAGTATCTGTTTTAAATGATTAATGTGTTATTTAATGGTTTTTTCTTGTCTATTTCACTTTATATGATCATAATTATCATTTTATCATAGATAAATAAATTTATTTGATGTTTTATCTTAGTTTTACCTCAATTTACAAAACAATTATACTAATATGAAAGGCATATTGTTATTTGATAGTAAAATTATTCAAAAATAGAATAAAATTATAGAAAATAAAGTATCATATATTAAAACCATATAATTAATAATATGAAAAGATCACTTTAGATAAAATACATCATTTTGGATGATAGTGTGAACTTATTCTAGAAATGTTTGGGAATTATTTCCTGTTATAAACTTCTTGAGGAAATATGATGCATATAAAATGTTTTCCTTATTCTTGAGGCCAATCCCTCTCATTTTATATCTTTTTAGACTTTAGTCTCCTTGATTGATGTAACCTGTTGATGTTAGGTATCAATATTGGATGGTCTTCAGGCATTGGGAAATATCGAAACCCCCAAATAGTCATCCATGATGTAACATAATAGTTAGTAATGGTATCTAGATAGTAAAGAAGATGAACATATTTTTATGATGATATTTTCATATAGGAACATGCTGTAATGGTGTGTTTTCATAGATCCATAATGCCTAGAAGTTTCCACATTTATATTTCCTTGATTCTAGTAATACCACTGTTTTTTCACTATTACAACTTGTAATGGGGTCTAGACACTCTTGAACTTATAATAGAGAGTATTATTGGAAGAAAAGGAACACTAAATAAGTAGAATATTATTCAATGTTCTTTTCAATCTATTTTTGAAAGGGTCTTTTATTACATATCCCCTACTTAATCCCACCCGAGGCTTGTTTTTTTATATCAACGAAGTACTTAACACAATGATAAAATGTCTTCTAAACAAGGGAATTATAATTAACTTGAAAATCCCCTTGAGAACACCATTTTCAATCTACAATGTTTTTGGTTATGTGTTCATACCTCTTCCCTCATTAATATTCCAATGTCTATTTTTCTTTTGGAATATGCATCATATAATCATAAACTTCTAAATTAGACTTATGGACTTCTTGAAAATGTTCTTCAAGCCTTCATTGATCTGGATCATATTCTATATATAAGTGATCTCATTCCATATAAATTAATTTTATCTTTATGTTGATATAGTAAAAAATAATAAATTCATTTCATAACAAGAATCATGGCATCCTTGTTCAGAGTTTGATTATGGAATGTTTTTTCACATTGTTAGAAATGTGTATGATGCAGTACTTATGATGTTCCTTTAGGGTCTCCGTGTATTTGGATCCACATTGATTGCCCCATTTGTTTCCCAATACTGATTATATATTAAATAGACACCCCAAATTTGAGTGAAATAATCACTGATACATGTGAAAAACCAAATCCACAATTCACCAGTTTCCTTCACCACAATGGAAAATGAATGAATAAGAGGTGAACAGTTTCTATCATGGGTTTTCAAAATCAACAATATGCCCTTGAAGTTTTTATATAGAAATGTTACATCAATCTGTATAAACTATTTTTAGAAATTAAATGTGGATATACAGAAGAGGAATTCCCAAAACAGCTGAAAAAATTGAACACGATATGGATCAAGTCAGTTATCTTGTGACATTTGTTTGTTCATATGAAGATAGAAGACAACTTAGTCATTTTGTCTCAATATGGATAAAAATTATGGAAACACTCAAAATGAGTAATCCCAATCACCATTGACCATCACAATTGCATTCTATTTCACCATCCATTCTTTATTATAGGAAATATTATAACCAAAAGTTTGTTGTGTTATCTCTTTCACAAGGGTTATAGGAACATCGTTATAGAACCAAATCATATATTTGATAATAGATGTCACAAATTCAGCATCCAATGAAGTATGATCTTGTGTCAGGTTTGGATGAACATAAGTATAAGCTGACTCGATCATTGAAATTATTCAACCTCCAAATTAAATGTTTGGAATCTCCTTCAAGTATAATCTACAGTCATCCCCATATTTATCAAATTGTTTGATGTATTTTTTATGGCTTGATTGCTAAACTAAATATCTAAAATTCTTCTCAATATGAAATATTTTTAGTAGGTTTTTCAATGAATATTTCCATGGAAATTACCTTCTAATATATAATCATTAGTTAATCATTAGTTAATTACTCTTTAATCATTAGTTAATCATTATTTAATCATTATTTAATCATTTTTACTCATTATTTAATCATTAGTGAGTCATTATTTAATCATTAGTTAATAATTCTTGAATAATTATTTAATCATTAGTTATTAATTCTTTAATCATTAGTTAATCATTATTTAAGCATTAGTAAATCAATATTTAATTATTAGATAATCAATATTTAATAATTATTTAATTATTACTTATTCATTAGCTAATGATTTAATAAGAATTACTCAATACCTACTTAATTATGACTTAATCATTACTTAATCATATGATACAAATTAGTTAATTATTATTGTCTAATCATTATTTAATCCTAAATTATTCATTAGTTAATTTATACAAAATCATTACTAATAATAACTATTTTTATAAATTATATCTAACTAACTAAACTATTAAATAAATATAGTATTTAGAACAAACTAAAAACAAATTAATAAAATAAATAAATAAATTTAAAATAAATAAGAAAAAATACCTGTAAATGATGTTTTTCAAAAATATACACACATTTTAGGCCATCGAAACCACCATACATGAAGGAAGAATTACTAAGCTTGTTGAAGAGAGATGGAGGGAGGGAGTGGAAAGTAAATATAAGAGGGAAAATTTGAGTGATGATGGGGGTGCCATTTTATAGGCCCTTCAAAAATAGGTAGAAGCACTAGTTCCACCTTTCACCTTTACTTTAGGCGAAAGGCATAATCACCTACCCTAAATTTCACTTTAAGTTGGGAGAATGGTGGTAGATCCACTGCTGCCTTTTCCATGTCATTGATATGGGTTGATGAATGGTTAAGGTCGCGTTAATTATGTATCATTTTAATTTATAGCAAAGGATTCATAGCCTCTACCACCTTTATATATTATTCGTCAAAAAAAATTGACCAAGACTTATTTACAATTTTTTGTTTTTCAAAAATAGTAAAAAAAAACAACTCCCCAAGGTCATATTAATGTCTCATTTAAGTTCTTGCTCCATTACTTTCATTTCCTAACCCTAATCAGACTAGTTGTGCATAATAGAAATATAATTCATCATATATTAGAGTATAATATAATAAGTAAACATAATTATAATATAAAACATAAAAAAAATTCAATTAAAATCACACACTTACATGAAATGAGATAAAACACAATCCAACAACAATTGGAATTGAAAATAAATTGCTCTAGAAGAAAAAAAATGTAGAGAAGTATTAAATTTTTAGAATAAATCATAAAAATAGGGAAAATAAGAAAAATATATTGAAACAAGATACTTTATAAATGTTTGAGGTTCCTAGATATAAATAATAAAAAATTAATCCTGGAATGGATTTTAATTCACATTATGTGATGGCATGAGATCTTTTTAATGGGATGTTTTAAAAAAAACATAATGCTATAGATTTTTATTTTACATCATGAATGAAAAATTCAATTCTTTATAGCTTGGGTCTTACTTCATTCATAAATTTAATTTTTTCCATGAGATTGTCAGATTCCTTAATGGGGGTTGACTGGTGGACTCGGGTTGAGTAGTTCACATGTTGAATATTATTCACATCATGAATATTCTTGGTTATAGAGGTTAAAAACTTGAATTGGAGTTCATAGCCTAAATTTATCATGTTATTATCTCTTTATTTCTATATCTAAACATTAATTTTGTGACTTGTTTATTCAAAACATGAAACATCTGTAATTTCATCTTCCTGCAGTAAATATTCTAAGATACTCTATTTATAATTATTCTATAAAAATCAAGTACAAATCAAGTAATCACAAAAAAAATAAGAATGAAACTTAATAAATTTAACCAAAAATGTATATATAAATTCAACATATCAAATACCCCCATACAGGAACAATTTCTTATCCTCAAGAAATAATAATTTCTATATGGATATCAATGGAATTTTTTTTAATGGGAAGTAATCATTAAAAAGAATGAAAATAAAAGTAAGTATTAGTAGAAATGTGTTAAGAAATATTAACCATGTCAATAAATAAAACTATCCATGCCTCATAATAATGTTTTTCATTAAAATTACTCCTTAGATTGATCATTATCTTTCAGTAGTTCCTTAGGTGACCATGACCATATTATTATTTAACTCACTATGTATTTTCTATCATCTCTCAAGGTAAAATGTTACTGTAGTTTATATAATACATTTAATACACGATTAAGACCATAAATGTGTGTTGAATCTACTTTCTCCACCATATAAAGAAAAATATCACAATTAATCATGATGGATTTTTAGAAAGGATCAAATGACTCTGATGCTAAGGGTAGGAAAAAATTGATGTTAAAAAAGTAAGGAACAAATATGATAATAAACTCTATATTAGAATGCATGATAATAAATAAAACATCAGTGAACCATTATCCCATTCAAATATGTGACCTCTACTTCCCTGCAAACTTAAATTAAGGGAATGAATCATTGAATAAAAATAATGAAACACCCTCTTATTTTTTTAATATATTTATTTTTTTATTTTTCAAAATTTGTTCGTGGAAAAAATATCACATCCACTACCCAACCCCATATAATCTATTAACAACACTTATTTTATAGTTATAAGAAGATCGTTGGTTAAGAAATTCTTATTTTTGAATTCCCTAACACACATCCAATTTTCATTTTCTTATATATATATATATATATTAGAAACAGGTGGGAGAAAAAATGAAATCGATGAATGAAACCATGAACCTCACCACAAAATCCCATGGAAACATCATATATTACTATCTCAAGAAACAACAACACATTTCCACCATTAAAAACCAATCTACCATACTTATTCAGTTGAATATCATGAAAAATATTAAGATTTGGTTGAGAATGGATAAAACGGTCTTGTAATGTGTCTCAATCATAACAAGGTTGTCCATAGATTATAAAAGATAAGTAGGATCAATGTATATGTGGGTCTCAAGGATATGGGATTAAACAATGTTCCTTGGTAATTTTGAAGTGTACTTATTCAATCATAGATTTTCCTAGATATCAATTCGTGTTTTAATAGGTTTTTATGTCCCAACTATTTCTCAAAAAATATGCTTAGAAAATAATGAGAAATAATAGGTAAATAATCCTTTGAAGGATGTAAATAATAAAATGGGAAATCAATTAGGACATGGTTACCATGTATTTTCAATAAATTAACATCACATGAATTTAGAATAAGGAAAATAAATCCTCAACTAATAAATCATATTATAATTCTAAACAAAAATAAAAAATTGTTTTTTAAAAAAATTCATCTAAACCATTCTCTTTCATTTACATGGTTGAAAATAAAATTTCAAGTTAAAGTATATATTAAGTGAAAATTTTCTCCTAAATAATTGAAAATAATAAAATGTTAAAGTTTAAACCAATAAAGATCAAGAAATTATCCCATACTTAAAATAAATTAGTTTCCCCACTGTTTAGAGTTAATATTGGAGAAAAACTAGGAAAGGTGAACAAAAAATGACATGATGGAGAGAGAAAGGGGAAAAAAGAGACCCCTTAGTGAGTTCAGTGGTTCCGGAGAAAGAGTGGATAATTTATTATGGGTAGTACTTGAAATAAATAAGGATACAGAATATATACCCTTTCATAATGGTGATATTGAATATATATAAGGAATAGTGAATAAAAAAAGTAGGATCCTACAAAATAAAAGTTACAGATGAATTCAAAAAAAATTATTCCATTAAGATGAATAAACATTTTCCAGTACATTCCAAAATATGATAAATCAAATGAACTATAAAAATTTATCCTATAACAAAAACATAAAGAGAAGAATGATGGGTTTCCTCCTATCAATCATGGAGTTTGGCATCTTTAACTAGAAAGATAAACTATGGTCAATCAGTGAGTTATATTAGAATAAAAGTTCGTGTAATCTTCCCTAAACTAGAAGTAGTATCCTATAATTACAAATAATGTTTTGTGGGTGTTTTTGGGATAAAGGTTCCCTGTTAAAGTACTCACGGGAAGAAACGTCATTTGACCAGCTCTTTGGGGACCTTTATATAGAACAACTCATGTAAAAGTATCATAAGGGAGGAAAAAATTTCATCTAAGAGGGAAATAAATCATCAGTACAAATTTATCTGATCGAGGCATGGGTGGAAACATACCTTAATGAATAATGATTAAAAATGAATTTGTTACAACATTAGAAAAACAATATTCCATTTCCATTATATTTCGTAAGATATAAAGAATGGTTATGAGAATAACTATAAAGAGAAAATACCTGAGAAAAGTAAAATAATGGGGGGTGAGTAAAAAATGAGTAAAAATAATTACAATGATAATCCTCTTGGATAGAAATGGTTTTGGTACCCTACTCATGATTGGGATTCTATAATTTCCCTTCTTTTTCAATGTTCGTAATAGTACTCAAGGAAGATGAATCAAAATCTTGGGAAGTACTAGGTTATGAAGTATCAATAAGAAACTCTCGAATAAGCGGATAAAAACTTGAATAACAAGTATAGATATAAATGGGTGAAACATTTCTTACACCATTTTCAATTAATGGAACTTATGGTGGAGTCTTAGTGATGGTAAACTTTCCCAGACAACCATGCTTCCAAACGAAGTCACACTGGGTAGTGAGGTTAATGATCTCCAAAGAAAGCTTGATCAGTTGGGTGACTAGATATAATGTAGAAGAAATAGGCATGGATCTAGAAGCTAGAAAAAAAATAATAGGACAAGGGTGGGTATAAGCTCTTGAAGATATATGTGTTTGCCTAAGTGTTGGTCAGGTGAATGGAATATTTGGAGGATTGATAAAAGAAAGATCTAGGTTCAAGAAAATGGCACACTGATTCTCTAGTATACAATGTAGAATGCCCCTATAGTAGTAAAACCACTCTCTAGGAGGATAATGCAGTAGTATCAACCATGATGAGGGGAAAACAATGGGCTTGGTGGGTGGTTGGAGAACCTCCTGGGATACCGATGCAACTAGATGCTGCTTTTGATTTATGTAATCTGCGTGATAGCATGCCACTCATAGTGATGTCTAACCTTATAGAGTAACCTAATATTATGAAAAGGATCAAGTTAATAGACTTCATAAAGGATAAGGATGATAGGGTATGAGAATAATAAAAAAATCCAATGTTCTTTTCCAAATGTGTGATGAAACTAACACCCATGTGCATGTCGCAAGTGTTGTACACCCGAACCTTATAGGAAAGAAAAAACTAATATGCCAAGTTCACTATAGTGGCTATAATAGTGTTTTTAAAGAGTAGATACTCTAGCTGGATGATTAACCCATGAGAATAACTATTTTATAGTCATGGTCAAGGGAATGATGAACAATTTAAAGGGCTAAACCTCATAGGTAGGTTCTCTTCAATTTATCAGTGTTATGACAACTTTGTGGAACTTTGGTGATCATTTCCTAGTGTTTAGGGGTATCGATATTATTTTAATTGAGACTAAAAGAATAATAAATGAGAGATAGTTAAATATAGTTAGAATATATGCCCAACCCAACTCTAAAATCTCATAACTGAAACTCCCATGATTTTTCTCACAATCTAAACGAGTCATGGATGATGTATAGTTAAAAGGAAGTGAGGAACTCAAGAAAGATATACATGTATATTTTTTATCATATATTAAAAATATACACCAAATTTATCCTAGTGATATACTTTATAACTTTCTCATTCACAGGTATCTGTTATAAAACTACCAAATCAAGTGTTTTATTACTTTACATGGCCTTGTCCTGTAAGTGTGCAAGCTGGTGATGTTATTGTGGGTTAAAAAATATAGAAGAGGATGGAAATTTGGTGGTGGAGCATTTTATTTATAGGAATTTAGTTATTCATAAGATTATTCATAGGTGGATGGATAATAGGATAGATGAATCATTAGAGTGGAGGGTTCTCGGGTCTAGTGTTTGGCTATGAATGAAGCTCTGAGATTGAAAAAATGATTGGTTGGGTGAATGGGAGGGGCTTCTCAGTTCCACGATTTATGTATTCCATGGATTATGTGGGAGGTAAGGATAATATAACATGATATAAACAAGGGAATATGATTATATGAATATAGTGGAGGAATGAAGAGGAGCAATGGAAATCAATTGGGGAAGGTGAAGAGACATCATGAGATTAGGGTTTAGAGATTGAATATTAAATGTACTGATACATTTATGATGTGAATGGTGAGTTTAAATCATGAAAAATTGGTTTTTAAATTAAAAATAACTATGAGAACTCCTGACATGAATTCAAAATTCACTTGATGAATCGGGCTGAACAACTAGATTTTCTCCTTGGTTAAGCACCTTCTGTTGGTCTACATCAATGAATTCCTACTTCCTACAAAAACCAATATAATCTAATAAAAAACCTAGGTTTAATAATAGTAAATTATTCATTTATAATCAATATCTAAAAATTTGAAATATATTTTCAAGTGATCTTTAAATATATGAAACACCACTCATGGGAAGGTTCCTGATAGAGTTTTTGCCTTCGGACATTGAATTTGAAAGTATGTTTTACTCTGCGTTGGATTTAAACTACTAAATGGAATAAATTTTAGTTACAATTGTAACACCCTAATACTTTACATTTTATTTAATTTTAAATAAATTTAATCTCTTTTATAGAAGGCGATGCATGCAACACTGGGTTTAAATGAAACACGATACTCTATTAAAATATTATTTAAACATGACCATTATAACCAACCAGTTAATTTCAAGGGTATGAATAATAATAACTAAATAATTAATATAATATGGTTTATAAATTTATAAAATAAAATACATGTATATATAATTTTGAAAAATAAAATAAGAATCAATTGAAAGAAAAAGAAATGTTTTCTGAAAAACTGTATTTTTTTAAAATGCGGCTTAGTTGCGCTTTTCACACATAATCCAAAATTAATTTTACCACTTTTATAAAACGTATTTGATAAAATTAAATTAATATTTGAAATAAATATATTAAAACTATTTATGGAGAGTATTATTGATTTTTCTAAAAATCTTCATTTTTCGATAAATAGTTAAAACATACTGATTTTTTTATTAAAACTACTTTTTTGTTTAAATTATTTAAATAGTTAAATTATATTTTAAATTGGTTTTAAAGAAACATTAGTTCAATTATATTATAATCAATAAAATTTAGTTATGTTTATTCAATTAATCTTGATACTAAAACCTTCTATCTTAGGATAATTTTCTATTTGGAAACTCACTTTTTCATCGCGTCTGCAGGTATAATTTTAAATTGGATTCTAATAATTTTGTGAATAGAATTTGGAAAAATTAATTAAAAATTTATAATCAGTATAATATATATTATCTAATATGTTAAAATTAATTTTTTTATCATTATTTCTAGTAAAACTTGTAAAAATTAATTACTACAGTTAAGGTAAAAACTAATTTTGCGGGTGGTTAAACTAAGAAGATAAGGGTTGAAAATTACCTACATACTTCTCCAAAACCCATTGTATGGACTTATTTTAACATGATAACCTATAATGGTTTATAATTAACCATTTTTTAGGATTTTGTAATGATAAAAACGAGGGTTTAGTTAATTCTTTTAAAATATTCCATGCGTCTCCTCTCGCCACATATAAAAGACCACCCCTATCCTCTCCTCTTCACACTTAAAAATCCATTTTATTCTACCAATAATTACCCAAATATCTTCCTTAATCCCCTTAAAACATACTACTTCCATTTTTTAATCATAAATCCATCCTAAGATGTATTTTGATGAAAACCTAAATAGGTCATCCAAAGAAGAGGTAATGTTCTTAAATGATCATTTTTATTTCATTTATTCTTCCATATCCTTAAAATATTATTCAATCAAAATATTATAATAAAAAAAGTTTATCAAATTTACTTATATGTTATTATTTTAATTTAATATCCTATATACATCTCCTCTTCCATCAAATGGGTAACAAAATCGTCGATCGCGTGTAAGGCGGAGTACCGCTTTGCGAAATGATGTAACTAATTTATATAGAAAACTCTAATGGTCAGATATAATTATGTATTTAATATATATATAATATTTATTATATAATTATAATTATTTAATTATAATATCACACAAACATTTTTACTTTCCATTCCTTTTAAAATATGACAATGTCGCTTGTGTGTACGGTGAACAATCACCTCATGAAGTGATGCGATTATTTTTTATATTATGCTATACATGGAGGGTAATAAGGATAAATTTAATGAATATATGTGATATATATGAATTTATATAAATTATGTAAAATTAATATATCACACACTTATTTACCCTTTCACCCGTTAAGTGAATTATGTCGTCACTCGTGTGTATGTACGATATACCATCTCCACGAAGCGATGCGATTCATTTTCCATGCAAACTTTTTAAGAATGGTTCTAATAATATATATACAGAATAAATGTGATATTTATAAAATTATATAATCTTTTTGATGTTGTATTTAAATACTTTTTTATAAGAATTATAACTTTCATGACAAAAAACACATGAGAAAACAAGGAAATTAACACCAAAAATAATAGAAACAATGAAATATTATTAAAAAATGGGTGTTAAAATGTTATAATAGGATCATATATGATATTATAAATATTATTATGGTTATTTTATAAATTAATAACATTTGAAAAACCATTAAAAATTTATTATAGTATGTAAAACTAAAGTAAAGTGTGTGGCATGTGATTTGTTCTCAATTTCCATTTCATTGAGATATATTTGTTAATTTGCACCAATTAAATTTTATGTATTTTATTTACTGACCCTTTGTATTTATTTAACATGATAAATATTTATTCATGATGATTAATTTTTTATTTTCATGTTTATTATTCATGGGGTAACGATTTAAAAGTTACCAAATAGGTAAAACAATTATTGTACAATCTCACTTTATTTTTTGAATATTTACTTAATTTTGAAACAATCTCTTTATTTTGATAATTTTTTCATTATATACTATATTTATCATAAATATAAATTTAATTTTATGATGGATATTATTATTTCCTAAACCTTATCCCATTTTTATATACGTTGTTTACTTTGAATGTTATCTAATTAACTAGAGAAATATTAATAAATCTGTATCCTTTACTCAATACAGATATTTTATGAAAAATAATATTATTAATGAATTGAAAAGTTAATTAGAAATATGAGGAATGTGTTGGACCTGAAGATGAAGGTGGGTAACGGTTATAGACAACCTCTCTATGCACCAATAAGATCATGATACAAATTAGTTGGCCAAATCAAATAGGGTATACCCATTATTTTAAACTCTCTTGTGAAAGGTCTTAATTGTATAGGTATCATGATTCTTGAGATCATGATTTATAACAATCAATAATTTAATTATTTGATAATTACATTATTATTATTATCCATGATATTTTTACAATGATATTATCTTTGGATGGATTCCATTATTTGTCTATAGATTAAATAGAATGTGTTTTAAGATATTTAAGTTGATAAAATAATTATACCTTATCCAATTATTATATTTAATTTATTAATTAAATGAAATGTGTGTTCTATAATTTTAAATTCCATATCGAATATTCTTTTTTGGTTCATGGTAGATTCCACTAAATGTAACCCTTATAGAGAATTTGAGATCAACCTTATTTTGTTTCATTTCCCTAGGATATGAAGAAGAATTCTAAAAATGAGTTTAAGGATTAAAAATGTTTTCAATTACTATGTTTTTTATTTTATTTTCATATTTAAAATAGGCATCATATATGTATTTGGTTCTCAAATACTACTAAACCGATCTTTACTTCAGGATTTGACCCATTGTTCTTTGAAAATGTAATAAAGTAGATGCTGACTCTGAGTTATTGGGGTTGAGATTATTAAATTTGGTAGAAAATTAATCTTAGTAGAAACCTAGGGAAATAGATTAAGGAAAACATAGATTAGGTAACATAACCCTATGATATAATTTGCGGAAATAAATATATAATAACATCAAATAGTTTTTTCAAAGAAGAGATTATGTGTGTTTTCTAATAAATACATCCCTATATATATAATATAAGTAGACATGGTTATAGAATATATGTACCTAGGGGTAATAAATATGAAAATAGAAAATTATTGTTGACCCAATTTTCACCTGTTTCCCTAAAACTAGAATTACTATGCACATATTTTGGAACTCCTAGTTGATATGCTTATGATAATTAAAATTTTCACTACAAACCATTATGAAGGATTTAAAGATAAATATAACCCCCATGAAACCAATTTTGTGATTATGAGATTAAAAATTCAAGAGTTGTACAATTTATTTTAAGTGTTACATAATATTTAGAATTATAAATTTAAAATTTTATAAGTTAATCTAGCATATTACATTGTTTAGAAATGGTGTATAGAAGGAAGAAGGGTATCCATACTCATGGAAAATGTCGTTATTTCCTTGTTGAAAAATCCAATATAGTAGGTATTTAAATAGATAAAATCATGGATATATTAGGGTAACTTAATTAGGTTATAGAAAATAACCTTTCTTGGATGCAGAAACCTCTTCGACAGTGTGATTTTACTATGTTGGGTCACTTTATGTGATAGAAGCCCCCATTATTTAGTGAGAATAACAATACAATGGTATATAAGAAATTTAATTTCTCCTGAGAAGATATTTATAGTCATGGGATGTGATGAAAAGGAAAAGGTTACACTTGTAGTGTATTTTCTCAAAGGAAATGATGATCAATGGTGGTCATTGATACGTAATACTAGGGTGGAAATGGAAATAGAACTCATTGAATGGAAATATTTTATTTTCAGATTCTTTAATAAGTATTTAACTCATGATAAAAACACATAAATGAAGAGAAATTTTCTCATATTAAAGAAAAATGAAGAATAAAGTATTGATGAGTATGAGGATAGCTTTACAGGGTCATCTAGGTACACTATGGATTACATAAACAACATAGAGGGAATGATTGACCATTTATTTGAAGGGATTAATCTAAGTTTCCAAAGGGTGATTGTTCTCTCAAAAGTTTTCATCATATAATCAAATAGTTTTATGTTCTCTAAAAATGTATAAGTAATTCTATAGATACTACAAATTCAAGGAAAATTAAGAAAATAAGAGTTTGAATAAGAACTAATTAAAATAGAATATGTAAAATAATAATATGGGAACAAATTTTTTTCCATCTTATGAGAATTGTGGAAAGAATTATCCTGGGAAATAAGTGAAGATACTAAGAGTTTGTTATAATTATGGTGATAAGGGTCATCAGGAGAAATAATTCAAAGTTAATAAAGAAAACACCACTATTAAGTGTTTCAACTATAGGGATATGGGGAACTATGAAAATGAATTCACCAAGAATCAAGCGAATCTACCACATAAGAGTCCAAGGAAAGAAGTCCAAGCTTATGCGATCACTATAGTTGAGGTTGAAGTGGCCAAAGATATAGAGTCAAGTACATTAATCATATCTTAAAATTTAGATAATTATTTATTTTATTTTTGATCCCCACACTATTTATATCTTCCAAGTTTTCCAATAAAATTAGGTATTTCCATAGAACATTAATAAGGGATTTATTAGTAAAAAACTCCTAGTTGAAGTCTAACTGCAATAAATATGTGTTAGGAAGTCTTAATTATGACACATAAACATGATTTAATAACTAAACTTATATTATAACTATGTTTTAATCCAATATAATCCTTTTTGTAGACTAAATTTAAAAATATAATGCAAAAATCTATGGAAATAAGAAAAAAATTATGATTTTTAATGAAGATGTAGAATTACTCATATTTAGAGAAGTGACATCATCATTTGAGACATGTGTAGATCCACCCCCAGTATCTTTGATGAATGATATTCTTGGGGATAAAGGGAAGTAAAAATGTAGGGATGGAAAAGGAAATATTAAAATTATGGATGTATCTATTATATAGTAAAACATTGATTTGTTTCTTGAGGAATTTATTGGACATCCCCTAGAGCTTGAAGTTGATTTTTACATTGATTTAATCCTTGATGTAAGACTAATATCAAAGTATCTTTATATACAAGACACTATATAATTAATGGAAGTTAAGAAACAACTAGAGGAGTTGCGTGATAAGGGATTTATTCCCCCTAGTGTTTCACCATGGGGATCACCTATTCTATTCATTAATAATAATGATAGATCCATGTGGATGAAAATTTATTATAGGTAAATTAATTCTATTATGATAAACAATAAGTATCCTCTTCCTTGAATTGATGACTTATTCAATCAACTTTATAATGGAAAATATTTTACAAAGATTAACCTTCATTCTAGGTATCATCAATTACGATTAAAGAAAGAATACATTTTGAAGTCATCTTTTTGAATGAGGTGTAGAAATTACAAGTTAATAGTAATGACATTTGGATTGACTAATGCACCCTCTATTTTCATATATCTAATGGAAAGAGTTTTCAAGGAATATCTTGATTATTTTTTGTGGTATTTATCGATGATATATTAGTGCATTATAAAATCTATGATGACCATAATAATTAATTTAGGATCATTCTTGAGACTCTTAGAAGTAAATAGTTATATGGGAAATTTAGTATATTTTATTTATTTATTCAAGAAGTTACTTTTCATGTCCATATTGTATCCATGTACAGTATCTCAGTTAAACCTATGAATTCAGAGGTAGTTAGAGAATGACCCACACCAATGAACATAATTGAGGTATATAGTTTCATTGGTTTGGCAGATTACTATCTGTGATTTGTTCAGAATTTTTCTTGATTGTATAACCTATTTACCAAGATTATATTTAAAGGGGTTAATTTCATTTGGACAAAGTAACATGAATAATATTTTAATGAATTGAAGTGGATATTGGTCAATGATTTGTTTTGGACTCTCCCATCTAAAAATGATTGGTTTTTGATATGTATTAATGCATCAAATAAGGGAATTGGTGTGTCTTAATGTAAAATTATAAATTTATTGAATTTTTATAAAGGCAATTGAATACTAATGAATAGAACTATCCAAACCATGATATTCAGTCGACAACTATAATATTTTCTTTGAATATATAAATACACTATCTATATGGTGAAATATGTGAGATATACACGGATCATAAAAGATTATAATAAATATTTTCATATAAAGAGATCAATATGAGGAAAATGTAATGGCTCAAGATACCCAAAAAATATGATTGCTCGATACAATATCACCATGGGAAATAAAATTAGGTATTGGATGAATAAATTAGGAAAGATCATGGAGTTATAACCCAAATAAGGATTAAAGGGGATCCTATGTTCATGGAAATAGTAAATAGATATATTGGAATTATTAAAGAAGGACATACAACACTCTTTTTTTCAAATAATTGAAAAACTATATTCATTATAAAAATAAAAAAGTTATCAATTTTATAATGAGAACTTTTAGAAGAAAATTAAAGCTATGAATGATAGTAAATTGAAAATATTTCTTCTGAAGATGGTGCTTTGAAATTTGGAAGGAGATTATGTGTTATAATTATACCATAGATAAAAATAGAATTTTTGGATGATACTCATTGCTTGAACTTCTCTATACACCATGGTAAAAGAAATATGTATAGGTACTTGAGGTAATATTTTTGGTGGGATAACATGATCTGGGAAATTGCTTACTATGTATAATGATGATTAGGTTTTCAGTATGTTAATGCCAAGAGATATAATTCAAGATGAGTCATTTAACCTATTCCTATTACTATAAATAAATGTGATGACATTACTATGGAATTTTTCATTGGACTTACAAAGTATCCTCAGAAGATTGATGCAATGTGGGTTATTATTGATCAACTAACAAAATCTACAAATGTACTCACTAGAAGTGAAGATTTACCACTTGAGAACCTCATAGGGATCTATATTAATGATGTTATAAAATTACACAGTTCACATATTTTTATTGTTTATGATTTTGATCCCCATTTTACATCAAAATTCTAGAAGAGTATTTATAAGGATCTTGATAATAAGATTCATTTGAGTACTACCTACCATCCTCAAACTGATGGATAGTCTTAAAGGAATATTACAATAATGGAATACATTTTTAGGTCATTATCACCTTAATTTAAAGTTATGTGGGATTAGTATTTACCATTGTTAGAGTTTTCCTATAATAATAGTTTCTATTAAAGTACTAAAATGGAATTTTATGAAGAATTATATGGAAATATATTAATAATCGAAATTGTTGAGAAGAAGTTGATTAAAGGAAACTTAAAAGACCATAGCCCATTGAAGAGAAAAAAATGTAAAAAATATTTAGGATTATATTAAAGTAACTCAAAGTAGGAAGAAGCACTAAGCTGACAATCAGAGGAAGGATTCAGAATTCCAAGTGGGAGATCATGTTTTCTTAAGAGTATCTCCATGGAAGGGTGGCATAATGTTGGATAATGACGAAAAAATGCTCCCTAGGTATATTCAAACATTTTCAATTTTTGAAAGGATTGGATCCATGGATTACTAGTTGGAAATTCTTCCAAGTATCTCAAAAGAACATGATGTGTTCTATATGTCATTGTTAAGGAAGTACATGCTAGACCTAATACATGTGATCACCTATGATGAAATAGAATTTGAATGTAACACATCTTAAATTTAATAACCCATCAAAATTATTGATACTAGAGAGTATGTTTTGAGGAATTATATGACTCATCTATTAAAGGTACTTTGGAGTAATCACAAAATAGAGGAAACAATGATGGTACCCGAGGATGTTATGAAGAAGATATACCCTCATTTGTTTATTATGTAATATCAATAAATTTTTTAGGATGATTTTTTATACGAGGATAGAATGTTACCCCCAGATAATTTATTATTTATTTCATTTTAAATAAATCTAATCTCTTTTATTGTTTCCGATTCACACAATATTGATTTTAAACATAAAGCGATAATCTAAAAAATATTATTTAAAAATGGCCATTATAACATAGACGTTAAGTTCAAGGGTATGAATGGTACTGACTAAATTATGAAATTTATATTTTTTAAACATGAATAAATTAAATTAAATTTATATTTATCAATTATAAAAAAAATAAAAATCATTTTAAAGAAAAAGAAATGTTTCCTAAAAATCTGTATTTTTCTATAATGTAGTTTTGTTGTGTTTTGTACACATAATTTTAAATTAAATTTTAACAATTTTAGATTTTTTTTGATAAAATTAAATTACAATTTTAAATTATAGTATCAAAATTATCTTAGTTTAATTTTTTTGGAAATTTTCTGAAAGATATTTTTTCATGAATAGTAAAAAATACTGATTTTTTGGTTAAATCTACATTTTTTGTTTAATTTATTTAAAACGTTAAATTGTATTTTAACTTGGTATTAAAGTAATATTAGATAAATTATATTATAATAAATAAAATTTAGGTTAGTGGAATCAATTTCATATTAAATTTCTATATTAAAACCTTTTATACTTATGAGAACCTTCTCTTTGAAACCCTATTATTTTTGTCATGTCTACACGTATAATTTTAAATTGAATTATTCCAATTATATGAAATGAATTTTTAAAAAAGGATTAAATATTTGGAATCATAATAATTTATATTATATAATAAGTTAAACTTAATTTTTTTACCATTATTTATAGTAAAAGAAGTAAAAATTAATTACCAAGGTTAAGGTAAAAATGGATTTATCAGGGGTTAAACTAAGAAGAGAATAGTTATAAATGACCTAAAACCTTGTAAAAAACATATTTTATTGAAATTTTACAACATTAGAATATATAAGGGTAAAAATGGCTCTTTTTAGAGGCTTTAGGAATGATAAAATATTGGGTGTAATTGATTATTTTAAAAACATTATTTGTGCCCTCTCAACCACTTATAAACGGGCACCCCTACCCCCCTTTTAAAAACATAAAAGCCATTTTTTCGGCCAATAACTTACCAAATAACATCATCACTCCCATAACTATATCTTAGATAAATGTTTTGGGCCATAAATCCATCCTAGGATGTATTTTGGAGCAAACCTAAAGAGATTGTCCGAAGAATAGGTAACATTCTTAAATGAATTATTTTTTTTATTTTATTTCTTTTTGTGCCTTCTTAAAATATAATTCAACAATTATAGTATAATAGAAAAATTATATTCAAAATAATGAGATTTTATTATGTTAATGGAATAAACTTTATCCATCTCCTCTTCCATTAAATGGAAAATTATATCAGTGATCATGAGTATGACAAACTACAACTTCATTAACCCATGTAGCTCATTTTCCATCAACACCTCTCATGACAAGATATAATGATGGGTTTATTATATATATATATAATATTTATGATATAATTATACTTATTTAATTATAATATCACATATAACTTCTTAATTTAGATTCCGTTTAAAATATGATAACGCCACCTATGTGTGTGATAGACTACCACCTCACGAAGTGAAGAAATTAATTTTTCAATTATGATTTACATGGATGGTAATAAGGATAAATTTAATGAATAAATGTGATATATATATAACAGGATATCAATTTTTGAAAATTAATATATCATAAATGTTTTATCCTTTAACTCGTTAAGTGAATGATATCATTCCTCATGCGTATGTATGACCAATCGTCTCTACAAAGCGATTCTATTCATGTTCTATTCCCAAATTTTAATAAAGGTTATAATAATGTATATAATAATTAAATATTATATATATAACATTATTATCATTATGGAGATGATATATTTATATACAATGAACAATAACCAGTACTCTCATGATAAAACATATATGAGAAAACAAGGTAATTAACAACCAAAATATTGTGAATAATGAAATATTATTAACAAAAAGGTGGTAAAATGTTATAATAGGATCATATACGATATTATAAAAATGAGTATGGTTATATTATAAATTAATAACTTGCTTAAAACCATTATACAAGTGTTTATATAATGTACAACTAAAGGAAAGCATGAGGTAAGGGATTACGTCTCAATTTACAATTCATTGAGTCATATTTTTTAATATACACACTATTCAATTTTATGTAGTGTATATACCACAAATTTAATGTATTTGGAATAAAAAAATATTTTTTCATGAGGATTAATATTTCATTTCAATTTTATTCTTCAATGGGTTACAATTTTAATGTTTCCAAAGAGGTAAAAAAAATATTGTACAATATCACTTTATTTTGTGATTATTTAATTTCTCTTGAAAAAAGAACTTTCTTATGATAATTTTTCATTAGAAACTAAATTTATCTTAAATATAAATATTATAGTATGATGTACCTAATTATTTCATAAACCTTATACCATTTTAACATTTATTGTTTAATTTGAAAGTTGTATGAGTAGCTGGGGAAAAATTGATAAATCCATATCCTTTAATTAATATGGATATTTGATGATAAGGAATATTTTATATGAAATAAATAGATTATTAAATGTATAAGGAATGAATTTTACATTTATATAGTGCTGGGTCCTAGTTATAGATATCCCTCGATGCATCCATAGTCTCATGAGACAAATCCGTTGGATATATGAGATGGTTTTTTACCCCTAGTTTTAAATTGTCGTGTGAATGGTCTTGAAAATAGAGGTCTCATGATGCCTGAGATCATGAAATCCAATAATTAAGCATTTATTTCATTGATAATTCAGTTATTATTTTTATACATGATATTTTAACAATGATATTATCTCTGTATGCATTTCATTCTCAGTTTTTTGATTAAATGGAATGTGTTTTTTTATTTACCTTACCATATTAATTATGCCTTATATAATTATGATAGTCAAGTTTTTGATTAAGTGGAATTTGAGTTCAATTATTTGACGTTTTTATCTATTATGATATATTTATTCATGATATATTCCACTATATTTTACCTTTACTGAGCATTTGAGTTCAACATTATTTTTTTTATTTCCCCAGGATATGAAAAATAATTATTGGAATGAGTTCACTGATTCCAAATTTTTTCCATTACTATGATTTGTATTTTATTTAACTATATAAAATGGGTATCATATATGTATATAGTTATCGAAAACTTCTAAACTGATCATCCTATCATGATTTGACCCATTGTATCTATGCCAATGTGATAAAGTGGATGCCAACTCTTGGTTATTAGGGTTGGGGTCAATACAAAAATTATGGATCTTCACCAACAAGACTTTAATTTCTCAAGGAATAATAATATATAAGAGTTTAAGAGTAATGAATTATCCACTAATGAATATATACTTCCAGTTATGGGTTGGTCATACCTATATTTGTTCTTTTCTTTTTAAATTACAGTGTTTTATATTCATCTCTCATCAATTATTCCAAATCATAAAATTAGAGTAGTCTGTGGTCTCCCTCTCATTGGGAATCCATGAGGACTTTCTTTGTAGACTATAATGATTGATTCTCTAGTTACACTGATAGCTGGAAATATTTTCTATAGAAAAAAGGAATGGGGTTCTTTCAATGGGGGTTTTAAATGATATCAAATATGACCATAAAGAGTCATCCATAGTATCACTCAAATCCTTGCAGCTTAAATTCATATCTTTTTAAAAAAAATTATTGATGTTTCAATTAGAAAATTATAATTTTTCACTAGTGTAAGGGTGGTAAGGAGTTATTTTATTATACCAGACTCTATACTTTTAAATTAATTTCTACTTCAAGTGATTATTTAAGTACGTCCCTCGATTGATAATGAGAAAATTGGGAATCCAAAACCAAGAAAAGATATCCCTCTTATGAAATTGTATGAAAATATTGAATGGTATCTTATTATTCTACCCATTTTGACACATAATCCACACACACAAGAATATATGTTTTGAAAAATGAGTTCAAGAAGGGGACCATAAATTTAATTCCCCAAAAATCAAGAACTTATACAATAAGAATAGGGTTTTTGTGCATTTAATTTCCTTTTACAATGTTTCATATTCTTTAAAAATGGTCATAATATTGAAAAAAATGTCTTTCATATTAATGCTGGGTGGGAAAAAAGAGTCTAATTTGAAGAATCCTATAAATAGTACGACTGAGGTCTTGATGTCCTCTATTGGGGGATTCATCAAAAAACTCCAAAAAACTTCTCACTTCATCTTTAGGAATGTATCATCACAACAATCCATCACCACATTCATTAAAAAAAGTGGTTCATCGAAATATTAGTGTGATATATTGACCAATTTGATTGTTTGACTGAGAAGTGATGATAAAGGATCCTAGTGTCTATGTAGTTGTCTATGTTAGAAAACATGTCCATGCTTGTAAATTCACATAGAAAAGTTTTTGATCAATCAATTCATCCAAAATTTCTATCTTATAATAATCTTTAACATTTGGAATATGAAGTGTTAAAAAATGGCCAGTGATGAGATTCTCCAATAACTTTGTATCTTTGATCATGATATCAAACTCCCGCAGTTGTAGGATCCATCAAATTAATATTTTCTTATTTTTATTTTTGGTTAAGAGATATTTTAGGGCTGTATTCTCAATATAAATAATGACTTTTAAGAAAAAGTGGTACTAATTGAATTTATCAAATGAAAAAACCATTGCAAATAACTCTTTTTCTATAAATATTTAATTTATTTGACCATCATTGCGAGTGAAGATGTTATATTAAATAAGTTTGAAAGTATTAACAATTATTTATCTCCAAACTACTTAGATAAAAAATTCCCCAACATCACACATTATCTTGAAGTATATCTCATAATCAAGTAATATGATAATCAGTTATGTCACTAGAATCTTCTTCAATATATAAAAATATTCATGGAACTATTCCTTAAAATCGATTGTCATGTCCTTGTCCAAAATGTGTGTCAATGGTTGATCTATCTTAGAGAATTATTTAAAAATTTAGTGATAAAATCATACATGGACAAGAAAACCTCTAAATAATTTCATAGTAGTGGGTTCTATAATTTCATTTATTACCTTGATCTTTTTTTGATCAAATTCAATTCCATGATTTAAGATTTTATGTCTATGGAAAATTCCTCCTCGTACTATAAAATGAATTTTCCCCTAATTATTTATAATGAACTTTTATACATGTCACTTTATCAAGAGATCAATATTGTTCCGGAATGCACCAAAATATATTATATATAAAGAAAAAAATAAGCCATGAATATTTCTAGAAATTCATATTCCATATTATGAGATATGTGTTTCATGCATCATTGGAATTTTTCTATTAACTTAAATATCCTAAATTATATCCTTTAAAAGGTAAGTGTTCTATGTGGAGATGTGAACTTTTACTTATACTAGTCCATAAGATCAACTAGTATTTTATTATAGCTTGAATAATAATCAAGAATATAATACAAATCAAGATCATCTAGTCTTTACAATATTTTATCTATAAATGGAAATAGAAAGTGATTATTTCAGGTGTCTATGTTGAAATTATATAGTTAACAAAAACTTTGCATACCATGATTTTTAGAGTTATTATAAACTCATTATCAATGTTCTTCACCACCATCAAACCTGTTTCTCTAGACCTACATTAAGTGGGGTCAACCATTCACTATTAGAAATGAAGAAAATGATGATGATATCAAGTAAATTTAAGACATACTTTTTAAAAGGATATTTCATCAGTGGAGTGAGTCTTACTTGAGGTTAGTGTCTTTATTTTATTCCTTCTTCAAGTAGGATTTTATGTGTGAAAATTGTGGGGGTGATTCCATTCTTTTCATTCACACTTCAAGATATTGAGTGTTTCTTTCTCATTCAGACCATCGACAATTTGCTTCCTATTTTACACGGTTATTTTAGAGTTTATAATTTATAAAATAATACCCTGATCCTCAAAATTTTTATACATATGTTTTTTTTATAGAGGTTCTATTTCTGATGTATGTGGCTTGATAATTGAGGGAATGAACTCTGGGTAGGATTATCTTATCTAAGGTGAAATGAATTTCACTTCTTCATATTCACTATTGTCCTATTAGTCATGGGATTTTTGTTTTTATTTTATCTTCCATTCTACTATAATGCCATATAATGTCATCTAATTCTTATTATTGTACCTTCTAAAATGATATTTCATTTTTAATTTCTTCTTCTTTGTCCCAAAAATGAAGTTTTATTCTACCAAATATGCACATTATTTAGAATCTTTCACTAATTGAAAAATCAATTTTTCATCCCTGAATCAAAAGATAAGACTTTATTAATTAATTACAATTAATACCTACTCTGTCATAAGAAATGTTCTTCCCATAATGACGAGAACATCACTTTTATCTTCTATTTCAAGAATGAGGAAGTCGATGGGAAATATAAATTTACAAAAATTTACTAGAAAATCTTCAAGAATTCAATGTGGTTACTTCCTTGATCTATCGATATGTTTCAATACTACTCTCATTATCTTGGGTTCATAAATACATAATCTATAGAATAATATTATTAGAATTGAATTCACCCTTTCACTTAGATCTCCCATTTACTTTCCAAAGTTAGAAGTGCCAATAATAAATAGGATGGAGAAACTTATGGGATCTCACATTTCTTGGGAGATGTTTCCATTAAAAAGATACTAAATAGTATTCATTAAGGGAGATGACTTCCAATCCATCTATATAAATATTTTTAGAGATTAATTTATTCATTAACTTAGAATATATTATCTTATGAGAGATGGATTCGATGAATGAGATATTTATGTGATGTTTATTAAAAAAATCTAAGAATTTTTTGTATGGACTCTCCATATTTCTCCAACTCATCCTCTTTGGAAATGGAAGAGGTAGTTGGTATGATTCCAGTGAAAAATATTTATCTTCCATTGTGATTTGTTTTTCTAGTGACTTATCTGGTTATTATTTACTCATTTTCTTCTTAAGAACATGTTCCTATTTATTTTTTCTTGTGTGTATATCTTGGAATTCATATTCTTCATCTTTTATGTCATCAGCTATAACCTTTTTCTTTGGTGAATTATTCTCCTTTTTTTCCTCACATTTTTTTAGTTTTTGTTTCCTTACCTCATATGAACTTATTAAGACCAAAATCTTGGAATCCTATCATGTATGGGTCTCCATGTTAATAGGAAAAGTATTTGATAATCAGTCTGAGAGAGTTTATGAAATTTTCCTACATGATGTTCAATGTTGTAGAGGGAGGATTTTTTTTGATTTTATTTTCTTATATGTTCATGCATCAATCATCATTGTGAATGATTAAGTAGAGTATATTCTTTAATTTTTATTTTTATTTTTGAAATTTTCTACTATCTTGGTGGGGGTAGCTACATGAACTTATTTTGAGATAGAAATTTTGGAGCCCTAAGTGGTGGATATGGTTGGAGTAGATGGAGATATTGTGGATAATGTGGCTACCTACCTAGTCCCGGAGTTATTATTTGTACTTTTACTAGTAATTTATTGATATTATACTTTATTATACATTTGATGATGTTGTATTAGTCTTTTATGATAGTACAATTTTGATAGAACTGTGATGATTTATTATAACATATATCACTAAAATCGTTAGGATTCCTTTCATCTAAACCTTCATGAAACTCTTGATAAGGGTGTGGGACCCCAAAAATTTAACATGAATGTAGTTCCATGATATAGTTTAGATGGGGTATTTATTATCGTGGGAACTGAAAAATTTCCTCCTTTTTGGTAATAACTACCACTTAGGCTGTAAAGAAAGTAGTTTATTCAATTTGATATATATAATGACTTGGTGGTCCATAATCACATTTAAAAATACTCAAATTGTGATATATCTCATCGATATGTTCTTGACCTATTTTTGGTGTTTTTATTATCAGACCATTATCTAAAAAGGCCCCTAACATGACTTTCACTAAAGGCTGCAATCTATAGTTAAATGTTTGTAGTTGTACCAAATGTCAATACCTTTTTGTGGGAATTTTATTAATAACTCATTAAATCATTACCATGAATCATAAGAATATTCACCATCTATTTGTGAAAATTTTTTGATGTCACTCCTTAATTTCCATGTAATTTTTCATGAAAAATATCTATCTAAGAATTTCATAGCCAATTCATCCCATGTAGTAATGGATACTGGTGGTTGATTCTTCTGAAATTACTTGGATTAAAAAATTTCATATTTAATCTTTAGTCACCCCTTGGTGTTTGAATGTATCATAAACTTAAGAAATTTGAGAGGTGTCCATTAAGGTCCTCACTCTAGAGTCTATTAAACTATCCAATATTCTGGATCATTTGAATAAGGATGGGTTTTATTTAAGAGGTGTTCATATAGATAAGAAGGTGAAAAATTCTAGGTGAAACACTATAAATTGATGGAAATTAAAAATCTATATTGGTGTTCTATGGTAAAATTGGTCATGTTGTAATTCATTTATATTGCATGAACTGAGCATTGTGGGAATTATGAGCAAAAAATATTTTATGCATGACCATTGTTGAACAGCATCATGAAAACAAATATATTCCAATTTTATGGATGAAATCAAGAGGTTATTTAGAGTCCATTATCCTAGAATGATAGATGGGATCATATATAATGAACTATAAATCCTTCAAAGTAGAAACACATTCCCACACGTAGAAAATAAATCAAAAAGGTCATGAAGAAATCCTAGGTTTGTTCCTGATGTTCACTATTCCTCTTCAAAAATGATATCAAAATATTGACACACCCATGAGTTATCAATACTTACCCACAAGAAAAATCAATATTATAAATATATATTATGGCTGACTAGAAATACTATGAATGTTCATTGAACAGTGGTAGCATGGGGTTGATTATATAGGGATGTGAAATTGATTGGTGAGACCTTAGTATTGGTACCTTGAGTTTACTCTTCACACATATTTTGTTAATTTCATTAATGCAATAATTTAAACTACATTTCAATTTATAAAGAAAGGATTTAGAATCAATTTTAAGGAGTTTTTTCAAGGGATTTAATTAATCAAATACCGGGTAAATCTAATGGCATTGGCCGAAAAGTTTTTATAAGGAAATCAATTGTTTTTTCTATAAAATTATTTGATTCTACCTAAAAAACAATTAATCATGGGTATAGTAATAGATATCTTTCTAAGTGATATAAGTGAAACTATTAGATTATAAAAACTATTTTATAGTTCATAACTCAATTGTTACAATTATATTATATTTACTCCCTTATAATTCCCCACATCCAATTCATACAAAAGGATTAGATGAGATTAAATGCTTAATCTAATTCATAATCAATTAGATTACCCATGTTCAGATTAATTTTTCAATTTAGTTCTTCCTCTCTTACTATCGATTCCTAACCTTAATAGGATAATCATTCCATGTTAGAAATAAAATTTTCCATACATTATAGTAGGATATTATAAGTATACATCATAAAAATAGAAAATTTTAAATAAAAATAATTAAAATCAAACACTTACATTAAATGGGAGAAAAAACAATGAAATACAATTTATAATCGAAAAAAATTTGTATAGAATGAATAAAAAATGTGAATAAGTCTAAAAAATCTAGAGTAAAAAAAATTAATAGAAAATAGAATGAGAACTTGGGTGAAAAGGAATGATACCAAAAGGTCAAGGTGCCTAAATATAAATAGGAAAAAATGATTCATGACATGAATAATTATTCATCTCATGAGTTGGAATGAGATATTTATAGTGTTAGGTTTTCATAAAACTTTATGTTATAAATTTTTGTTTTACACCATGAATGGAAAATTCAATTCTTAAGTGGCTTGAGTCTTCCTTTATTCACTATATAAATTTTATCTATGTGATATTTAGAGGATTCAATGGGGGTTGACCAATGGACGAATTCTAAGCATTCACATTGTTAATATTATTTACATCATGAATTATCTTGGTTCTATAGGTTTACACGTGGAATTGTTGCTCACATTCTGAAATGATCATATCTATATCTCTTTATTTTTGTCTCTGAACTTTAACATCATGAATTGATTATTCATGAAGTGAAATATCTACACTTCCATATTTTTGTATAAAATGTTCCATGATCTTCAATTTCTAATTAGTCTATAAAACTCACAAAATAATAAAGGAATAAAAGTAAAAAATATGTTTGAAACATAATAAATTCAACAAAAAATGAATTTATAAATTCAATATATCAATACAATATATTTTCATCATATGTAAAATAATGTTAAAGAAGATATTATTGTTTATAAGACAACATATTTAATATTCTGAAACTCCTTTGATAATATTAAAAATCATATATAAGCATCCGTCTAATTATATCCCATATGATAGAACACCAGAGTGGTTGTAAATCTATTTCACTTTTCAAGATTTATTAAAATGAGTACATTTTTATGTAATTCCTACAACATATCAATCCAACCATATAATAAAACCCTCAAACTAGACTTATCTAATGAGTAACACTGATGAAGTATTTTAGTTTCAATAATGGTGAGACTTAGGAAACATATTCCTAATATTCATCTCATTGAACATGAATTCAAACTCCTTTACTATATAATCTCCATTTTTATAATGTTAATGGATTTTTTGTTTACTTAGAACTTTTCTTAGTTCATCATCATTATTATCCTTGGATATTTTTTCATAAAACTATTTCTTTGAGATCATTTTTGTAACAAAATATAACTCTTTACATTTTAATATACCAACACATCCTAATCTCCTTTTGGATATAATATGACTTTAAATTTGTTACAAAAACTAAATTAAAAAATGTAAATTTATATTTACCAAAATACCATAAACATTATAGAATATTAAGTGACATTGAGTTTTTATTTTTGCTTGTATAATATTTTATTTTTATTAATTGAACTTATTCAAGTTTAAACATACTTCCATTAGTCACTTAGAAACTATATTCCCATCAAAATATCAGGCTAAGATACACAAACTCATTTATGTTTAGAAAATAAAAGTCATTTATTCTTAAATGTAATATTTAACAAATAAACTACTCACCACCACATCATATATAGAATTCTATGTGTTTAGATAAATATTATGAAAAATAAAATTTATACATTAAAATATGGTACTAATGGACAATGGTAACACTTACCTGATACTTGATAAACTTATTAGATAAATTTTTGTATCTTTGATAAAAAAATACTTTGTACTTGTCCTCTTTTCAAGTTTGTTACATAATCTAATGAATCATAAAACATGAATATTAAATCCGCTATCTTAAGTTACTATTTCTGATTTTTTTCTACTAGGATACTCTTAGATGTTGGATTTTTCTCAATAAGAATCCCTTGTTACGGCTTTCTAAAGTTGATTGACCTTTCACTATAAAGGTGATGATGATGGAACCTATGATCATAACATAAGGATTGTGGGTATGATTATCCCACTAAGGATTTTTTAATATAGTTTTGGACTCCCACATAGATTTAACACATACTCATGAACCCCTTTCTGATTCCATTCTTATGGACATCAGTTAATTACATAACTTGTTTTTTTATAACAGTGTATACTTTATGGTCAAAGGGATGTATGTTTTTGGTATCTTTGATTCTTCTTTTATATTCCCCATTCTAGGATAAGAGGGGATATTATGATCATCACATAATGAGAGGTGGGTATATGAGTATAATTCTAGGTATAAAAGAACTCATGGTTTAAAGATCAGTAGGGATACTCATGGTATAAAGTGATATGGGGATATTCATGGTCATGGTTTAGAGTCTAGTGATACTCATGATTTAAATTCTAGTGGGGAAATTCACACTTAAGATTCTAGTGGTGATTCTCATGATTTAGAGTATAATAATAATTATATATGAAATAAATCCTCATAGATAGTCACATTGGAAGGTTTAATGCTCTCTAGGAAGGTTATAAGGTTTGGGGATACAAAATCTAAAAAAGAGTTAGGGGATGGTAGTTATGTTGGGAATAAACCTAAAAGAGGAATCTGATGTATCCCTCAGGTAGGAATCAAAACGCTTATAGTCTAAGTTACATAGTTTAAGGTCATACAACAAGAAATTTACATGAAGTTTAACATCATGTGGTAAGGATTATTATTCCTTGAAAAGGACAATAATAATGTATTTAGTGGGTCTTAAACATTCATATTCCTGAATCTTTCAATGAAGAATCAAAGATATGCATTTTTCTTAGACAAATTCTACCCAACCCATATCTGATTGTGAAATTTTAGAGGTGGACAATCACAATTATGGTCATGCGTATTGATTTTTCATGATTAAATCTGGATTGGACTAGTGGAATTACCCATGTACCATCACTCTCAGATAATTTTGTCTCACAAAGTAGGCATAACCTGGTTTTTTATAACAAAGTTTCACAAAAGATATGGGTTTCTTGAGAACTTGACTCACGTGAGGAATTATTATCTTATGAGAGGTGTTTTATTCCTAGAGATGGTGTTGTGTGAAATAGTCTTAAGAATATTCCAATTCATTGAAGGTATTTCATGATGTAATTCATATAGAATTTATCACATATAAGATTCTATAGGATTTCTATGATTATGTATATGAGTGGTGGGAAATTCAGTATTTCATGATATGAGATTATTTAGATTCCAAAAAAAGCTAAAAATATATTTGATCCAAAAAATGTAAATTTATTTATTATGTATAGGACTATAGTCCCATGAAGCTATGATATTATAGAATTTGAAGTCACATACTCAAGAAACCCATGTTTGTACAATGACTTTAGATTCAGAATTATGTAAATAATAATTTTTCACAAGTTGATGGTATTTATATCCAAATTAGATTCCATTATCCATTATTCCTCCTTGATCCATATTAGACTCATTTTGATCATCAATAAATTCCCCTTCAAAATTGGGTCTGATATAGGTGAGATGGATTTAATTATATAGAAGATGTCAAATGCTTCCATCTTACTATCTATTCTCCCACATATTTAGAGAATAAATTTTACTTATATCCTTTAAAAATTAGGTGGAACTATAATAAAAATAAAATTTACTGGAAATTTTTTGTAAACCTCCACTAAAACATCGACATATAAAAAATTTATTCTTTTATTTAATTTTTTTGGCAGCTTTTGAAATCACCACTAGTTTCTTTGTTTAGCAATAATTTTATAGAAAAACCACCATTAAATTTACTATTTTTCAAAATATAATAATAATTTATTTATACATACATATATAAAATTATACAAATATTATAAATAAATACTAATTAATAAATATTTATAAATAAATATTAATTATTAATTAATTATTTTTAATGTTCTTAGAGAAGTTGAAAATCAGACATTAACATCCAATGACCATAACTTTTGATCAAGGTTTCTATTTATACTCCATGAACAATCAAATCAAATATTATGAAAAGTACTAAATTGAAATTATATTCTAATTTGGTAATAATTAAAAAGAATAAATTAATTACTATTCTAAGAGAAGTTGAAAAAAAAAATTCGACTTCAAACAACCATAAATTTTGATACGAGTGTCCGTTTGGGCTCCATGAGATTTCAAATCAGAGATAGTTATGGGATATTCACCGTGTAGACTAGGGAGAACTGTGGTCCCTATTTTTTATCAGTTAAAAAAGATCCAGAAGGCCTCAAAAAATATTTTTTACTCAGGATTCCCTAAATTTTTAACATTTGATGAAATTTTATATTTGTTTTAAAGGGTTTTCTTATGTTTGTTAGGTTTTCTATAAATTTATTCCCTCAAATTACATTTATATTGATTTTATAGTGTTGCAATGGGAGTGGTATTCCCTCTTTTAGCGATTTATTATACATTTTATATATGTGTTTTTATTTCTATATATTTATCTATATTCATTTAAAAACTATATATGTTTTTCTATATCTATTGATAAATATATAAATATAATTGTATATATTTATAGATTTTTTTTATTTATGTATATTTATGTGTATTTATATATATTTATAAATATTTATATGTATTTCTGTTTATATATATATATATATATTTATATATGTTGTGGGTATATATAAAATAAATATTTATATATATTTATATTTATATGTATTTATGTATAGTTACAATTGTTTATATTTAAATCAATTTATATATATAAATATATTTAAATATATAAATTTGTGTGTTTATGAATATTTATGTAATATATATTTGTGTATATAGATATTTATGTAAATTTAGTTATATATATAAATATATTTATAGATATTTATAGATATTTATATCTATTTATATATATTTTTGTATATTAAAATATTTTATGTTTATATATTTTTACATATACATATTTATGTGTTCATATTTATATACACACATATTTTTTTTGATATTTATATATTTTTATAACATATTTTTATATATAACCTTATTTAAATAAATTTATATAAAATTTTATTATTTTAATTATTTCTTATTTGTTTGTTTATTATTAATTTTCATATTATTTGTTTATTATTTATTTATTTATTTATTATTTTTGATTATTTATTTTTTAATTAAGTATTATATATTGATATAATTTTTAAAATTAATTTATTATTTATTAATTTATTATTTATATATTTATTAATTGTTAATCTATAATCATTAATCATTAATGATTTAGTATTTATTTAGTATTATTTATTATTTACATATCATTTATCTTTTATTTATTGTTTACTATTTATTTATCTTTTTCTTGAAAAAGTTTGATCATGAGTTGGAAACCCAATCCACACCCCTAAAATTTACTAAAAAATAACTGTACAAATAGAATGCATGAGGTGCAATGTGATTGCACAATTTTTTTTTAAAAAATTGAACATGAGAAGGTCAAAGATGATGTACAACAGAGACTGAAAAAGAATTTTCAATAAAAATAGTCATGTCTTCTTTCTTTTGAACAATGTTTTGGAAATTCTTTTTTCCTAGTCACCCCACAGGTGAACAAAAATGTGATTAACCATTAGATATGGGCATATAGTGCTTGATAGGAGGTGGTAGGTCATCATCAAATAAAACATGATAAAAAAATCTACAACAACATTTCATTCACAAAAATATTTCAAAAGCAATGCAGTGGCAAATTGGTTAGATTACTCTCCCGGAAACAAGGAATGCGAAACATGATGTTTTACAGAGTAACAACATGTATAAAATCCTTCCCGAAACAATCCATGTATATAGATTTTATTCAAGATTATTTTAGTGAGATTATTAAGTGAGTTAGGAAGTCTCTACTCGTTCTTTTAAATAGAAACATGTTTCCAAACTACCATTCTGTGAGACATTTCCACAAATCCTTCTACTAAATCATAAAGACACATATACAAAAGAAACCATAATACAACAGGTCCAATAAAAATCACTAAAATGATCTAGAATCATAATAGGTAAATATAAAAAATAATAGAAACCCATCTCATCACCAAAAACTTCCAAATTGAGGATGAAAAAGTATACCAAGGCATTCTAATATGTCTACCAAAGACCTTTTTTCATTCCGAAACAAACTAACAATTAATGGATCCATCAAATAAACTTTTTAACAAAAACAAATTCAAAAAGGAGATCCTACACATGAATAAAAGTCCACGAATTTATTAAGAGCAGTTTTATAGAAAAAAAAAGATTCCCAAATCTCAAAGATAAATACTGAAGGTTAATCTCCCAACATCATAGTTCCACCAATATAAAAGACCTTTCCAAAAAGATCCTTTCATATAGGTAACCAGATAAGTATCTGACCCCAGATCAAGCTAGAAAGAAGTGTTTCAAATAGGAAGGGAACAAAAAGAAAGAAACAAGTAATAAATAACCCAAAAAGATCATTTCCAAGGAATGTATCCGAAGTTAAAATCAAAATTTCTTTTATAGTCTTCACCATCTAGATAAACATTCATTTTCTGATTTGAAGGAAATTTATCATTTATTTACCATTTATTATGTATTTATATATAATTATCTATATATATATCAGTATATTTAAGTCTATTTGGTCACCATGTGATGATATTTCTAGAGTGGTGAAGTCTTTATAGAATAACCGAGAGGTAAGAGGTTCAAATCCCACCCTACACATATATATTCTCAATTTTTATATGGAAGAATAAAAAAATAGTTGTATAAGTAAATGATAAATAGTAATTAGTAAATAATAAATCATAAATAATAAATAATAAATAATAAATAAATACATAAATAAGAAATTAAATATAAAAAAAAGAATAATAAAAAATACATAATAATTTAATGAATTATTAAAAAAATTAAAATTAAAATATATACAACTAAATGACATGTAACAGTTTCAAAAAGCACTGCAAAATATTTCCCGACACTGGTATACATGAAATCATCAACAAACACTAAAGGAACCACTACTAAATTGTGTTTTTGGAAAAACGTAGGGATCTTAGAGTGGACCATAGATTTTTAAAAATGATATCTGATCCTCTCTTTTTGAAAAAGTCAACCCTTTCATGAACTTTTTTTAAGGATTTTTATCCGTGTATATCATGTGACCAACAATTATGTGAAAAAACTCTTGTATGAAGGTATATTTAATTTCTCCCATGAGCTATGATTTCAATGAGACACTATATTTGTGTGAACTATACTTATGCAGACCAGACTTATATGAATTTTAACTATCCCATATAACTTCATATATGGTTACATAGATTGCCCATGATATCACTTCTTAGAGAAAGGGGATGGTGGAGAACCCCAAAGACGAATCAAGTGAGATAATTCAACTAAGACATAGGATATTGGAGATCATATTGAAGTAACACTAGATGAAGTATCTATTATAGTAGATACTACTACTATATGTGTTAGGAATGTTGTATGACATCTCAATCCAAGAGGCCAATTTTGATTCCCCAAATACTAGTTTCTAATATTGGAAAAGTACATTTAAATTAATATGTCTATTAATAACTATCAGACCCTATCCATGGTTTTTCTTTTTTATTTTATTCTTTTTTTGATGTTAGATCATTTGGTTGAGGCTTGGAATGAGTTCTCAGTTCAAATTTTTGAGTTCTAGAGTTTTTGTGTGGTCATCTAGACTATGTACTATTTGTGTAAATGGTTTGAGGGTAAATCATGTGGCCTATAAAGGTAGAGTGTGTTCTTAGTTCAATTTATTCTTGCACAGTTTTACTTTCATGGCTTGAACATGGTTTGGGGAAAACAGTTTGAGGATAAGGAGAAACCATTCATCTTTGGGTTTAATGTTAGGGAAATGGCACACAACTTGTGTACAATTTGGAGAAACCTTACAGAATGTGTGTAGGTAGGCTCTACAATTTTATAGATCCATTTTTCACAATTGGTACATGGTTTCACAAAATTTGTAGCCAACCCATTCCAGGTGCGCCTTCTCTCCAGTAGGGTTCTCATGGTTGGATCATGGTTTGGAAAACAATGTAGCCAAAATTTTCAAGTTTCCCATGTCATTAAAAAGTGTAAAATTTCGATTTCCCCCCTCTTATGTTTTCATCCCAATTCTATATTTTCCCCCGTTTCTCGACTGAGGAAAACCAGGGGGATCCAGAAAACCCTCATCTGTTGCTCTCCTTCCACCAATGAAGGCCCTAAAATGTTCCTAGGTAACTTTCATTTATTTTTTTGGTTAATTTACTTCTTTTATATATTTCCTCTCCTGGTTTCATGGGTTCTATCTTGGATGAATCCTAGAGGATAGGGTTGATGTGTGTGTTCTGTTTCTTTGATTTTAGGGTGTACGGATCTTCCCTTGAGCTTAGTTCTTCCCTCTACCAAAGTTTCATTGTTTGCGCATGACATTGAGGTACGTGTTTCCATTATTTTCCTTTCTAAACCATTCCATGTAATGATAGAGTAACTTTAATTATTTTATAAATGTAATAATCATGTTTTTATTGTGTTTTCTTTAATTGTTTTCCAGTGTTTTCATGATGGAAATTGATGTGAATAAGTTTTTAATGGGTTATCTTAAAGATGCATATATGTATATGCATGAAAGGTTTTTGGTAAACTATTATTGGGCCTTTGAGGAGGAAATTGGGTGCTTTTAATTATTTTTATCATCATCTATTCTTTGGTATTATGGTTTTCCATGAGAAATGAATTTGGTGTATGGGTTTTGGTGCTTATGTATGGACTGTTTTCTTGAATTTTAAGGATCTTTGTTATTATTAAAATGAATCTTTTTGTATTTTGTGTCTTCCTATGGATGTGACATTGTATTTGGGAATATCCATGTGTTCATAGTGTGTGAACATGTATATTCACACAAATGATAGTGGATTTCTTTTAAAAAAAATTCCACGAACCTTATATTTCAAAAGAACCCTTCCCTTCTCTTTCATCTCCTTTCCCTCCTCTTATAAAATGGTTCTTCTAAAAAACCTATGTGTTTTAAATGGTTTATTAGTTTCTAAATGGTTCTAAATTTTGGTTTTATATGTGTTTCTGAAAACATGGATCATTTAGAGTTTTGAGAAGTGATTTGATGACTAAATGGTATAAAGGCATGTTTGTAATTTTTCTCATGTAAGTGGTGTTTTGTATTAGATTTGGAAATGGTTTTATAAATGAATTTGGATTGGAAATTTTGATGTTTTGGTTTTTATCCTTGGTGTTTTTGGAAATTAGTTTTAAAGTGTCATGATGTGTAGGCCCGTTATGGATTTGTGTATGACTTCATCTAAGATGGGAACCTATATGGTGGATCCTCTAAGAAGAGGGTCATTGTATAGGCGGTGTATTGTTTAGGAAAGGAAACCATGGTGGATGTGGGTTTTAGTTTGAACCACACATGTGAGGAACTCCCCATTCATCGAGAAATATTATCATTGGATTTCTAAGAATCATATAGAGGGTTGAGTGACAATTTCTTTTCAACCCCGATTAGATGTGTATATGCCCCTAGATTTGTAGAGAGTATGGGTGTGACATGACACTAGATTGGATATTGTAGAGAGTACAATTGGTTATTGACTATGGAGCTATTCCATATGCTAGTAGGTGAGTTTTAATTGAGTGCATCTAGGGATTTATTCTATATATTTTTAGGAAATTCCCATGATTAATATTTATATGTTCTATTTTACTTTTACTATATGTTGGTTGTCATCCCTTTTATATTATACCTCCTCCTTTTGTTTATTTTATTCAAAAAACAGCTTTTCTGATACATTAGTAGGAATTTTTAACTTGGTTATGGTTTTTAACTGGGGATTTGGGATGTAAAACGTTTTTAAAAGGAAATTTGTGTGTGTGGTTTGAAAAAGGATTTTTTTTGAAAAGATATGTTTTATTCCTTTAATTAAAAAAACTTATCTTTAAATTGTCTTTTAAACCAGTTTTTATGGCCACTTTTGGGATAGGAAATATATAGACTCTATAGTGATTACCAATTGGGCTATTTATGCTCACACCCTATAGTAACGCTCGGTGTCAGTATACCTGAGTTGTTTCGTAGGATTAGGTTTTTGGATCGAGTTACCTTTAAAGAATGTTGGTCTTGTAAATAGTGGTGACAAAGTGGTTATGTTGAGATTAGGTTATTTTTTGTTTTGTTTTAGTTTTTCCTTATAGTTTCAGGTTTTTGTAGTTTTAGATATATTTTGGATCCTTCTATTGTATCTACTCTGACTAGTGGATTGTAGTTTTATATCACATAGTCTGTTTTGATTATTTTTTCATGGTTTTTTGGGATAAATTGTTCCCAATCTATTTATCTTTGGTGAGTGATTATATTCACCAGTTGGGGTGGATCATTAATTCCTATCAGGACTTATCAAATTTTGGGTTGGGTATCATATTATATGGAATCCTGGGATGATTTGTGAAAAAATGGTATCAGAGCATCCATTTTTTATTTGGGGATTTGGTAAACGAGAGATTAGGTCTGTCAAGGCTCTAGAGGTAGGTACAAGAAGGATTTCATGAACCCTTTCCCATACTGAGCCTTGAGATTCCATGGGTATTCCGGAATTTGAGTCTTTTGTTTTTGTTGTTGGGGTGTGGATGGGGAATGAAAATGGAGGTGAGCCAATGTTATGCTATGATCAAACATAGAGTTGTGACCCTTGTTTATTCTAAGTGAACGCTTCATGGTCCTCTCAGTGGTTGGTAGTTACTTAGAGCATGAATCACTAACCATGTCACCAGGTTATACATGGCCACTAGTTTCTCATTTTGGGATTTTGGTTTGAGTTGTATTTTAGATTGGTTTTGGCCGATGTGGATTGATTTAGGAATTGAAAAATGGTTTTTTTTGAAAAAGGGGTTTCCAATTGAAACTTTTTTCCAAGAAATGTTTTTTGTTCAAGTGCCGGCTTTAGTGTTTGAACTGGATTTGAAAATTAGTTTGGTATTGTGAAAAGTGGATTTGGGATTCTAAATGGGCTAAATTGGAAAAGTAAATGGTGGTTTTGAAAATAGGATTTTGGATGTGATTGTAGTGTTTGGATTATTAGATGGTTGTTTTGGCCTAAATAGTCTTTTGGATGATTTTTTATAGGATGATGATTCTGGTTTTGTGTTCCTTGTGTTGTTCAGAGTATACCACCCAGAAAAGTCCCTAAGGTTCCTCGCAAATTTTGCCCAATTGTTGGATTTTTTCTAACCTCTAATGGAGTGGTGGAATATAGTTATTCTATGATGTTAGCTATTTTATATGGTGATTTAAGTTAGTGAAAGGTAGTGGAATGTCTTGATTAAATTGAGAGTGTCTTAGATCACTAGGAACTCCTGAAGTTGTGAGAGTGTGTGCTGTTATGAGCTCATTTGAAGGACTAAATTTAGATCAATTAAAGGAGATTATTCTATCATCATTGCAAGTTTAGATTACATGGGAGGTGTTTGAGAACAATTTTATCCTATTTTTTATAACTGGGGAGGTGAAGGAGAGGAAACTGGAAGAGTTGTTGGGTGTTCAGAAAGGCCAGTGGACAATTAATTCCTATATTGACCACTTTAAAGAGATGGTATCTTTTTCATAAAAGGTATTGCGATGGGATCAGTTTAAATATCCAATTTCCATTTGGGGTATTCATATATATATATATATTAAGAATAATTTAATCTCATCTAATGAATCCCTATTTGGGAAGCTTATGGATGAAGGGTTTATAACCGAGTTTCAGTTGGTGGAAGTTGGAGATCCATTTTCTCTTAGTTCTCATGAAGGTAACCCATTCTGACAAGAGGTGCATTCATGAAGAACCTGTTCTTGAGGATTCTCATTTTTTGGTTTTTATATCATGTTCATTAGACTTTTTTTCATGTGCTTGAAGTATGGTCAATTTATAAATTTGAAGCTTTCTTTTCGTAATCATACAGAGACTTGTTGACGATGTGACAGTTTGGGTCACCTAAAAAGTTTCTACAGGAAAAGCTTCTAGAAGAATAAGTCTTACGTGAAGGTTTTAAGCTATTTAATGCTGGGTAGAAGATTATTCATGACATCAGGTCTCTAGCCATAGGCCCCAGAGTAAATATCTTCACACATTTAGGAATCATGGGTGTGGTGGAGTAGTTGGCCCAAACATTTTGTCTCTAACATCATAATTGAGTTAGTTTGAATTATTTGTTATAGACCTCTTATATGTTTTATGATTTTCCTTAATTTTATAGGTAATGGTGGTTTTTTTCTTGTAATTATATGGTTGTAATCTATGGATGTGGATACCTAAATGGTTGGAAATTGTGGATTGGATTTGTTTTCCATTTGTTCTCATTCTATATATTACCATGGATTATGGAAATGATTAATTGAGGATTGTATAAATGTTTTTTTCTAGTTGGGAGTTTTTGATTCTGGTGTTTATGTTTTTTTTCTAGTGTAGAGAAGTTTTAGTTTAGTTCATGTTGAGTTATCCCATGTCGGTGCCATTATTAGGGGAGTTTCAATGTTGGTCCTATTAGTCATGTTCATGTGTTGGGGAGAACCCTCCATGAGGTTCTTCTCATTGTTGGTTTCTCCAAGATATGGTTGGGTGTGACTTGTGGTGTGAAGGTTCAACCCAAGATTCATGGTTTCTTTAAACTTCATTCAGGGTTGTAATCAAGTTCTCTTTATTGTTTGACTGGGTGACTTTCTAGGAGTAGAAAGTGTTTTTGGTGGGGAGAACTTTCACAACCCAATGATGTTTTTTATTTTTATTTTATTATTTTCATGATTTTGGATATTTTAGTTGATGCTTGGGTCAAGTTCCTAGTTCTAATTTTTGAGTTTTGGAGTTTACGAGTGGCTTTCTATCTTGGGAATGGTTAGTGTTCATGGTTTGAGGGTAAACTGTGTGTCTTGTTAAGGAAGAGGGTTTTCTCAGTTCAATTCCTTCTTGAAAAGTTTGACTTGCACATCTTGAACACAGTTCATGGAAAACCATGTGAGGCCAAGGAGAAATCCTGAATCTTGGGAGTTGGTGTCTGGGAAATGGCACATGTCATGTATATGATTAGGAGAAAATGTGTAGAAAGCATGTGAGTATGCTCCACAATTTAATAGATCCACATTTCATGGTTAGTGCATGGTTTCCCAAACTATGTAGCTAGGCCATGCGAGGATTCCATTCTACCTCTAATATGGTGTGCACTATTAGAGAACTATTTGGAAAACCATGTGGCCAAAACATGTGAGCTTCCCAAGTCATTAAAAAGTGTGAAATTCCACTCTTTCTCCTCTTATGTTTTAACAACAATTCTATAATATCTTCCCTTTCACAACCTAGGTGCACCAGGGGGATACTAAAAACCCTCCTCCATTTCTCTCCTCCCACTATTGAATGCCCTAAAAGGTTCCTAGGTATGTTTACTTCATATATTTGCTTAATTTTCTTCTTTTATCTATTTTATCTATTTATTTCTTTTTTTAGGTGTTTTCTCTATTGACCAAACCTTAGAGGCTAGGGTTGATGTGTGGGTTGTGTTTCTTTGAAGTTACGGGGTGTATATTGTTTCTCAGGCTTAGTTATTCCTTCTCCCAAAGTTTTATGGTGTGAAAAAATCATTGAGGTTGGTGTTTCCATTATTTTTCTTTCTGAACCATTTAATGTGATTCTTTAGTACCTTTAATTATTTTATAAAAGTGATAATAATTATCATGGTGAGTTTTCTTAAATTTTTTCAATGTTTTCATGATATAAATTGGTGTGGATTAGTTTTTAAAGTGTTCTATTAAATATTCTTGTATTCATATACATTAAATTGTTTGATAAAATTCTATTTGGCCTTTAATGAGTAAATTGGGTTCTTTTAAATGTTTTGGTCCTCATTTATACTTTGGTAGTATGGATTTCCTTGTGAAATGAAATTGGTGTGTGGGTTTTGGTGATTATGTGTGGACTCTTGTGTCTGGTTGTAAGGATATTTTTGATTATTAAAAAGAAAATTTTGGTATTTTGTGGCTTCTAAATGATGTGATATTGAATGTGGGAATATCCACGTGTTAATAGGTTTTGTACATGGATAGTAACAAAAATGATAATGGATTTATTTAAAAATGTTTTCCTTGAACTCTGAATGTCAAAAATATCGTTCCCTTCTCTTTCCTCTCTTCTTTATCCCTACTCTTCTAAAATAGTTCTTATAAAAACCCTATGTGTTAAAAATGGTTTCTTGGTTTCGAAATGGTTCTAAATTATTATTTTATATGTGTTTCCAAAAAATTGTCCCATTTTTCATTTTTGATATGTCATTTCGTAACAAAATTGTACAGAGGACCATTTATAATTTTTCTCATGTAAGTGGAGTTTCATCTTGGATTCATAAATGGTTTTATAAATGTATTTGGATTGAAAATGTCAAAGGCCAAGTTGGTACCTTTTTTGTTTTGGGAAATTGTTTTCAAAGTGCATGATTTGTAGGCCTAGTAGTCACTAATGTTTGAATTTATGCGATATGGGCACATATATGGTGGATCCTCTGAGGGGAGGGTCATCACATAGGTGGTGTCCATATTTGGGCTAGGAAAGTATAGTGGCTGTGGGTTTTAGTTTAAACCATGCATGTGAGGACCTCCCCATTCACTATGTACTATTATCATGGTATTCCTGGGTGTCATTTAGAGGGCCGAGTGATGGTTTCTTAATAACCTGTACTACATAGGTCGGTTCCCCTAGATTTGTAGAGAGGCCAAGTGGTACATTCCACTAGATTGGCTTGTGTAGAGTGATCAGTTAGTTATTGAATATGGAGATACAAAATATGCCAGATGGTGAGTCCTAATTGGGTATGACCAGGGATTTTATCTATATATTTTTATGAAATTTCCATGATTACAATTTTTATGTTCTTTTTTACTTCAACCACATGTTGGTTGTTAGACCTACTTTTTTATCCCATCTTTTTTTGTTTATTTTTTTCCTATCATAACCCGTTTGATCTTCTTGTATGGATGTGTAACTTAGTTTTGGTTTTAAAATGGGTTTTTGGGATGTAAAATAAATTTGAAAGGAAAGATATGTGTGTGGTTTTAAAAATGTATTTTCTTATAAAGTTATGTTTGGTTCATTTAATTGAATAAAACATTATCTTTTAATTGTTTTTCAAACCAGGTTTTGTGGAATATTTCAGGAAAGAAAATTTATGGAATCTTTTGTGATTAACTACTTGGATATTTATAATAACACCCTACTATTGTTTTTTGGTGTCCATAGACCTAGTTATTTTGAAAGTTTAGGTTTCAATTTTGGGTTTCCTTTAGAGGAGGTTGGCCTTGTGGTTAGTGGTAACCAATTTTCCACATGGATATCGAGTTGTATGTGGTTTGGTTTTAGTTTTGTCTTTTAGTTTTCAATTTTGTTCAGTTTTAGTTGTATTTTGGATCCTTTTATTGTATTTACTCTAACCATTATATTTTAGTTTCATTCTACATACTCTGTTTTGATTATTGGTTCATGGGTTTATTATCATAAACCATTACCACTTGATTTATCTTTGAGGCCTGACACTAGTCACCATCCCTAGAGGATCAAGAACACCTCTCGAGCCTTATCAAAGACTAGATTGGGTGTTTGGTTGGATAACAATCTGACCTAGTTCATGAAACTGACCATGTCATAAAGGATTAAAATATAGTACCAGAATACATATAGTGGAGTACCTACTAGAAATTAAAAAATGAATTACCAACCTCTAATATTTTTACCATTACTACACCACTATTTATCAGGTTAGTATTATAGATAAAAAATAGGGATACTGATAATAGTGTGATCTGTGACTAGGACAAGATTTAATAAAATAGTGGTCATGTGCCTATTGGGTGTGATTTAATTATTATAATTTTGGATATATCATATGTGGAACTATACTATTTGAGGAATTTTTTACATCATAGTTATATTCTCACTACTACCCTGACCGTATCTTAGAACCACTGAGAAATTGGTCATGAGACAAAAATAAATTCCATTTACAGAATGGTTAGGTTGAGATAATTTTGTAAGATATCCAAAATATCAAATTGACCTTGATAATTTGTAAAATGTATAATCATTTATTTCTATATTTTTTTAGGGGACATAGAATATACCATTTTGTTAGAAAAAGTGTTCATGTTACTGTTGAGGGAAGAGTAGTGGAGAGAAATGCATCTGAACACTAACATCCTATTAAATACATGGTTTAGGATGTTCCTCCACATATCTAGGGGAAGAATGGTGTGGTATCCAAAATGTTTATGAGGACTCCTTGCATGAGGGAAACCAATTTATTACCAGTTCATCCTAGAGTGGGGCCAATATATAAAGTGGGGTTTCTATCTGAGTGTATAAAAAACCCCAAAACTGAGGTTGGAAGGATTTTTGGCAGCCTTCCTTAGTACATGTGTAACACCCCAAGCTTCCTCGGTATGTTTCCTTTCGAATAATGCAATGGCGTGCATTGTACGCAACTTCGAGATTTTAACACACCATAACCAATCAAACTAGCCGTTATGAATAGTAATACCTACTTTTTGAAATTTTATAAATTCTATCTCTCAAAATGGACTTCAGTTTTGGATTCGGAATATCGAAATTAGCCTAGGGTGAAATTTTGGTACTTTTCGGATAACTTTCATATTTTGATGAATAGTGAAAATTACTAAATTTTAATTAAAAACAACTTTTTTAATCAAAATAATTAATAGTGATAAATTATGAATTTGAGTGGTTTTAAAGTAAATTTAGAATATATTTTTACCATGTAATACAATGTGGGTCATTGAACATAATTTCACATTTAAACTAGACATAAACAAGTGACAATCTTTTGATAGTTATTATCTCTAAAAACACGCTTTTTGTTTTAACAACGGGAATTAATTTTAAATTAATTTCTGTCACTTCTGTGTTTTGGATTTGGAAAAATGGATTTCATATTTGTAATCAGGATGTTCAAATTGTGTAAATAGGTAACTTTTATTTTTAAATATTTTGGATAATTACTTCGGTAAATATTTTATTTACCATGGTTAAAGGGTAAATCCGGTAAACAAGGGTTAAACAATAATATTATAATAATACTTAATTACCCTAAAACGTGTATTAACCCTATTGGTTGATACATGGTCGACCATGGGCATCTTTGGGTCGATTTTGGGACCCCATGGATCCACTTGTAAGTGATAATGACACTTTATTTTAATTAAGTTAAAATAAATACAAAAATGACACAAGCATATATCTTTTAACAAAACAATTGTTACATAGGGTTATATATGTTGGATTTTAGATTATAAATATTCATTAGAAATATAAAAATATTTTCTACATAATGATATTTTATTTATAAATTTTAGACATTAAATAATTTAATTTAATTATGACACAATGATGATGAATTAATTACTTTAATAGTGAAAAATTAAAATAATTGATATTATAAATATCCAAATAAATATAATATGAAACTTTTAATGAATTAAAATAATTTTCTAGGATAATATGATATATTAGGATTGATTTAATTGACTTTGTTCTAAGTAATCAATCTGTTATGAGTTTCACAAAAAATCAACTATTGAATAGTGTCAAAATTGATATAAAAGAGTTCTTAAAACAAATATTATATTATTAATTGATATTAAATTTCTAAAAATCTAATGTTCTCCCAATAGACTTATATCATTATAGGTTCATCATTAATGGACCACTTGGGGGTCTCTTGGATGTATATAGTAAGTTTATTAACCATATAATATAAAAATAAAAAGAGACATTGTAAAAGTGAAACTAATTAACTAAGAGTTAATACTTAAAGATAAGGTTAATATAATGCACCAAACCTGTCTAAATTCTATTGGTTGAGTTTTTTTCGACCCATCCCCACCTTAACTTTTAAATAATAAACTTTGGAGCCATTATAAACCGAACATGAATTTATTATAAATTAATATTTCTTGCTTTTCCAAAGGTGCCCCTCACCCCTCTTATAAAAGGGAACTCTTCCTTCTCATTTCTTCACACCTTCAAAGCCCTTTGGTTCGGCCAACCCCTACCCAAATACTATCTCAACTTCCCTAACTACAAACTAGAGGCCTTAGTTTGATCAGAAAGCCAACCTAAGGAGCCCTTTTGATCAAATCAAAAGGAAGAACCCGAATAAGAGGTAATGTTTTCACCACCCCTTTTCAAGTTCCTTTCTTCTTCCACTTCCTCTTTCTTTGTTATTACCATTATAAAAAAATAACTACAGTATCATATATATACTGTTATGTTATTATAAATATGGTACAACCATATTCAGTATTCTATCCATCCTTTGAATAACATGTCACCATACGTGCGTACGTACGGCTTACCGTCTCCACGTCGTGGTGTAATTGTTATTCAATATATTATTATTTGGATAGGTATAATAATGATGTATAACTCATGTAAATAATAAATATAACATGATAATTATTCTGTATATATGATATAACATCCAATTATATATTATTTTAATATCAAAAGAATGATATTGTCGCTCGTGCGTATGTACGGACTACCGTCTCCACGAATGCGATGAGATTCATTCTCCATCATATCCATTCAAGTATAATTATAATTTGATGATTTAAAAATAGTATCTAAGGACTTTATATCATTCTGGATATTAATAATATACATCCCATTAATAAAGAATATGGCTCACATAACAAAGAATATAAAGTAAAATGAACTCGTTAACACCCGAAATGACGATAATTCTAAGATATTATTAACAAATCAATGTTAAAAGATCATATATGATATCATATTAAAGTAAATGATTCTTGTATAATTCAATAACAATTATTTCACCATTATACATGAGTTAAACCTACCGTTGACCAAGGAAAAAGTACAAAGTAAGGGGTTTCTTATCTCACTTTTAATTCCGTGAGAATTCCATTGATCACCACTTAATTATTGCATGTGGTGTATGTGTACTGCCCATGATCGTATTCATTGTGTAATATACTTTAATTTATGGGTATTTACATCATCATTATATGATCCTTCTTTCATGGGTGTGTGTTTCGTAAGTTACCAAATTGATAAGGGAATTTGATATTTCAATTTCCACTCATTCGGCTTTACGCATACTTCATTGATTATTTTACTCCAAGATTATGTGTGGAATTACTATTCATTTTTTAATGTCATATTTTCCACTCCCCTTTCTGTGGATATACTGTTGATACACATAATCACTCCATTGATAATTTCTCAAGTGATCGGTATGAACTTGATAAGAGTAATTTTAACTCAATCTCCATTTGTTGAGTTAAATATCAAATTCATTGGTGTTGTTTTTACAAGAATATGTGTGAATGTCATCTGATTGATTTACACTAAATATCCAATAATATTGATTGTATTTATATTTTTCACACATAATTATTTCGTTGATTTATCCTTAACCTAAGGATACGGCCTTTATGAGAGATTTCATCTCAATTTACATTCCATTGAGACTTCTTCGTTGTTATACACCAAATCACTTTTATATGGTGTATATAATGTACTTTGACATAGTATATCATGAATTCCTTTATTCTCATGATATTACAATGTTTTTATTACCTCAATTATTTGTATTCAAGTGTCTCTCTTTTGGTTAGAAACTCTAACCAAAATACCATTTTAAAATGTTTTAAAGAATTATTATTCTAAATCATGCTCATTAATGTCCAGGTTTTAAAAATGGTTTTAAGGACTTATTTATATGGACATTAAAGTTTTAAAATTTAAACTCATTTTAAAAGTTTCAAAGTGGTATGGGACACTTTGATTCAAAATCAATTTTTAGATGGATTCTTGACAAATAGTGTGACTTTTAAATGATTTCAAGAAAAAGGGGATATTTCTCTCAAATAGTTTTGATGATTATTTTCATCTATGTCAACATCCTTCATTATTCTTGATTGAGGTTAATGTGATACAATACAATCTTCTATATTGTATCGAATGAGTTATGTTTGACTGTGGATGTGTTATTTTTATACCATTCATGGTTTGTGGTTAAAGTATTGACATTTCGTATGCTAGTTTTAATACGAATGTTTATGTTATGTTTAAACCTGTTCATATGAGGAATGCATTAGACTTAGTATGTGACGGGTGGAGACCGCTATAGCTCCTCGATGCATCGGTAGGTATCATGAGACAAACTAGTGTCTTGGCACAAGGCCTTGGAAAAATCTTATTTGTAGTCTTGGCACGAGGCCTTGTCTATGTGGTTATGATAGTCTGGAATTATGCACTCCATCATTATGAAAGTGGTTATTGATAATGCATGGGATTGTTCGACTAGTAGAATATCCATGTGAGTAAGTAAATGACATTATTTTATTTTATCTTTGCCATTTTATGCTGAAGTTCAAGTTTAAAAGGATTTTGTTTTAGTTATAAACCGCCTTAAGTGTTTATGCTTATCTATGAAATCTTCTGCTATAATGTTATCCTTACTGAGCATCTGAGCTCACCCCTTTAAATGTTTTATTTTTCCCAGGATTATGAAGAAGTAATTTATGAATGACCTGCAAGGATAGTATGAGGGGATATGAAGACCAGATGTTTTTTTTATGATGTAATGTAAAAATTTATGGATTTATCTAGTTATTCCAAGGCTACTAAACTAATCGGTCTTTCGAGACTTGATCTTTCTCGTGATCATGCCAATGTTATGTAATAATGCACCGAATCTAGGTAACTGGGGTCGGGGAATTACAGTTGGTATTAGAGGAAGTTTAGTACAAACCTTGGAAGCTAGATTTAGATAAACTATGATTATAGCACGTAGACCTAAGATGAACTTTGAGGATTAGTATAAAAGAACTTCCTAGAATTTTGATATTATATAGATTTTGTGAGTTTTACGGGCAATACATCCCTGTCTAGATACGAGCAGGTAGAGGCGGCTCTGGCACAGATGTACCTAGGGGTAAAACCCGAAAACACCGCTTTGATCTAGACTCGAACGGGAACTGGTGCATGACAACAGGCCTTGCTGCACTCTAGGTTACGACACTCCTGGGGGATATGCTTAGGATAATTTACATTTTCTTTACAAACCGATTTAAGTAATATATATATAAGATGAGAGTAAATGACCTTGGTTAATCCTAATATGTTTCAAATTGAGAATATGGTGAAATTTTAATCTCTAAATGATTTTACGACTACTGTTACTCACATAATGATTTTTGGTTTTAGTCAATGGCTGGATTCCAAGGAAGTCATAGTGACTTTGAGAATGATGTACAAGGTGGGAACGGTGGTGGAAATGAGCAACAAAATGGAATGTTGATAGGCCTAAAAGATATCGTCTTTATGCCAAATCAGTTTTACAAAAATTTGATCAACAACATATATATTAACCAACTCCCAGACTCAACAAGGAAGAGAAAGGTGATAAATGATAAGAGCTCCAGCAATGGAGACTATGGAGAAAAGAACCCTCAATTTTCATCATGCAGGAAATGTGGAAGGAGACACCCAGGAAAGTGTCTCAATGGGACAACGTAATGTTTTACGTGCGGGAAGGAAGGACATAAAGTGAAGAATTGCCAAAGAAAAATGAAGAGTACTATGGAAGAAGATAAAAATGGTCCCAAGAGTCCATTTACAGTCATTTGCCGTAAATGTAGGGGACCTGGCCATTACCCGAGTGAATGTCTTATTCTATAGGATATTTACTTGGTCAAAGAAGAAGCTATGTGGAAATAAATGGTTGGAGAAAAATTTAAAAAGTATTAGCACTCCTTGTTGATGGGTTTACTTTGGAATAATTTTCTCTTGTATTTGTAACCCCGAAGTTTTCCATGTGAGAATGATATTTGAGGAAGAATTGTCTCTTCTCTTGTGGATATAGGTATAAATAACCATTTGGTTTTATATGATCATTGGGGTTTGAGAAAATTATAAGTTATTATAATTTGGGATGAAAATGCAAGGCATGATATAACATTTGTGGTTAAATTATGTTATTTTGAGGAATTTTTCTCATTTTGGTAATATTATAAAATATAGTTTTTGAAAAAGGAAAACACGTAGACCGTGTGACAACCTGTTGCGTTGGACAAAGCTGTGGGAATCGAACCCACAACCAAAGTGCGATTGGGATTTATCGCCTACCACTGGACTACGTGAAGTCCCTGGTTAGTGTGACTATTTTTTTTAGTTAAATGATTTTATTGATCAATAATATGTTGATTTGGGTTCATAGGTCTTATCAAATGAATACCCTTGGTATAGGAAAATGATTTGGTGATTAAGTGATAAATGTTATTTTGGAAGATGTTCGCTTTGTTGGGAACACTATATGCCCAAGGAAAATAGAATACAATGGTGTTTCATTTGTAGAGTAATGTTAGATTTTTTATCTACATTTTTATTGTGGATTTATAGTGATTTGGGTTATTTATGGAAATGATTAACCTATAACAGAGAATATGTGATGATGTTAATTACTTTTAAGTATGTGACTTTAAGAGTATTTGATGTCATTTGGAGATACAATTTAACATGGGAGACTACATAATCAAATTATTATATGTTTTGGGTTTCAATATTAGTTTGGATTATATTGAAGGATTTTAAGGACAATTGATTATTGAATGGTATTTATTTAACTTTGGGTTATTGTTGGTTTAATTTTAGAAATTAAGATTAGTGCATATTTATCTCAAGGAATATCCTTTTGGGGGATCATTATATCATTCACTAACCATTTTTGGTTTTGATTAATCTTCAAAGACAATGTAAATATATAGTTTATCCTGCATGGATCATGTTATTCTATAGAAGTTTATTCTAGCTCTTCCAGTGTGACCAAGTCTTCTTGAATACTCATCATTTAAAAAAAATTGAGTTAGTGGTGGAAATTTATTAAAGAATGAAACTCTACTTAAAAAGTAAGTATATCTCTTAATGTTCTTAGTCAATATCATAAATGAATTCCTCATCTTTATGTAATGTAACTTAAAACAAAAAAAATGTTGTCTGTTTACTTTCCTTCTAGGAGACTAATGGTCGTTTGTCCCAACACAAGTTTGTGGTTTTCTTATTGTTAACTTTTTCCTGATCATGATTTCTATCCCTCTCCATCAGAACTTGACACTTAGTTTATCATCCATATCCATGTTTTCCTACATGGAATCTGAGTATGGGTTACCTTGGATGGCCCTTATACCTCTCTTTCTTTCTTTTAAAGTGATAGTTTTATTGACTCTTTTTCTGATGTGGGACTTTCCATTATATTCCCAAACAGAATTTTAAAAATTGTGAGGACGCAATTTATTTAAGGAGGGGAGAATGTAACACCCCAATCTTCCTTGGTATGTTTCCTTTCGAATAATGCAATGGCGTGCATTGTACGCAACTTCGAGATTTTAACACACCATAACCAATCAAACTAGCCGTTATGAATAGTAATACCTAATTTTTGAAATTTTATAAATTCTATCTCTCAAAATGGACTTCATTTTTGGATTCGGAATATTTAAATTATCCTAGGGTGAAATTTTGGTACTTTTCGGATAACTTTCATATTTTGATGAATAATGAAAATTACTAAATTTTAATTAAAAACAACTTTTTTAATCAAAATAACTAATAGTGATAAATTATGAATTTGAGTGGTTTTAAAGTATATTTAGAATATATTTTTACCATGTAATACAATGTGGGTCATTGAACATAATTTCACATTTAAAACAGACATAAACAAGTGACAATCTTTTGATAGTTATTATCTCAAAAAAACACGCTTTTTGTTTTAACAACAGGAACTAATTTTAAATTAATTTCTGTCACTTCTATGTTCTGGATTTGGAAAAATGGATTCCATATTTGTAATCAGGATGTTCAAATTGTGTAAATAGGTAACTTTTATTTTTAAATATTTTGGATAATTACTTCGGTAAATATTTTATTTACCATGGTTAATGGGTAAATCCGGTAAACAAGGGTTAACAATAATATTATAATAATACTAAATTACCCTAAAACATGTCTTAACCATATTGGTTGATACAGGGTCGACCATGGGCATCTTTGGGTTGATTTTGGTACCCCATGGATCCACTTGTTAGTGATAATGACACTTTATTTTAATTAAGTTAAAATAAATACAAAAATGACACAAGCATATATCTTTTAACAAAACAATTGTTACATAGGGTTATATATGTTGGATTTTAGATTATAAATATTCATTAGAAAGATAAAACGATTTCCTAGATAATGATATTTTATTTATAATTTTGAGACATTAAATAATTTAATTTAATTATGACACAATGATGATGAATTAATTACTTTAATAGTGAAAAATTAAAATAATTGAAATTATAAATACCCAAATAAATATAATTGAAACTTTTAATGAATTAAAATAATTTTCTAGGATAATATGATATATTAGGATTGATTTAATTGACTTTTTTCGAAGTAATAAATCTGTTATGAGTTTCACAAAAAATCAACTATTGAATAGTGTCAAAATTGACATAAAAGCGTTCTTAAAAAATATATTATATTATTAATTGATATTAAATTCCTAAAAATCTAAGGTTCAGCCAAGAGACTTATATCATTATAGGTTCATCATTAATGGACCACTTGGGGGTCTCTTGGATGTATATAGTAAGTTTATTAACCATATAATATAAAAATACAAAGAGACATTGTAAAAGTGAAACTAATTAACAAAGAGTTAATACTTAATGATAAGGTTAATATAATGACCCAAACCTATCTAAATTCTATTGGTTGAGTTTTTTTCGACCCATACCCACCTTAACTTATAAGTAATAAACTTTTGAGCCATTATAAACCGAATATGAATTTATTATAAATTAATATTTCTTGCTTTTCCAAAGGTGCCCCTCACCCCTCTTATAAAAGGGCACTCTTCCTTCTCATTTCTTCACACCTTCAAAGCCCTTTGGTTCGGCAAAACCTGGCCCAAATACTATCCCAACTTCCCTCACTACAACCTAGAGGCCTTAGTTTGATTAGAAATCCAACCTAAGGAGCCCTTTTGATCAAATCAAAAGGAAGAACCCGAATAAGAGGTAATGTTTTCACCACCCCTTTTCATGTTCCTTTCTTCTTCCACTTCCTCTTTCTTTGTTATTACCATTATAAAATAATAAATCCAGTATCATATATACACTTTGATGTTATTATAAATATGGTACAACCATATTCAGTATTCTATCCATCCTTTGAATAACATGTCACCATACGTGCGTACGTACGGCTTACCGTCTCCACGTCGTGGTGTAATTGTTATTCAATATATTATTATTTGGATATGTATAATAATGATGTATAAATCATGTAAATAATAAATATAACATGATAATTATTCTGTATATATGATATAACATCCAATTATATATTATTTTAATATCAAAATAATGATATTGTCGCTCGTGCGTATGTACGGACTACCGTCTCCACGAATGCGATGAGATTCATTCTCCATCATATCCATTCAAGTATAATTATAATTTTATGATTTAAAAATAGTATATAAGGACTTGATATCATTCTGGATATTAATAATATACATCCCATTAATAACGAATATGTCTCACATAACAAAGAATATAAAGTAAAATGAACCCGTTAACACCCGAAATGACGATAATTCTAAGATATTATTAACAAATCAATGTTAAAAGATCATATATGATATCATATTAAAGTAAATGATTCTTTTATAATTCAATAACAATTATTTCACCATTATACATGAGGTAAACCTACCGTCGACCAAGGAAAAAGTACAAAGTAAGGGGATTCTTATCTCACTTTTAATTACGTGAGAATTCCATTGATCACCACTTAATTATTGCATGTGGTGTATGTGTACTGCCCATGATCGTATTCATTGTGTAATATACTTTAATTTATGGGTATTTACATCATCATTATATGATCCTTCTTTCATGGGTGTGTGTTTCGTAAGTTACCAAATTGATAAGGGAATTTGATATTTCAATTTCCACTCATTCGGCTTTACGCATACTTCATTGATTATTTTACTCCAAGATTATGTGTGGAATTACTATTCATTTTTTAATGTCATATTTTCCACTCCCCTTTCTGTGGATATACTGTTGATACACATAATCACTCCATTGATAATTTCTCAAGTGATCGGTATGAACTTGATAAGAGTAATTTTAACTCAATCTCCATTTGTTGAGTTAAATATCAAATTCATTGGTGTTGTTTTTACAAGAATATGTGTGAATGTCATCTGATTGATTTACACTAAATATCCAATAATATTGATTGTATTTATATTTTTCACACATAATTATGTCGTTGATTTATCCTTAACCTAAGGATACAACCTTTATGAGAGATTTCATCTCAATTTACATTCCATTGAGACTTCTTCGTTGTTATACACCAAATCACTTTTATATGGTGTATATAATGTACTTTGACATAGTATATCATGAATTCCTTTATTCTCATGATATTACAATGTTTTTATTACCTCAATTATTTGTATTCAAGTGTCTCTCTTTTGGTTAGAAACTCTAACCAAAATACCATTTTAAAATGTTTTAAAGAATTATTCTTCTAAATCATGCTCATTAATGTCCATGTTTTAGAAATGGTTTTAAGGATTTATTTATATGGACATTAAAGTTTTAAAATTTAAACTCATTTTAAAAGTTTCAAAGTGGTATGGGACACTTTGATTCAAAATCAATTTTTAGATGGATTCTTGACAAATAGTGTGACTTTTAAATGATTTCAAGAAAAAGGAGGATATTTCTCTCAAATAGTTTTGATGATTATTTTCATCTATGTCAACATCCTTCATTATTCTTGATTGAGGTTAATGTGATACAATACAATCTTCCATATTGTATCGAATGAGTTATGTTTGACTGTGGTTGTGCTATTTTTATACCATTCATGGTTTGTGGTTAAAGTATTGACATTTCGTATGCTAGTTTTAATACGAATGTTTATGTTATGTTTAAACCTATTCATATGAGGAATGCATTGGACTTAGTATGTGACAAGTGGAGACCACTATAGCTCCTCGATGCATCGATAGGTCTCATGAGACAAACTATTGTCTTGGCACATGGCCTTGGAAAAATCTTATTTGTAGTCTTGGCACGAGGCCTTGTCTATGTGGTTATGATAGTCTGGAATTATTAACTCCATCATTATGAAAGTGTTTATTGATAATTCATGGGATTGTTCGACTAGTAGAATATCCATGTGAGTAAGTGAATGACATTATTTTATTTTATCTTTGCCATTTTATGCTGAAGTTCAAGTTTAAAAGGCTTTTGTTTTAGTTATAAACTGCCTTAAGTGTTTATGCTTATCTATGAAAGCTTCTGCTATAATGTTATCCTTACTGAGCATCTGAGCTCACCCCTTTCAATGTTTTATTTTTCCCAGGATTATGAAGAAGTAATTTATGAATGACCTGCAGGGATAGTATGAGGGGATATGAAAGCAAGATGTTTTTTTATTATGTAATGTAAAAATTTATGGATTTATCTAGTTATTCCAAGGCTACTAAACTAATCGGTCTTTCGAGACTTGATCTTTCTCGTGATCATGCCAATGTTATGTAATATTGCACCGAATCTAGGTAACTGGGGTCGGGGCATTACAGTTGGTATTAGAGGAAGTTTAGTACAAACCTTGGAAGCTAGATTTAGATAAACTATGATTATAGCACGTAGACCTAAGATGAACTTTGAGGATTAGTATAAAAGAACTTCCTAGAATTTTGGTATTATAGAGATTTTGTGAGTTTTCTGAGCAATACATCCCTGTCTGGATACGAGCAGGTAGAGGCGGCTCTGGCATAGATGTACCTAGGTTAAAATCCGAAAACACCGCTTTGATCTAGACTTGAACGGGAACTGGTGCACGACAACGGGCCTTGCTGCACTCTTGGTTACGACACTCCTGGGGGATATGCTTAGGATAATTTACATTTTCTTTACAAACCGATTTAAGTAATATATATATAAGATGAGAGTAAATGACCTTGGTTAATCCTAATATGTTTCAAATTGAGAATATGGTGACATTTTAATCTCTAAATGATTTTACGACTAATGTTACTCACGCAATGCTTTTTGGTTTTAGTCAATGTCTGGATTCCAAGGAAGTCATAATGACTTTGAGAATGATGTACAAGGTGGGAACGGTGGTGGCAATGAGTAACAAAATGGAATGTTTCTAGGCGTAAAAGATATCATCTTTATGCCAAATCATTTTTCCAAAAAATATGATCAACAACATATATATTAACCAACTCCCAGACTCAACAAGGAAGAGAAAGGTGATAAATGATAAGAGCTCCAGCAATGGAGACTCTGGAGAAAAGAACCCTCAATTTTCATCATGCAGGAAATGTGGAAGGAGACACCCAGGAAAGTGTCTCAATGGGACAACGAAATGTTTTACGTGCGGGAAGGAAGGACATAAAGTGAAGAATTGCCGAAGAAAAATGAAGAGTACTATGGAAGAAGATAAAAATGGTCCCAAGAGTCCATTTACAGTCATTTGCCGTAAATGTAGGGGACCTGGCCATTACCCGAGTGAATTTCCTATTCTATAGGATATTTTCTTGGTCAAAGAAGAATCTATGTGGAAATAAATGGTTGGAGAAAAATTTAAAAAGTATTAGCACTCCTTGTTGATGGGTTTACTTTGGAATAATTTTCTCTTGTATTTGTAACCCAGAAGTTTTCCATGTGAGAATGATATTAGAGGAAGAATTGTCTCTTCTCTTGTGGATATAGGTATAAATAACCATTTGGTTTTATATGATCATTGGGGTTTGAGAAAATTATAAGTTATTATAATTTGGGATGAAAATGCAAGGTATGATATAACATTTGTTGTTAAATTATGTTATTTTGAGGAATTTTTCTCATTTTGGTAATATTATAAAATTAAGTTTTTGAGAAAGGACAACACGTAGACTGTGTGACAACCCGTCGCGTCGGGCAAAGCTGTGGGAATCGAACCCACAACCAAAGTGCGATTGGGATTTATCGCCTACCACTGGACTACGTGAAGTCCCTGGTTAGTGTGACTATTTTTTTTAGTTAAATGATTTTATTGATCAATAATATGTTGATTTGGGTTCTTAGGTCTTATCAAATGAATACCCTTGGTATAGGAAAATGATTTGGTGATTAAGTGATAAATGTTATTTTAGAAGATGTTCGCTTTGTTGGGAACACTATATGCCCAAGGAAAATAGAATACAATGGGGTTTCATTTGTAGAGTAATGTTAGATTTTTTATCTATGTTTTTATTGTGGATTTATATTGATTTGGGTTATTTATAGAAATGATTAACCTATAACAGAGAATATGTGATGATGTTAATTACTTTTAAGTATGTGACTTTAAGAGTATTTGATGTCATTTGGAGATACAATTTAACATGGGAGACTACATAATCAAATTATTATATGTTTTGGGTTTCAATACTAGTTTGGATTATATTGAAGGATTTTAAGGACAATTGATTATTGAATGGTATTTATTTAACTTTGGGGTATTGTTGGTTTAATTTTAGAAATTAAGATTAGTGCATATTTATCTCAAGGAATATCCTTTTGGGGGATCATTATATCATTCACTAACCATTTTGGTTTTGATTAATCTTCAAAGACAATGTAAATATATAGTTTATCCTGCTTGGATCATGTGATTCTATGGAAGTTTATTCTAGCTCTTCCAGTGTGACCAAGTCTTCTTGAATACTCATCGTTTAAAAAAAATTGATTTAGTGGTGGAAATTTATTAAAGAATGAAACTCTACTTAAAAAGTAAGTATATATCTTAATGTTCTTAGTCAATATCATAAATGAATTCCTCATCTTTATGTAATGTAACTTAAAACAAAAAAAATGTTGTCTGTTTACTTTCCTTCTAGGAGACTAATAGTCATTTGTCCCAACACAAGTTTGTGGTTTTCTTATTGTTAACTTTCTCCTGATCATGATTTCTATCCCTCTCTATCAGAACTTGACACTTAGTTTATCATCCATATCCATGTTTTCCTACATGGAATCCGTGTATGGGTTATCTTGGATGGCCCTTATACCTCTCTTTCTTTCTTTTAAAGTGATAGTTTTATTGACTCTTTTTCCGATGTGGGACTTTCCATTATATTCCCAAGAACAATTTTAAAAATTTTGAGGACGCAATTTATTTAAGGAGGGGAGAATGTAACACCCCAAGCTTCCTTGGTATGTTTCCTTTCGAATAATGCAATGGCGTGCATTGTATGCAACTTTGAGATTTTAACACACCATAACCAATCAAACTAACCGTTATGAATAGTAATACCTAATTTTTGAAATTTTATAAATTCTATCTCTCAAAATGGACTTCATTTTTGGATTCAGAATATCGAAATTAGCCTAGGGTGAAATTTTGGTACTTTTCGGATAACTTTCATATTTTGATGAATAGTGAAAATTACTAAATTTTAATTAAAAACAACTTTTTTAATAAAAATAATTAATAGTGATAAATTGTGAATTTGAGTGGTTTTAAAGTATATTTAGAATATATTTTTACCATGTAATACAATGTGGGTCATTGAACATAATTTCACATTTAAACCAGACATAAACAAGTGACAATCTTTTGATAGTTATTATCTCAAAAAAACACGCTTTTTGTTTTAACAACAGGAATTAATTTTAAATTAATTTCTGTCACTTCTGTGTTTTGGATTTGGAAAAATGGATTCCATATTTTTAATCAGGATGTTCAAATTGTGTAAATAGGTAACTTTTATTTTTAAATATTTTGGATAATTACTTCGGTAAATATTTTATTTACCATGGTTAAAGGGTAAATCCGGTAAACAAGGGTTAAAAATAATATTATAATAAAACAAAATTACCCTAAAACGTGTCTTAATACTATTGGTTGATACATGGTCGACCATGGGCATCTTTGGGTCGATTTGGGGACCCCATGGATCCACTTGTAAGTGATAATGACACTTTATTTTAATTAAGTTAAAATAAATACAAAAATGACACAAGCATATATCTTTTAACAAAACAATTGTTACATAGGGTTATATATGTTGGATTTTAGATTATAAATATTCATTAGAAAGATAAAACTATTTCCTACATAATTATACTTTATTTATAATTTTGAGACATTAAATAATTTAATTTAATTATGACACAATGATGATGAATTAATTACTTTAATAGTGAAAAATTAAAATAATTGATATTATAAATACCCAAATAAATATAATTGAAACTTTTAATGAATTAAAAAAAATTTCTAGGATAATATGATATATTAGGATTGATTTAATTTACTTTTTTCGAAGTAATCAATCTGTTATGAGTTTCACAAAAAATCAACTATTGAATAGTGTCAAAATTGACATAAAAGAGTTCTTAAAACAAATATTATATTATTAATTGATATTAAATTCCTAAAAATCTAAGGTTCATCAAAGAGACTTATATAATTACAGGTTCATCATTAATGGACCACTTGGGAGTCTCTTGGATGTATATAGTAAGTTTATTAACCATATAATATAAAAATACAAAGAGACATTGTAAAAGTGAAACTAATTAACTAAGAGTTAATACTTAAAGATAAGGTTAATATAATGACCCAAACCTGTCTAAATTATATTGGTTGAGTTGTTTTCGACCCAGCCCCACATTAACTTTTAAATAATAAACTTTGGATCCATTATAAACCGAATATAAATTTATTATAAATTAATATTTCTAGCTTTTCCAAAGGTGCCCCTCACCCCTCTTATAAAAGGGCACTCCTCCTTCTCATTTCTTCACACCTTCAAAGCCCTTTTGTTCGGCCAACCCCTGCCCAAATACTATCTCAACTTCCCTCACTACAACCTAGAGGCCTTAGTTTGATCAGAAAGCCAACCTAAGGAGCCCTTTTGATCAAATCAAAAGGAAGAACCCGAAGAAGAGGTAATGTTTTCACCACCCCTTTTCAAGTTCCTTTCTTCTTCCACTTCCTATTTCTTTGTTATTACCATTATAAAATAATAAATCCAGTATAATATATATACTATGATGTTATTATAAATATGGTACAACCATATTCAGTATTCTATCCATCCTTTGAATAACATGTCACCATACGTGCGTACGTACGGCTTACCGTCTCCACGTCGTGGTGTAATTGTTATTCAATATATTATTATTTGGATGGGTATAATATTGATGTGTAACTCATGTAAATAATAAATATAACATGATAATGATTCTGTATATATGATATAACATCCAATTATATATTATTTTAATATCAAAATAATGATATTGTCGCTCGTGCGTATGTACGGACTACCATCTCCACGAATGCGATGAGATTCATCCTCCATCATATCCATTCAAGTATAATTATAATTTGATGATTTAAAAATAGTATCTAAGGACTTGATATCATTCTGGATATTAATAATATACATCCCATTAATAACGAATATGGCTCACAAAACAAAGAATATAAAGTAAAATGAACCCGTTAACACCCGAAATGACGATAATTCTAAGATATTATTAACAAATCAATGTTAAAAGATCATATATGATATCATATTAAAGTAAATGATTCTTGTATAATTCAATAACAATTATTTCACCATTATACAGGAGGTAAACCTACCGTCGACCAAGGAAAAATTACAAAGTAAGGGGTTTCTTATCTCACTTTTAATTCCGTGAGAATTCCATTGATCACCACTTAATTATTGCATGTGGTGTATGTGTACTGCCCAGGATTGTATTCATTGTGTAATATACTTTAATTTATGGGTATTTACATCATCATTAAATGATCCTTCTTTCATGGGTGTGTGTTTCGTAAGTTACCAAATTGATAAGGGAATTTGATATTTCAATTTCCACTCATTCGGCTTTACACATACTTCATTGATTATTTTACTCCAAGATTATGTGTGGAATTAATATTCATTTTTTATGTCATATTTTCCACTCCACTTTCTGTGGATATACTATTGATACACATAATCACTCCATTGATAAATTCTCAAGTGATCGGTATGAACTTGATAAGAGTAATTTTAACTCAATCTCCATTTGTTGAGTTAAATATCCAATTCATTGGTGTTTTTTATATAAGAATATATGTGAATGTCATCTGATTGATTTACACTAAATATCCAATCATATTGAGTGTATTTATATTTTTCACACATAATTATGTCATTGATTTATCCTTAACCTAAGGATACGGCCTTTATGATAGATGTCATCTCAATTTACATTCCATTGAGACTTCTTCATTGTTATACACCAAATCACTTTTATATGGTGTATATATGTACTTTGACATAGTATATCATGAATTCCTTTATTCTCATGATATTACAATGTTTTTATTACCTCAATTATTTGTATTCAAGTGTCTCTCTTTTGGTTAGAAACTCTAACCAAAATACAATTTTTAAATGTTTTAAAGAATTATACTTCTAAATCATGCTCATTAATGTCCATGTTTTAAAAATGGTTTTAAGGATTTATTTATATGGACATTAAAGTTTTAAAATTAAAACTCATTTTAAAAGTTTCAAAGTGGTATGGGACACTTTGATTCAAAATCTATTTTTAGATGGATTCTTGACAAATAGTGTGACTTTTAAATGATTTCAAGAAAAAGGGGGATATTTCTCTCAAATAGTTTTGATGATATTTTCATCTATGTCAACATCCTTCATTATTCTTGATTGAGGTTAATGTGATACAATAAAATCTTCCATATTGTATCGAATGGGTTATGTTTGACTGTGGATGTGCTATTTTTATACCATTCATGGTTTGTGGTTAAAGTATTGACATTTCGTATGCTAGTTTTAATATGAATGTTTATGTTATGTTTAGACCTGTTCATATGAGGAATGCATTGGACTTAGTATGTGACGGGTGAAGCCCGCTATAGATCCTCGATGCATCGGTAGGTCTCATGAGACAAACTAGTGTCTTGGCACAAGGCCTCGGCAAAATCTTATTTGTAGTCTTGGCACGAGGCCTTGGCTATGTGGTTATGATAGGCTGGCATTATGCATTCCATCATTATGAAAGTGGTTATTGATAATGCATGGGATTGTTCGACTAGTAGAATATCCATGTGAGTATATAAATGGCATTATTTTATTTTATCTTTGCCATTTTATGCTGAAGTTCAAGTTTAAAAGGCTTTTGTTTTAGTTATAAACTGCCTTAAGTGTTTATGCTTATCTATGAATGCTTCTGCTATAATGTTACCCTTACTGAGCATCTGAGCTCACCCCTTTCAATGTTTTATTTTTCCCTGGATTATGAAGAAGTAATTTATGAATGACCTGCAGAGATAGTATGAGGGGATATGAAGACAAGATGTTTTTTTATGATGTAATGTAAAAATTTATGGATGTATCTAGTTATTCCAAGGCTACTAAACTAATCGGTCTTTCGAGACTTGATCTTTCTCGTGATCATGCCAATGTTATGTAATAATGCACCGAATCTAGGTAACTGGGGTCGGGGCATTACAACGTGGCTACTATCGGTCTAGGATTCTTATATGAGGGTGAGGTTAGGAACATTCATAATAGTGGAACACCTGACGTGTAGTCTTTAGATCAACCTTACTATCATTATTTAAAAATTTCATATGATTTATTTGGACACATGTGTTATATGGACATACCGATGTGGATCTATAAAAATATTCAATTTCTATATGGATGGAACTTAATGGATATTTAAGGGTACTAGTTCTTAAACACAGTCATCCTTCCAAATAATGACTTACAACCATTATCTATGTACATTACCAGAGTTTGGATCCTAATAATCGACTAGAATTGGTTAACTACCATTACAAAATCCCATGAGAAGTTCTACATTAACCCATTCAACGCTCTGACTAGAATAGTTATAAATGACTATAATAAAATCATTAACAAGAAGTCATATCTGATTGCCTTAAAAAGTGGATAGTTGGCTATTATCATTGATAATATCATAATCTATGATCCAAACACTATATTCCATTTCATGTACCAGTTTCACTACCTTTAGAAATTCAATTCACAAGTTGACACCAGAGTTCACTACAAGCACCAATCAATGGTAAACTTAATGCTTTTGTGGAAACAATACTCAGTGGCCACCAATTTTAAGATTACATTACTCATATTTGATGTTTTACTATATTGATCTAGTATTTTTCATGGAATTGGATAACATCATATACTATAAAAACACCAAGGCCCTCAATACCACAGATAGACAAACCGTTACATACTTTAGGGAGTAAAGGTAGTGGATAGGATTCCACTAGGTAAACCAACCAACAAAATATGAGGGCTTCTACCGAGGAACCAACCACTTTGGAATATCCATTTCCTCATGAAAAACATCAATGTAAGGCCTCGGGGGAGGGAAAACCGTGGATTAAGGTAACCCCAAGAAGTGTGTTAAAAAATAAGGAAAAAATTCCAATAACTCCAAGGATACTCATGGAATGCATCTAAGGAAAGGTGTGTTATCAATCTTGAAGATACCAAAAGATACGTCCTTCCTTTATTACCATAAAACATGAGATTATTTGTGAATATTATAATCATGGGGGAGGATTTGGGTAATCTTTAGTCAATCGAAATATTCTTGGATGACAACGGCTTTTCTAGAGTTGTTTTAATGGTCCCCTAAATGGAAGTCATGGAATAAATCAATGATTTGGAGGCACTAGTGTACTCCTTTGTCCAAGATAGAATCTTCACTAATTCGGTAAGGATTATGCTCTATGGGAAGATGGATGAAGGCTTAGAAGATGCGGGGCCACCCCAATACATAGAGTAGAGGAATTTTAGTGGTGATGAATATTAGGTAACTAATTATTGGTGAGAAGAATCTATTATTATGGATGAGGAGATCCCGTCTTCTGAGGATTCGGGAGAGATCTCTTTGGACCGTGTAACTCAAAGATCTTATAAATACCATGGTTTAATTTTATTTATAGTATCAAATTAATTTTATTTTCTAAAATTTTTAGAAGTTAGTGAGTGATAAAACCCTATAACATCCTCTCGACCTTTCTTGAGGAGAGGGTGGTGTGAAACTCTTGAGTGGATAGGAAGTAGGAGGAGTATCCTCTGACTCTATGGAATTCATAGTTTTTCAATGGGTGATGTCTTCTGGGAAATTTAGGGAAAAGATATCTATCATTGTTTTTCAATGACCATTGTATGTAAGTGTGATCAATATTTTCCTATCATAGGGAAAATAAGGTAAAATAAAATCATTTTCACTTTTATATACTCTTAGGGAACTTCAAATTGATTATATTAACGTTATCATCATAGAGATAAAAAACTAGACTGATGATATTATCATATTATCCTCTTGGTTTCCTAATTATGGTGATCGGTACTTGGCCTGGATTACTCCTCCAATTCCTAGGGCCATAACCTATTTCCTAATGCATTAATTGAGATAGGCTAGGCATCCAGGGGATCTATCTTTCCAAAAAATGAGGAAGATGAGTTCATCATTACTTTTGGTGATTTTAAGCCTTAAATTAATATCCCTCCCTTATTATTATTATCATTCCCTAACACAATTATCATAATGATAGTTTCCAACTCTATGTAGGAGTAGGAGTCAAAGTAGTGAATGAGTCAAGAGGAGTCTTCCACCAACTCTATGGGTGATTTGGAAGAGTAGGAACATAAAGCACCTAGTGCTCATGATAAGAAACCCATTACAATTTCAGTGGGGAAAATGGACCCAACTGTCCTCATCACATAAGACAATCTTTCTATGATCCAGTAGGTTGATTCTCTACCTATATTTCATACTGAGTCGAGTCTACCTTCCACAATAGAAGAACCAATCTATATGGGTCCAATAGTCGATTTTTCATCCCCAATTCTCGAGAAATTCCTTGAGTTTGAACCTATCCCAAAAAAAATTTATTTTAGTTTGTAAATGTTTGTGGAAAACTAAGTAACTTATTAAAGGTCAAGGAAGATTATATGAAGCCTCATTGATTGCACTTCACTGGGTCAAATCAGTAGTCATATATAAACTCCTCACCATGAGTTGGTGAACTTGGAGGTTGGTGGGGTTGAATACCATTCCCTCTATGATATAAAACAAACCTTCTTGGTTGATTAGGATTAAATAGATTCATAATAATCTTATTTTTTCAGGTCTATGTTTGGTTCCTATAAAATAGATCCTCTATGACAAATTAAATAGAATATTTCTTGATTAGAGGAGGATAAACACTAATTATAGATCCTATATTTAGTGTGGGAAGAGGTGGTATCCCACTTGAGGACATAGAAAGAAGTGAATAAGATCGATATATGATAATAAATAACTTAAGTGGTGGAATATAGGTCTTAGTAAGAAAAAAGTTAAATTCAAGTGTCATGGGTACACGCTCAAGTAGAGCCTAAAATAGAAGAGTTGACTAGGCCGAGGCATCCTGAAAAAACACCATTAAAGAAGATAATAAATCTTGATAAGTCATTTCCTTAAACACTAAAATAATTAATGTTTATATTTAATGATTGGATCTAAATTAAGGATAACACTTTATATGGTTTTTCTTAGTAATAAAATCATACTTTTTTGAACTCTATGATTTTAATTTTGTTGTTCCTCAACCGAGTTAATAAAAAAACTAACTAAAATATATAATCCCACATGATTTATGATCAATGTCATAAAAACGAGATAATATATTATATTTAATATTATATTATATTTTATAAGATATGTGTATGTGTTGGTGTTGGAATATCACATTGACTACTGTAAGAGAACCCCTGAAGATAAAGGAACCAGGCTGGGTGTAATTCTAAAAGATCAATTAACCCCACGATGTACATACATAAATGGGTTTTAACATGAAGGGTGATAAAAATTGACATTAATAAAATGGAATTAGTTAAAATGTAAATTGTAAATATAAGAGTTTTAATAAAAGGGTGTAAGGGTAGATAGGTTGAGGATGCCTACAGAGTACATATTCAGTAGGTTGGTTCCACTACTATACTATCAGAAATGGGGGGAAAAGATGACGATGATAACTAACCATATTTGAAACATAAGTTCTTTAATTTGTTGGAGGGTATTTTTTCTATGATATATTCCTAGGATGGGTTTTAATAGGATAATATAGGGGAACATGTTCCATTACTACAAATTTATGGGAGTTAATTTGGAAATGAAATATCGAGGTAGAGATTCATATTTAAGGATAATAAAATGTATTTTTTATAATGAAGGGGAATAATAAAGATGGTTTCAAGAACTATGGGAATACCCTAATAAATGTTGAGATTAAAAATGTGGTTTACCAATCCAAATTAGGGTTTTGGGGGATAGAATAATTTCCAATTGAATAAAAATGTCAACCCCACAAGGGGCACAATAATAAGATTTGATATTTCTCTAAGAAGGGGACCTATAAAATCCCGAAAAATGTATAGTTTAAGGCCATATATCTTGGAATAAATTGGTATAAGATTTAAATTTTTTACAACATTAAACAGGTGAGTGGATTCTAGTTTAAGGTTTTATAACATGGACTAAGTGAGGCTATAGTTTTGGGTATCAAATCTTTGACCAAGTGAGTGGATCTAAGTTTAATTTCATACAACTTGGATAGAATGGGGATAAGGTTTAAGGTCTCATAACATTTACCAAGAAAGTAGATACTAATTTAAGATTATATAGATTGGAATGAACGGTGTTTAAGTTTAAGTTTTCATAGCTTTGACCATGTCTATGGATTATAGTTAAGTTTATACAACATGGAAAGAATGGGGATACAGTTTAAGGGGACACATATTTGATCAAATGGTGATGGAGTTTATTGTCCTGAAACTTTGACCTTCTATAAGGATAATAATTTTTTCTTGAGGAAAAACAGGTAAATATAACTAAGCAAAATCACACTAAACACTAAGATGAGATATGGACCCTTAGAGATTTGTAGCTGGGTCCAGGATAGTATATCTAATCATATATATGTATCTAATGAAATAGAAATCAAGATACATGTATTTATTGATATGAAGCATCCAAAAATATCTATCTCATATGAAGAAGAAGAATGAATCAGGGCATCATTCAAGTGATAGGTAGTGAAGGGGACCCATCAGGAGTTAAAAAGTTTCCTAAATTATAATATATAATGATATTGGATTTGAAAACTAGGCCTGATATATGAGATCTATGAACCACTATGTATGCTATGAAAAAATATTCATGCCACCCATAGTTCTTTTATAGAGGTGTGACATGTGTCCAATTCTAGAATAAAAGGGGGGGGGGGTCCTCTCCTATGATGAATATTACAAAGTTATGTAGTTTTGACACCATATCAAAAATAAATTAACTATATAGTTTAAGGTAAATTTTCTATGACTGAGGCATCATGCAGTTTAAAGTAATGTGATGGGGATAGATCCACGTAATTTAACATCATGCACTGAGGATGATTTTCATGTAGTTTAATATTGTGTGTTAAAGAAATATGACATATAGTTTAATTAAATGAAGTAAATATGAGCTCTATTAAGTTTAAAAATATGTTGGAAATATAATTTATGTGAAGTTTAAAATAGTGTTTCAAGGATGTATACAATGAAATTTAATATCATTAAAAAAATACATGCTTGGTATAATTTGAAGTCATGTAGGATGGATGATATATTTTCCATTTAACACCATAGGGGAAGGAAATAAGGGTTTGTACAACCTACACATGGTTAATTTTTAGAAACCCTTTATTGGTGGTAACCATGATTATATATCTATCCATAGTGATCAATGAATATTCACCATTGAATTACACCTTCTGCATATTGAAGTGGCCTTCCCATTTGAGCTTTAATTTTAGTGATTTTCTTCATAATATCATTAAATTCTCAATTATAAGACTGAATCACCTAGAAGAAATGAGTAAATCTGAAACTTTTTGTTATATACTTGATCCACTTGATTTTTATGGACCTCAATATATTTCATTGCCTTTAGATTATTTTCATTTATGAATTATGAATTAGCTTGTTGGACTCAGGACCTTTCACCATCTATTAACTGGTCATATATAGATATCTAGAGTGATGAAATTTGAACCTCGATAGGAATCACTACATCTTTCATACATAGTAGGGAGTATGGGGTTTCTGAGGTAGAAGTTAGAGTCATTATTTGGTATTCCCAGATAAGTTTTGAGATAATTTTAGGCCATATACTTTTTTTCTAATCCACGATCTTCTATAGAAATTTATAAATTACCTTATTGAATGAATTTATCTATCCATTTTTTATTCATTTTAGTGGGAAGAATGGTGTGATTAGATATGTTACTATATGTAGATCATCTTCATATCAAAGGCCTAAAAGGTACTCATGTCCTTGAGAATAGATTGGGGCATCCAGAACTAATGAATAATTTAAGAAAACATGATCCAGATCATAAACCTGGTTTTAACCTCTACAGGTGAACAAATTATTCCCATTTCAAAATTAAGTTGGTTACAGTAATAATGAACTTGAAATGTATAACTATCACTGATGGTTAGGGACCCACAACATCAATTACCCATAAAAAAAAGTTACAAAAATACTTAGTAGTGTGGGGTAGCTTCATATGCTAATGTAAAATGTTATCATAGATCTTGAATGCATAAAACCTGTTATTGAAAACCATGAAATCATTAATCCTTGTGGGATAAAAGTATCCCAATATCCCGATCTAGTGGGGGAGCTTAAATATTTTCTGATGTGATCCACATGCTATAACATGAACCTCCTATAATACCTAAATAATTTAATTAACCTTGATACAAAAGAGAAGTATTTTTTCAAACCAGTACTTGTAAAGGAATTTCTCTAAGTTGGGGATGTCAAAAATGATAAAATTCACTACCATCATATATATCTTTTCCCACTCATTCTATATTGATAGTAGTTTCTCATTTTGGTTGTGCACAATACGGGAAGTGTTCTAATTAGACAGGTATTCTACCATTGGGTAAATCTATGGTTCTTCTTGTGAAGACGCACTTATAACTTGGTTCACCTCTTGGTTTTCTCCATCAAGAATGAAGGGGGCTATCACCCTCTAATACACCACAAGGATAACCATGTCACCTTGGTTTGGGTCACTGATGGATGACACTGAGTTCATTGGAGTGTCTTCTTGATCTTTCAAAGACAACAATACATGTGAAAACTTTGATTCTAAAGGATTTTTTTTATAACAACTCAAGAGTTTACTCAAGAAAAGGCATGATATCCTCTTTTTTGAAAACATAATCGTCACTTATTTTCTTGAAGACTAGCTCGGAATCACACATTATTGGTAGCTATGGAACTTGAATCTAGAGGTCCAATTCAAGGAATGTAATGAGGTCTTAGTATTCATACTCATTATCAGTACAAACCTCTAAAAGGATGAATGTATATAGTATGAGGTTCTTTGAGGGAGAGATAAGTAAAATCCCCAGATATACCCTATTAAGTTTTGGGTTTTCCATTCTGTTCTGAGCTGGGATTCAAGAGGCATCATCAAACTAATTTTCTGAAAATGGGAATGATTCATTGATAGATATAAAAGATTAATTAAGAAACTTATCATCCACGGAAAATCCTCAGCAGTCGGGTATGTGATAAGAAATATGCTATTTCTTTTACATTAATAGCCTTCTCAGGATTGAATCCAATATTGTAAAACTAAAAGACACTACCCATCACACCAATAATCCATTAAACATAGGAATATTGAGGATGTACTTCAACGAGTAAATGTGAGAGATCAAATAGAATACATGATATTGATGGAAATAGAACATCTTCTGGACTACTAAGTCCAAGGAATGTCATTTCTTCTCGACAAGGGAATATATTGAATCTATGTATATTATCATCCTATTGATCTAGTTTAGACTATTGTATTTAGCCTCACTATTCTTATGACCTAATATAGAACTAAGATATTACTCCTGGTCTATAGCATAGAGTACTATAGAATTCCCATAGATAAGAGGTATGGAAAATATATAATGCTATGAGAATCGATCGATTTCATCAAATGAATTTTGAAATTATTTATTCCATTGGTATGTGGGACCTTTCATCATAATCTTTGGTTAGGAATTACACTTTTCTTCCAAGTTAGTTAAACAAATTTTATGTAAGTAAGACACCCTAGAAAACATCTCATCTCTCAAATATTACAAGGAGGGGAATATATATAGTGTAATTGATATTTTTTAGGTTTAATTTAATGCCTTAATATTAGATAATGAATCCAAGGAACATCAAAGTGGTTACCCCAGATGCTCACTTCAAGGGGTCATCTTCATATTTTGGGTTCATACCATAGAAAAAACATCCTCATGATCACTGATATAGTCCTGATATTCGTGGGATTTTAACAAAAAACCATTCACATAATATTCCACTATTTCTCCAAGGAGGGACTATAATATGTGATACATTTATTCTGGTAGGTTTCTTCAACTTTTTTTCAGGACAAAGGGAATCACCTGGCAGTAGTATCTTCTCCAACATGCCTTGAATGTAGTGGAATCTTAATATTTTGGGGTCTTTTGTATTTGTATGTATATTGAGTATCCATTTACAGAGTAGAGGGCCTGAAATCCTATGGATTCATTGATCAAAACTCTATGATTGTGATGTGAAATTTTTCCCCTGGGTAGTGGTAATTGAGATCCTAGAAGTTGATATATACCCTTATTTTCCCATTATTATTCCTGAATGGGACACTTTTTTCCATACAATTAGGGTATATGTGATACTTAACAATGTTATATATTATTATCTTGTAAAATTTATCCTTTAACATGGAACCATGGGAGGGGTACATCCTTTAGGGTACCTATTTATATTTGCAGTGGTTGATGGAAAGATCCAAGTGGTGAAGAATGACCTAATGATCAAGCAATAATATCAACTTATATTTCACAAAAATAAATTGGGGATTTTCTTCATAAATGTGACATATTTCTCTCCCTCATTACAAATCATGATGACAAAGATCAATGTTGGCCTCATATTTTATTTTTTACCAAGGTTCACCTATGTTTGCTCATTGATAATGGGGAAAACTCCCTATTAAAGGGAAATATGAGACTCATACAACCCTTCCTCAATATTATCATGATAGTTGTTGGATGAATTACATTTATTGGGCATAAGTGGTTGTGTTGATACATCACCTTATTTTGTATGGATAAAATCCTTAGTAGTGGCTATTTGACCTTATGTATTTGAAGAAACCATATTGGTGGATGTTTTGGGTGATAGTCTTCATGATATTCACCGATGTGGTCATCCAAACAAATTGAAACCCCATGGATCAATACAAAACTAGATAGTCAATTATGATATCTGATATAAATGGGATATACACAAATTTATGGGCATGGGGGAAACCCTTTGACATAGGTTGGGAGAATTCTCGTCCATATTTGGACTCACTTTTCCCTCCTACAAAGAAGTATGTTATCTAGGGGCACTACTTTTTCTGAAGTAAGATGATGTGATTCACAATATTTAGAGTTTTTACTTATAATAGGTGCATTGGTAGTAGAAAAATTCTCATAAAGCCACAATTTGGATTCAATAAGGTGACTATAAAGTTATTAGGGTTATTGATGTACTTGGATTCTTTAACTTTGAGATTATTTCTAGTCCTATTGTAATACTCGACATAAATATAATGGGCCTCACATGAGTTAATGGTGGAATCATCATCATGGATCACACCTAATAGACAATTGATAGATTATTTATTGTACTTAGGGTGATAAGATGCAATTATATATACATATTTAATACATTTAATTAAGGTTTATTCATGATTTATTAAATAATGCATCAGGTTTTTGTTTTTTTCTTCACTGGAATTATGAGATTTTAATTAAAAGGAAGAAATGCTAAAAATTGGTAAAATTAGGATTTACATGCTGTGTATCACATACACGATGTGTAGAACTCACCCAAAACATACTTTCATGGCTGTAGAACAACCCTTGAAGAACCTTATTGACATGAATTCAGTACACATCGTGTAACATCATTATATAATGTACAAATTTTAATGACCCGAAACCCTCCAAAAGTGAATCCCATACCTGACATGAATAGATTTCATGATGTGAAATGTTTGAAGGCTCACCTGGTCAAAGATAATAACCGATTATTCGGTGGGAAATGTGGACCTTACTTACACCACATAAAGCCAACTTATATGATGTAAAAATGTCAGGACCGAAGTCACTTAATCCAGTACAAGATGTTCATGACATACATGCCATGTATTTTTATTTTTCTCATTTTTTCTTCTGTTTCCATTTTTTTTTCATTCCAAGAATATTTCAATTAATTCCTTTAATTGTTTTTTTGACTCCTTTTGAGTTATTGGTTAATCAAAATTCATTCAATTCATGTTCTATATCCATTATAATTTCACCTTCAATTTCGACATCTATTTCATCACCGATCGTCGTTCTTCATCAACAATTGCCATTTTCTTCATTATTTATTCATTTATAGTTATGTTTTGATTGTATTTATAGTGATTTAATTTTTTTTTAATTTATTATTATTGTTTTAATCCTAGATTTCTTCTTTCTTTTCTGTTTATCAATTATTCATAGCATGTTTAATATTTCCTTTCTTATGATCATCACCGCCAAGAATGGATAATCCACCTTGTGTTAGGGGTCGAGAGTTGGGGTGTTTCTTAGCCTAATGAATCCATATATTGAACCCTAGTAAACTTATGGATAATAATTAGGTTAATAATAAATTTTCATCACATTATTTTGCACAACCCTGACCATGGGAAGTGATATTGAATGATCCAAACCTAATTGGAGTTTATCAGGACTATAACCATTATCTTATGACACTTTATTCAACGAATCAAAGTGTAATGCACCTATGTTGTTAGTTATACAAAGAACATATGATAATTTCATCATGGTTAGATCCAATTGTTTGACCAAAACCAATTAGTGACCTTTTCACTACTTCAAAACCTAATCCATAGGACTATCTGAAGATAAATATTGGATTATCTTCTGTTAAGAGCCCTGAAATTGACCATGATCCTATTATTTATTATTCGAATTAAATACAAACTACATATATTTAGTAAAAAACCTGAAGAGTGAATGTGAGGAATCATTTCCAATGTTTTTGTTAAATTGGTTGCTGATCTTCCAGTAGTCCTTGTGGGTTTGATCCCACACATCCACTTTATTATGACCTTATAGTAAGTCTAGTTTGGGAATATAAATTTCTAATCTACCCACTGGATGTGTGAATTCAATAATGCGTACAGATGTGTCTGATTGTATGAAAAATGTATAACTGTATATAGGTGTATCCAAGGCCTCCCTAGTAAGGCCTTGAAAGTGGTTTCTTGAGAGACTAACATGAACTCAGTATTGGATACCAAAATTTTTGAACTGAATATTCAATTGTATGTTTCCAAGTGTATTTTTTTCATTCTTATAAAATATTTGAATTATAAGGTCTTTGTGAAGTACCATTAAAAGGTGGATTTTATTCACACACACAGACACACACACACTACAAATAAGGCCTAGTGACTCAACCTCAGGACCTGTGTCCCATACCCCCAACCGCCCATCCACCCTAGCCGCCTACGAGGGGAATTTCTGAAGTACCATTAATAAGTAAAATGAATTAAGTATTTAGAGATAATAAAAGATACTAGTGAGGTTATGGATAATGTTATAATTCCATTCTAAGGTTATAATTATACTTCTGAGGGGTTTTACTTGAATATAAGTGTGGAGCGATGAGTTAGTTGGGACAAAGGTGATTGTCTAGTAAGCATCAAATTATACTGATGATTTGATGGTTGTAACTCATCTAAGTGGTTGACTGGTTTAATGGGACATATATTTTCACCATAGGATACTTCTTTAGATGAATGTTATTATTTAAGTCAATGAAATGCTTTCCTTTTACTCTCAGTATCACAGATAATATTTCCAAGGATAGTGAATCGAGCAATGAGAATTCTTGAAGAACATATTCCCCTAGTTTGGGAGAATTAATGTGAGGATTACATAGGTCAAAGTGTTATTATTTTATCCTGAGTATCATCACAATATTCAACCAACTTGATGAAATTGATAGAGTAAAATTACAATTCCTCATAGAGAATTTCTCTAGAGTTTGATGAGCCCTACAATCTCCTCCCAATACTAGGGCTATAAATTCCATTATATAGTGAATGGGATTTGACACTGATAGAGGTTCCTCATTATAATGACCTATGATATTATTATATATTTTTTTGAATTAATTATTGTGTTTAATATATTGATCCACATGCAACACTGAAATAATAAAAACATCAATACATTTTATTAAGAGAAAATTATAAGCCTTAAAATTTGATCGTTATAATGTAGCCACTGAATAATTAGGTATAAATAGAAGTAAATGTGTTATTAAATAAATATAAAAATTAGAATAAATAAAATCAATTAGTATAATTATTCCTTACAAGGATCATATATTCGAGATAGGAATGGAGGTGCCATTACAAAGGTTTTCCCTAGACCAACCCCAAACCGAAATCCATAAAGTGAAGCTTGATAAAAATCATTTTTAGAATTATTATATTGTTTAAATCACAAAAGGATCTATTATAGGTGAATCAAATCAGTGATAAAAACCATTTCTTATCTTATTAAGAGGTCTTTTGCAAATATTTTGAGGGGTTATATAAGTAGAGGTTAAGATGATATAGACATGTAATTATCAATGTAGTAGATTATTTATATATAACATATATTTTTATATTTTTTTATTTATAATTTTAAATAAAATTAAATATTATTTAATTCAAATGTATTGATAAAATTCCATTAATATAACTAAATAACTAATAAAATCAGTTTTATTCCTAAAAATGTATTTTACTAAAAAATGTCTTTTAATGCGTTATATGAACTTTTATTAATTTGTATAAATTTTATATATTGATTATCATAAAATAGTTCTCATATTTTTAATTATCATATAAATTTTTTTCAATATTTTCATTTTTATTTTTTACATAAAAATAAGTTACCAATGTAAATATTATTTACCATGGTAAATTAATTACTTTTCAAAGAATTGTTTTTATAAAAATTATTTAAATTTTATCTCAAAAAATAATAAAGTTATTTTTTTATGGATATAATATGATTTTTAAACATATTAACAATCATTTAAATAGTAATATATAGGTAATAAGAATTAAAACACTTAATCTCTAAAAATACATTTTTCAATAAAAATAAGTTTTTCCATATTTTATATTTTAATTTAAAATTTAATTTTATAATATTTAAAAGTTGAATTAGATTAAATTTATTCCAAATTTAGATTCATAATATCTCAATTTTTCAAGAAGTTTCATTTTATATTTTTAGTATAAATGATAATTACCATAGTAAATATTTAATTAATGTTAAGGGGTTACAAGGACTTAATCTACCATGGATTGAATTGACTAAATTAACAAGAAAATTATAAATTATAAAAGACTATTTTTTGGTTGTAAATTTATACCCACATGTATCATCAATCATTCATCACTGAACTCACCTAAAAAAAATTTGATTTCAACTTTACGCCTCACCTAACTTTTGTTTCCAAGGAAATGTCCCTCTTTTCACCTATAAAAGGATATCACTTACACCATCTTAAAAACACTATAACCCTTAAAATTAATTTTTAACACTTGAAATATTTACCTCTAATATAATAATATTATACCCTTTCCATTTCCTAGATACTATAATGTCTTCCAATTCCTCCATTTTTAAGAGGTTATTGAAGATCAAATTCAAATACTCAATGTGAGTATTATCCACACCCTAAACTTTTATTTTCTATGATTGTCCTATAAAACTATTTTAACCATACTAAAATGATTAAATTAGTATAATTAGTATATTTAAATTTTAATATGTTAATTTAATAACCATTTTTCCTTCCTTCCATCCATTCAAAAAATGAGAATATCACTCGTGCTATATGCATACTTTTCCCTCCATGAAAGTTATACTTCATTTTTTATCACATCCGTTAATTGATGATTATAAAAAATGATTTTATTAATAAATATTATATTTATGGTGTGATTAAGATATTTTAATGTTAAATCAATATTTCTATTATTAATATTTACAATAAATGATTATTTTAAATTTAACCATATAAAAAAGCACGTTAAGAAGAAAAAAGATTTATTGTTTGAAACAAATAACTTCTTATCTTATCTATTTTATCCACCACTTCTCTGATATGATTTATATTTTTAATTTTTTTAAATAATATCATTTTTATTCAAGAATTATGATATTATAATTACTTCATAATCATACCCATCCATTGATTATAATATGTTCTTGTTTGGGTTAGTTTAACCACTTATATGAAAAATGATATAAATTTTAATCATAGCTGGTTATTAAGAGTCAATTACTTGTATAATATGTTATTAACATGTAAATATATATTTTTTAGTTAATTTATGTCAATATTAATATTTAATTTATTAATTAATATACCACCTTTTATTTATTAAAAACCATAGAAACACGCTCATCACCGATTTCAACATCTAAGATATTAAATAATACTCTCATGAAATGATATTAGAAATTTATAAATAATTATGGAAATTAAATTGAGTTAGCTTGAAAAATATAGTAATTATAAAATTTTTACTTAATAACTATGATCCATATCTTCATTAAGAAACATGTACAAAACCTTCGAGGTTACTAACATCTAATGATGAAGATAAATGATAAACAACTAATAAATGCACAATGAATGATTATAAATAAAGAGTATAAAAGGTAATAAGTATTAATAATTTTATAAAATAAGTTATTTATATGGATATATTTATTATACCAGTGGTTAAATCACTTTGTGGAAGTCAATAGTAAAGTAAGGGTGTTTCTCATCTCACTTTTCTTTCTTTGAGACATATGTCATATTCACCACTTGTTTAATTTTGTGTGGTTTACATAAAACCATATTGATTATATTTATCATAATTTATAATAAATTTAATGGATTTTAAAATCTATCAAAAGTTTTCATTTCCAAGGTTTTCTATTCAAGAGTAACTAAAGTCTTGAGGGGTTTTCTTGACTCATCTCTTTTCCTTAGGTCATAATTAGTGATATTTTAATATCATCTTATAAGACTATTAAATTATATTGTATAATGATATTATATTGTATATCCTTATTATTTATGTGGGATTTCACATCTTCATATTAAACTATTATTCTTTTATGAATTTATTTCTTCATAAAAATATGAAAAGTTTATGAATAATTCATATCCATTCAAATGGATATTTAACTTCCATGTTAATATTATTTGTTTCCAAAAATTTATTCCATTAATATTTTGAAACCAAATATGTATTATCTCATGAAAAATTTTTATTCATCTTTTTATATTCTCAAAAGTATGTATTATTATCCTTTGTATGATTTGGGTTTCAATAAATATATTTTAAAATATTTTAAAAGGAATTTATATTCCTGATTGTACTTTTATATTTCAATCCATGTTTTTTGAATTAAACTTTATATCTTTTAAAGGATCCATTGTTATAACCTCTCACTAAATGTTGTTTGAAAAATAATCTTCCATGCACCTTCTTGAAAATGATTTTTGAATGTAATTTGTAACTTCATCTTTTTATGAAAATGTTAAGATATATTATGAAATATATTTTTAATATCCTTCTTCCATTTTCACTTTTATCTTAAAAAAGGTCTATATCTTATGGATTAAGGTACATAACCATAATTTAAGTACTTTTATGAAATAAATCATTGTGAGATTGAATTTTGGTATTAATTGATATAACCCTCAATGTCATTTTTTGTGAAACTATTTGAAAAAGATATAATAACCCATTTTAATTTCCATGAGTTATTTATGACATGATGATGATATATTTCATGTAAAATATATACGTGTTTCCCTAAAAAGTGGAATTTTGTTCTCCCTATGGTTGATTGTAGGGGGTTGAGTTTTATACAGTCATTCACGTCGGGTTTACTACTTCCAAACGGTCTCCAAAGGGTTTTATTTATGGAGAAACAAACACTGAATGGTTATTATATCCATGATTCCTAAACCAAAATTTCATTGTTAGTCATTCACTGGGTAACTTTTCTAATGGCACTAAAGTACTCACATTGGTAGAGTGGTTGGGAATTTGGTCTCATCACACCTTTTTTGGGGAAACTATTGCATGTTCCAGGAATCTCTTATTGATTTAAGATATGTTTACAAATCTTTTATTCATTCTGAAGTGTATATATTATGGAGTTCCCTAAGTTAATGACCAATCATTAGTACACATGGGTTTGGATCCATCTGTATATATCTGAGGTTCTCTATAATTTTAAGTACTTATATATATATCCAAGGTTTTCTATCAATGTTACCCTTTTATGGATAAATCTGGCATTCCTTCGTCATTTATTAGGAAAACATAGGAATTAAGACACATGGTGGGGAACTAGAGAGTTTATAGTCATCTATGTGGGAAAAAACTTATTTTGATACTAGGATCGATCCCATGAAATATGATTCCAATGTATCTAGGTGAGATGAATCAGAACCAATGTAGTTCGGTGTCACTTATCGGGGAACATCACCATTTTAGGATGTGTGAAAAGGACCCAACCATGAAGTCTAACTTCATGAAGTATGGACATCTAGGAGGAAGATTCATAGTTAATATTTGATGTCATACTTACTCCGAGGTGGCATGATTGACCCGACAGAGGTGTGGTCTTCCAGGTGGAGGCATGATATTTCTAAGGATATGAACAATAACGGTGGATTTGGATGCTAGGTTTGGACCTCAGAGTAGCTTCCTATGTATCCCAGTTAGTTGGGAATCAAATGATACATAGTTTGGTAGGATGGGGATTACACATGGAAGATGACCATTATAGGGGAAAAGATTGGGGATTATAATGAATAGGAGGCACATTGAAAGAAGATTGCTCTTGATCGGATTTTATGTGTGCTTTACGAATGGGAGTTTCTTGTTTTTTTGGTTGGGTCTTAAATTTTAAAAGAATTCACATTCAATGTTTGGGATCATGTGAATTTCATGATCACAACTAACCTCTAAGGCCATGGGAGTCCTTCTTAGTGTGAGAAACAATAAGAAGTAGTGGATTTGAAGATCACACGAACCACTCCATGCACTGATGGATGGAGAAAAATCAAAAAGGCAGAGGTAGGGGACTTTTATTCTGATAGTATCCTCTTTTATTTTGTTAATCGGGATTGTCACCTTAGGGGATCCATCAGGCTACATCTCGGGCTAAGGTGAAGAGAAGCAGGAGAACAGCCTACTGGAAGAAAGGATAGCGGATTACCTCAGGAGGAGTGTCCTAAAATTAGTTTCGGGGTGGGGGGATTTTTCAACAATAAAACTCATTGAATAAAAAGTCTAATGGTTGCCATAAAAACCTAGAATATGGAGGTCCACTTGAGCATCCCAAGGTTGGAACCCAGGTAACCATGGGATTGTAAACTTGATAACATTTAGAGTGTTTTCCTTACTTCATAGGTTGCTCATGTGACTTCATTTACCATGGGTATGTAAAGTCAAAATGGAATGTAAGTGTGCCTAATTATCTTACCATACATGTCAGGTGGCTTTGGAAGGGGCCTTGTCCCGATGCTACAGGAATGGTTTGTGGAGGGGTCAATATGGAGGCTAATGACATGATGGAAGATGATCATGGGAGTTGGATGATAGAATGTTCTAGGACTCCCCATTCCATATATAAGGTTCGGGATGTGATTACCTCCATGTAGCATGTTTCTATGGATGTGAGGGTTAATCCATATAGCCTTGTTCTATAAGAACCTAGGTTCTACCAGTGTAGCATGATACTTCACCGGACCAGGTTTTTCCCAAGTATAATTTTACTACGTGGGTCAGAGTTCCTCCCACATAGAATTTTTCTAGGTGGGTAAGGATTCAAACCAAATAGCATTTTTCTATGAGAGATGAATATTTACAAAGGGGACATTGGTTTTCCACCTTGCAGGAATTATGTATGCAAAGGGTTTTGTGTTTTCAGACCACCAAATGATTTATTATTTCCTCAATTTTATGTGGCAGGCTTCACCTATGGGGATTTATTGAACAAATCCGATTTTCACGGTGGATTCCTTTGGATCTCTTTAGTTTCATTCATCTGAGTCCCATTAATATTTTTCTCCCCTTGGGTTCTATTTATATAAGAACATAGGAAATAAATAATGGTGTGGACAGTTGTACATGGGGGGCCAATAGCCGTCTCTTAAGGAAGCCCATAGAGGATTCCCATCCTGCGAACAAATTATTCAGTGGGGAAATCGATCACGGAATAGGTCCATCATTTCTCCGGACAAAGATCACTACCTCGTCTTGAAAATGACTTTGTTTCATTTATGGAGAGCCGACTGTACTGCCTCATCCAGTGATCTATTTAGTTCACAAGAGATATTCATTTATGAGGATGGAGATCACTACCAGCTTCCCAAAAAACGTATATAGTTTTGTTTACAAGTTCTATTGGTGTACCTCATTCCACAAACTATATTATGCTTGGGATACTTCATGGAGTGATATAATTATTTGAAGAGAGACATCCCACAAAGAATCACGACTTCATAGAATCAATCCTTCCTTCACAATTTCACCCTTTCTAATATTTTATTCAAACTCTTCATTGGATTTAAATTATTACTTTTACAAAGTAATGGTCTCATCTTGAACTTAGTTGTAGAGATTTAAGGACGTAGAAAATACCCCCATCATAGTGGGTTCTGATTGGGATAAAGAGGAGGCTATTTCAATGTAGAAATCAATCATGTTTCGAACTAGTTTTTGGTGTGTACGTGGACCCTAAAGAGGGGACCATGACTATATATAGGGGGCCTAACTCAGTTTTCATTTATCAAATTTCTCAATGAACTTAGAGCTATAAAAAATCTCGCAATCACTTTTTCTTATGAAAACTGAATCCTTTGTAGACACTCTCATCTATGAACTGAGTTCCATCACCCACAAACTAAAATACTTAGGTGAAAATGGTAAGTATGGAACTCTGCATAGCAATTGAATACTTTACAAATCCATGCATTTTGTGAACTATTTATTCACTGTCAAATGATTAGCGGGCCGACACTTCCATGATAAGATGGTTTTCAGGTTATGCCTCTTTCAAATCACTTGAAAAGACATATTATTTTAATATTCATTCATTTAGTGAATTTCATATGACTTTTCTTGACTTATCATAGGGAAAAATGGCTCTGATGATGACAACTGTGACCAGGAGACAAGATTCCATGGCTTAGAATATTGAGAGGGATCTATATCATTATATTTTATCTAAAGAGGTAATTCTGATCAACCTTATTTCCCTAGAACTTATGGCCTATCCACTATCTAACTGAAAACCACTTTATAATTTTGATCTTAAAGAAAATGTTCCCCTTTTACAATTGATCAGAATCTCCGATATACTTGGTTCAAGATGTCTCAGGAGAATAACCAAGTAAATATTTCTCCCATAAGGCACATCATTTCTAGTTCAAGTCCAGAGAAGCTCCATGTGGATGAAAATCAACCAACACAACCATGATATATCCCTAAAATCAGTCATTCAAGAATATCTATCCATTTTTAACCTCTCGTGAGGCAATCCCAATGAAGGGTAGAGATCAATGTGGGATTTGTGGTCTAGAGAGTGCTTCTCCGATGAATGGGATTGGAAATTTGTGAACCATAATTTCATAAAATTACACGAACTATTGGAGGCTATTAGATTATACATGGAAGTATGGATTTCTCAATTATCTATTTATTCACTGACAAAGATGCTACCTGAATGAATCAGCCATTGGTGCTCAAGTACCAACAATTTCCACCCATCGCATGGTGACGTTGGGATTGGATTATGGGATTTTTATCATATGGGGGGAATACTTATTCTTGGAGAAATGTACGATGAGTTATTTCCTACCGCCAGTACCTGAGACAATGCTGAGAAAGAATCTCTACTGGTGATAGATCTACTCATCACAACAGAGATATTGCTCACTTATACCCACCATTCTTTCTCAGTCATCCCTTTTGATGATTAGATAAAGTTATTCTTGAAAGCTAGTAGACCAAGACTGAAAGTACAAAATTTTATAAATCATAAAACTCAACAATCTTGATGCATCGCAGGTTTATATAAGGATACTCTCGAATTGGGTCACTATACCATGTGGCTCAAAAAAATTCATCCAAATGGATCTCCTAACTTCAGTTTGGAAGGTTTCTTTGCCATGTTTTTGAGCGGATGGTTATTATTAAGTCAAGATGTTTATACTAATGTGAGGTTCTATACCCTGATGATTCAAGTAACATTGGAATAAATATCACTTATCCACTGGGCTATTCACACCCTCTGCCGCATCAACAAACTGTTGGTCCATATGTAGGAAGGAAGGTCTTTGCATCACCTCTATATGCCTTTTTAGTTTCTTTACGGTTGTGTGGTGGAACACTATCAATGTTATGAATTTTTGTATAGAACAATAATTCCTCTCTCCACCTTTATACCTATATTTCTTAACATTTCTTGCGTTCATATGATATCCCTTAGTGTTGATGGTGATGTTGGAATTTTGAGAGAATTTTTCCATTTTACTTTAATCCCTTACCCTGTGTCATCAGGTATAGTGGTCGATAGTGGTGAAGGGACCGCAAAGGAGTGTTCTTACATAATCTGTCAACGAGATGGAATTTTGGATATATAGGTAGAGAGAGTAACAATTTTTGAGATATATACTCCTTATAGATTCACCCAGAAATTTGGGTGCATGCAATAGGTTGACCCTTTTCCCCATCCCCGACATCGAGAGTCACACCTAGTCGTTCTTCTCCAGCACTGGATACTGATGAAACCTGAGAATCCTGGTAAGAAAATTTACTTGCATTTCCAGGTATATTCTATCATTCTATCCCAGGAATATGAAAAAATAGGGATAAAATACTATCCTGATGGAATATTGGGAAAGACAGTTTGTTGGGAACCAATGCCACTAGCCTCTACCATCCTTGTGTCCGACACACCCTCCTCATTAGTTTCTCGGGGAGAACAACTTACATCTAAATGATCTAAGTGTCTTAGGGGGGTTTCATCATTAAATCACATCTTTACCAAAGGTGATGAAAATATGATTCTTTTAACTAATACTGATGGTAGATCTGCTGACGTTGGCCCTAGAGAGATGACCTTGATAACCCTACCAATTAATGCTGAGCCTACCAGTATGGTTCCCAAAGATGGGAAAGAGGTGGGAATGGAAACGTTTCCCACTCTAGAGTCATTATTAATACAAACACATCTACTATGATTGATCTACTAGATTATATACCCGTGGAGGTGAGAGATCAAGACCAGGATCCCTACATTGCGGCCAAACACCAGGATGTACGAAGATGGTATTGGAATGTTTTTTACAATCTTCATAAGGAATAATCTGGTAGAGATGGATGAAAATTCAGATAGCCATTTATAACTCTTCCTTGTCTTAGGCTCATGTGGGGTTGATTATCAACACTGGTACATCCTTATTCACTAGATCATCATTGCTTGAGAAGAATTTGTGGCTCACAAGGTTGACCTTGTTTAGTTTAATGATTCCAATAATCAAACAGAATCCCTATGGGATATCACCATTGAGCTAATCCACTTGAATCTTTACGAAACCAATTCTTGTGATCAAGTGGTTGTGAAGACTGAGGAGTTGTGGGAATGTGACACACATGTAACAAGGTTTAAGGCACAATTTTCATTATCAAATACAAATTTTGAGGCTGTCAACAAGAAAGTTCGGGACCTCAGGGATGTTATCAAATAAATGTGTCCAACAGATGAATCCGAATTCAAGAAAATGACAATCTTGGAACAAAACCTCAATAGCCCACATTATATAGTTATCAACTTGATTAAAAAAGAAATCTGGGCTTCATTGTAACCACTTTAGTTGTTCTATGCTCTTTATTTTCAATATCAGGAAGACAATTTAGGGTGTGGATGATCCTCTATTCTCATTGATGAAATTAAAACTTATTTTCTCTATATTTATTATAGTTTTTTCATGTCCTATATTTCTAATAAATTATCACTATTCACATTTTAAAGGATAATATTTTTCAAATGACTTGAATTTTTAATTATCTAGATATAAATTTCATCTATCATATGGGATACATCAATTAAAATGATCATGTAATGCTTTAATTTTTTCTAAGATGAGGGAATCAACAATCATAGTAGTATTGTTTCTAGGGTTACATGAAAACTCTATGAACCATTGTGTCTTTTCCATTATTGTCCTAATTTTTTTCTTATCCCATTATATTGAAAAATTAGTAGGTGGAACATGACTTTTTATTATTCCTCACTTTGAAGGTTATCAACCTAAAAAACATCATATATTTTCTTTTTGTTTTTATGATTTTTTACTATACTACTCATAGAATAGGTTTAGTGAGCTGAAACTAAAATTTTATCCAAGGTTCCCTTAACAGGTTTTAAACCTAGTGAGTTTTGTGCCTTTTTTATAGGCAGTTTAGATTATTAAAACATAATAAGGTTACTGATGTTTTAGGTCGAACAACTTTGACTATGAATTATGGGGCTAGGGGCCCAATAAGGATTGTTGACCAAGAATGTATCAGTTTCTTTATACATGAATGTTGGTTTTTTTACCTGGATTTTGTGATTTATGGATTCGAGGTAATATATGGGTTATGTAAATGAAGAATAATAAGGATAATGGTTTCCAACATGATGTTTTTTGGGGATATATAGAGGTATTAAAAGCATTTCATGGGGATACACTTGTCTTTGGTTGACATTCCTTTTCTTTGTTGGAAACTTATGCAGATCCAATAGGGGAATATTATTCATAGTTAAATAAAGGTATCCCTAGGCAACTAAACCACCATTTTAGATGGCTAGATAATTTATGGAAATTTTGTTTTTTTGTTTCTTTTATTAATAATAATGTGGGTGGACTATCAATGGAATGATATCTAAAAACAATAAAAGAATCGGTTTTAGTAATATCCATGAATGAGAAAACACTCCTACAAAACATTTTCTAGTGTAAAGGAGGGGTAGAGCATGGTTAAGTTTAACATCATGAAACTAGAACATGAATAGTGAAATTTATCATATTAAGAATAGGATGTTTGAGGATTTTTTGTTTAATGTTAATTAGATTAGATTGAGGGATTAATGATTTTCCCCTTTTACAATAATCTTTCCATGAATGTTACATCATATTCAGGTATGAAGGGGGATGGTTTTAAACTATAATCTAGGTGTTTCCAAATATAAGGTATGATTTGGGACATGAAATCCATTAGGCTGTACGGAGGTAGGGAAATACTGTCCTGAAGTAAAACTTTCCTTGGGTTGAAATAACTTTTGGATGGAAAGTTATGTAGATACAACTACAACATATGGTGCATAGTAAAACAAAGGTGTCCTTCAGACACTAGACCTCCATTTATGATGGTCGAGGAGGATTATAGGGATACAGAGCTTTCCAAACACAAAGTTTGGTTCATTAAAGGAGAGTGAATGAATATAAATGGAGAATTTTATATCGATATTTTATGAGAATGGTAGAAACATTTTACTTATGTGAGTATGAGAAGGTTATATGTTTAGGTTTGATCCAACGAGGGTAGGTATCAAACCACACATTCTTTTAGACATTCCCCATATGTTGATGAAAACTCTTTTTTGTAGGAAATGAGAATTTTCCATTGATTACAAATTCACATAAATGGGGGTGCAACTCATATTTCACTCTCATATACAGATCTAGATCCCATATAGATGAGTGGGGGACATTTCTTATGGATACTTAACTGGGATGGAAGATCCAAGTGGAAATAGGAAACTTGTCAAGGTGAGAATCAAGCCTTAAAAATTTCTTATGGGGTTCCTTGTGTAGGTCTGACCCGTGAATAGGGAAGGGGAATTGGTAATTTGTGTAGTATGTGAACTCGAGATTGAACATTAAAATATCACTATGTGTCATGGGATAATATGAATCAATCGAAACATAGTTCTTAATATCATGTATTTTTGTGTCATGTGACTAAGATATTGGTCAAGAAATTTAACATCGTGAGGTAAGGACAACATGAATTCTTTTATTTTAAGGGCATACGACTAGGAACATTTTTTATTGAAACTATGAGTAACTAAAGGATAATCAGGCCAGGATGTTCTGACATACCCTTTATGTGATGGGAAAGTAATGTTTAAACCATGATCTTGAAGATTCTTAGATAAATAGAAATGTTACGGGTCATGAAAGCCATTGAGTCATGTAGGGATAGAAAAAGTATATCCAGAGGATAAATCTTACTTTGGTTGATAGGCCTTTTTATTGGAAAGTGATGCATATCCAACTGGGAAATATAGAGCATAGTCAAACAAAGGTGTCCCCAAGACACTGACCCTCCATTTCCAATAGCCAGAGAGGTTTATGATGATTCAGAATTTCCCAGGGCACAGAGTTTAACTAATGAATGTGATCTCTCCGAGCATATCAGAAATATTTAGACTATGATTATCCAAGGATTTTGAAAGTACCTACATAGATATGAATCATACATGGGGGGTGGGGGGGTCACTTCTGCTTCTTTTATGAATCTCTGAATAGGGAACCCAAACTTGAAAATTGTCACATAAATATTTTTTTTCACAAAGGATATGAGGGAATCTTGTTTTTACCCGTGGATGGGAGCAGGACAAGATGCCTAGGCATCCCTACATATCTTTTTAGGTCAATAATCAATCCAGACATAGTTCTTGAGGTACCATGTATTTTAACATCATGAAGTAAGGAAATTAGGCTTCCCAATGTTACTTTTAAGCTCATGCTACCAATACCATCTGATGTGGATTGATACCCCTTGATTATGAGGGAAATACCTTTCTGAAACTTCTAAGACCACATGAGATATGATCGGTGTGAGAAAAAAGGGGTGACAAATGTTTTTTACACCACTAAGAGGTGATAAAACTAAGAATAATGGTACTTTATTATTAATGGTGCCTAGACTGGGATAAGGAATCCAGGCGTTTCTCTATATCTTGCAAAAAAAAGAATCAAGTCACACATAGTTCTCAAAAAACTCCCTGCGAAGATATAGATTATGAATAGAGAGGAAGAAATTTTTATCCTTATGGCTGTGGCTACACCTGTGATTGGAGATCTGGGTATCACTCTATATCCTATGAGAGTAGAAATCAAGCCTAATATTGTCCTAAAATCCTATTCAATTTAACATAATGTGGTGAGGTTGAAGGTGATCCATCATGAAAGAGGGGGAATGCTGTTGCTCAGCCTGAAACTAGGGATTCATGAATTACTATGTATCCTATGAGTGAAGTAATAAATCCACACATAGTTCTTGGAAGAATATCTACATAGATTTGAATGTAGTACTGGAAGGGGTTTCTTACATGAAATTGACCTGTCAATAGGCCCTACTCTGGAGTCCTTGATTTAGTTTGTATGCATGGGAAGGGAAATTTCTATTATTTCTATGGTTGGGCTCAGGAATTGATGTCTGGGTATCACTATGTATATTCTAGAATGAGAATCAATATAGAAATATTTCTTGATGAAATATCCATGCGTAGGTTTAACCCATACATAGGGAGGGACATTTTTGTTTCGAGTGTCTCAACCAGGATGTAGAATCCACACATTTCTATGTATAATTTGTAGAAAGGAATTAGTAAATGGGTAGTTTTGGAGGAAGAGACCCTCTATGTGGATATGGATCTCATGCATTAATAGGGTATTTTCTCTTTTCCTCACACAGATCCAGCACTTGTGTAGTAAATATTTGGTTAAAAAGATGATTGTTATGATGTTTCTCATTGTGTGGTACAGATAGAGCTATTAGCCAATTTAACATAATGAAACTAAAATGATTCACCATGTAGTTTAACATCAGGCTATTTGGACTTCAAACACCATGTAGTTTAGCATCATGTAATCATGATGAATTCATATTTTGGATACATGAAGAATTTTTCCTGGAACCTTTAATTGGTTAGAGCTATTTTGAGTTTTCTATCAATCTAAATCAAGAAATAATATCCATTAGATTAGAATATATGAATGGAAAAAGTTCCCACCCATTTCTTATTCAACATTGGGGGTTTCTTTATGAGTATCATCAGATTTTGAGAACCAACAACATTTATCCTTTGAGGAAAGACTAGCGGCAATCCTTTTTGTTAAAGGCTCATGAAATTCTATTTTAGTGAACATCCAAATGGTGAAAGGTATGAAATATATTTTCTTCGAGTCAATCCAATTCATCCAGAAAATTCTATTATTTCTCATCTATGGATAACTTGTCACAGATGGAAATGTGAAGTAAGGGTATCTGACTTCGATGGGTAGGACCACCTCTATCCCATATACTAATGAGTATGGTGTTTCCTATGTGGTAGTGCAGGTAGTGGACCGGTAAGCCCAAAAATCAAGGAGCATCTTGTCCGGACATGACTTATTATCCTTTTCTACCCTTTTGTGGGATAATGTCTTATTGGATATCCTAAAAATATGTAGTATAGGGTCTTGTTGAAGGCCTCTATCTATTCATTAGTAGTTTCCTCATAGTGGGGTGATTAATTGGACTAGATATCATACTCCTGATATAACATTTCAAATTTAGTAGAATAGAAATTTGTGCCATTTTCCATTAGTATTGTACGAGGGACACTAAATCTGGTGATGATGATTGTTTAAAAAAAACTAATAATGCTTCTTTACCCAACTTCATTGAAGGTTTTAACATAGTCCTATATAGAGAAGAAGTTTGTTGCAGTGAGAATGTACTTGAATTTCTTTGCTGTAGCAGGAGGATATGGTCACACGACATCCATTCCACATATAGAAAATGGTCAAGAGTACTTGGATATGTGAAGCATATCTAGGGGTCAGTGGATGAAGTTGGAATTCACTTTCCAGGAATGACGCTTTTTGGTGAATTTAGCAAGTCTTGTCTTATAGTGGGCCAGTAATATCCAAGCCTTTAGGTTTAATTGGAATTCCTGGACCCTCATCAGTGATAACTTCATTAAATTATTTTTAATTCCTTCTCAATAGTGATGGTATCTTTACTATCGATGTAAAAAAGAAAAACCCCATCAAGTATTCACTTATAGAGATCCTTTTATTGATTTATGCTGTCATAAAAGACAAATTTAATTGCTTGTCTTCATATGTTCCCTCTCTCAGCTTCACCTGGTGTTAGATCTCCCTTTTAAAGTTATTCCACAGTCGGTGTCATCCATTTGGTGGTAGGATCATATGGTTAATGGATGGGGATAATCTCATTGATTTCTCCAATGTTGGACATAACGAATTATGAGACAATTTAGAAATGAACAATGTTGATGACCATTTCATCTCATTCTGGATTGTTTAGGGACATGGATGAATTTTCCAGGGCATCTTCCTAGATATTCGGTGACCATTGAACACGATTTAATGTCGGTTAAAAAGGTAATTCATCCATTAGTCATTAGACATGATTTAGGAGGGGGATTAGATCATCCTTTTTGAGAGCACAATCAATTTTATCATACTTTATGTCTAGTTTAGAATCACCTTTTATCTTCAAGTGATTTACTTTTACTTGAAGTTACAGATGTAACCAAGCGATGAGATCTTGATATTTCACCTCATTGTTGATGAACCCCTTCGATTGTAGGAATGATTATGGAAAAACTACCTTTGCTAAAATATGTGTATGAATCCCATACCCACTTTTTGAGATTGGGGTATTCCATAATATTTTTTTTAGGGATTCTAGATGCACCGTCAAAGTTAATTTCCCATATCTAGGTGTCTTCTTGAATAAATAAAACCTTTTTGTTGGGTAGTTTAGTGTCCAATGAAGTCATTTATACCTAGGGTTACTCTTCCAGAAAATCCACTAATGCCTATCCTTTGATATATTTATAAATCATGAACTATTTTTTAAACTACTAAAAATTTACTTCCCTCCATGATAGACGTCTGGTAAATATTGGACGAATGAGAATGTATTTGAGTGGGTTACTATGAGAGACCAAATGGAGCTCGTGATTCCACATGTAGTCTCTCAAATTCTGAACCGAAATGATTATTTTCAGGATGCTCTTCTCGATATCTGAATAACAACTCTCAACATAAATCATGGCTTTAATGAGATAATAGAGTCTATTTTCACTACTAGCAACATTCTTTTGTGCAAGGAATTATCCTAGTTATTTCTCCAAGGCTATCACACACAAAATAAGTGTACTTCCTTTTATAGGTGGAATTAGCACTGAGAAATTAATATATATCCCTTGAGACTATTGAGTTATTTCTGAAAATCATTAGTTCACTGATATATAACCCCCTTTTTCATCAACCTGATGATGGGAAATCATTTTCCTGCAAGATCATCTATGAATTTTTGCATGTAGTCTAGGTGTCCTTATAGGCCTCCCAACATGATGAGGTTGTTAAGAGGTGACATATCAAGGAAGACGTTTTTTTGAGTTGACATTGATTCCACAATGGCATACAATTATTCTAATAAATTTGGACTTTTTCTTTTCGGGTCGACATCTATTCCATGATGGCATATAATTATGCTGATAAAATTCTTCAAGGTAATGACACAAGCACATATATAGGGGTTTATTTTTAGACTATGTTGTCATATTTTTCTAAAGATGGTTTTGAGATCAAAAAGGTGGCCTAATCATTGTTGGTAATTAACCACCATATCATCAACATAGAATTCAAAAAACATTCCCATGATGGGTTTGAATAAGTGATGCATGGAAATTGATATATAGAGCTAACATTTTTCAAACCAAAGGGAATTACCTGATAGAAAATAATCCCTGAGGGGCCCCTAAAGAATGTGGAATATTTATCTTATTTTTATAGTAAAATTTTATTTTATCCTGAAGTAACGTCCATGAATGATAGAGCATGATATCCAACTATCGCATCTATCAATAGTTCAATGTTCAGGATTTGGAAGTCTTCCTTCAGGAAGTGCTGAATGAGATCCCATAAATCAATATAGACTCCAATTTGTCTATTCTTCTTTTTGATGGGGATTATGTTTGACAATCGATTGGGGTATTAGAATTCTGGAATGAAATTGGATCTGATGATCTTGTCAACTTTAGCATCTATTTTGGTGGTATGTGTCAGGTTAGTCCTTTTGGATGCTTGTTTATAGCTCCAATGATCCTTTAGAAGGACTAGGTGGTGAGTGGCAACCTCGAGATCAAGGCCGAGCATTTTTTTATAGTTCAAGTTGAATACATATCAATGATATATTAGGAAGGAGGTATATACATTTTTTCTTTGGGAGGCATGGCCTCACTAATCAAGGTGGGCCATGGATCCTCCTCGGTGCCCAGGTTTATTTCTTTGAGTTCATCGATGGTTGTAGACAACATTCTTTCATACTAGAGAAGTATCCCTAAGGTCCACTCATTCTATTATTCTTCTTCATATTCTTCCTCTTATTCTGATTGGGAAAATATTCTCAATATGTGTTTTCCATAGTTGAGAGAAGTTTCGAGACCTTGGTATTTAGAAAATAAAGGGACTTCTTGTGTCCCAGCTGATAATGGGTGATTTTCTTGAAGGGATGGAGTGAGGGAATGATGAGTTTATTTGTCTAATTTTAGTGAAGAGAAATCATCTTCCACATTAGTTAGTGTGGAAGTAATTTCCTATATCTTTTCACATAGATTGAGGGATTTTTATTTGATTATTCAACATTATCTTAGAGGTTAGAATATTTTTCAACACTATTAGATTTGGAGACCAGGAATGAAATCAGGAGGACTGTTGAACATGAATATGAATTTGGACACATTTAATTGATTTGGATGATTGGTAACAAATATCCCTCACCAAGTTACTTGAAGGGGTTGATTGGTTTCATTTCCAGACCGTTCGGGGTGGTTACCCAATCAATATCATCAACTGGTGGTTTCTTCCCTCTCCCTTTATAGAATATAACATCAATATAATGTGATTCATAGAATATTAAGGAGGCCTTATCGACGTGAAATGTCATATACTACCCATTAATGAAATATTTTATTCATTGATGGTACAACGAGTGAATTTCCACATGTTTATGCATTCTAGTCCTTCTTAATAAGATTTTGAAGGTCGTGATTTTCCTAATCACTATAAATTTTAAGTTGGATAAGAGGTCTCCAAACTGATTTTATGATCTTGATTTGATATAAAAACTCATGATTTCTTTTTTCATAGTCCATTAGGTTTATGGAATATGATTCTAGGTTATCCTCATTGTAGCCCTGCCGATGAAGTGTTCACACTAGGACATGATTAACTCCATAGTGATTCTTGATGAAGAATTTTCAGATATCAACACCATTTATCCTACCAGACATATACAATGGTATGATGTGTCCCTACATCAAATATTCATCTTGATATATGAAGGTGAAAAACACATTTAATTCCATGGCATCATTCTCTATTCGATTTACCTAGATATTATCCACCTCATTTTGAAACTTCTAGAGACTTATCAAGGCTTATATGAGTGATTCCATGGGATCTTTCGACAAACTCAGGGCATCTAGGATTGATAATTTGTTCGGTAATAAGGATAACTGTTTCATGATTTCATAATTTTAGTCTAAATGTCAGCACATCCCAGATTCGGGATTCTATTTATTAGGAACATTAGGTTATTGAGTATTTGACATGGAGGGATCTTCCCTCAAAGAAGTAGATGGTTGTGCTCCTATCCTTAGATGGTTGGGTCGGGTAAGTCTGACTACCCACCAAGAGTGATCCAATGACTGCCCCTCTTCTGATGGATATTCCAGAGTGATGGGTCCATAATTAATTATGGAAGGTGTGGGGATATTTTACAATTCATTTTATGTCTTCTAAAGGGATCTTCTTCGATTTTCTTCAATACTAACAGTCTGAGCAATGGTGTGACTAGAAGTTTTATTTTTTTTCATAGGGGCATCTTACCCTATATCCATAGCTCCTTCAGACTCTTCTCAGTTGTATGTAGGAAACTTGGGTTCATATAGATACTCACTATTGGATAAGGGTTCCATTAAGTGGATGATATTAATGGAACTGAAGATCAAATCCTCATCTGATGAGGAATTTTCCTAGCTAAACCTTTCTGGCGATGTCGTTTGGCAGGGTAGTGCATGTATGTTTAGATCTAAGAGCATAAAATCTGATAGGGTCAAATATGATTTTGTCCTTAACATATTTTCATATTCTTTCACTTTCTCCCTACCTTTCTATTCAAATCCATTATTGGACAATCAACTTTTGGAGTATTGTGGGGTCAATGATGTTGACTGCATTGTGGGAATAATCGGTTGTTTCAAATATTCTAAAATAATACCATGAGTTTGGTTTATTGTCTTTTGAGTTATCCAACTATCAATTTTTTTTATCTTTTTCTAAAAACTTCTTTTCACTTGTCCAAAATATGTCCTTTTTCTATAGGAGGTATTTAAAGAAAGAAAATCCCAAAGTGTGTGTCCTAGTATCTGATGAAAACAGAAATAATTTTTCTAGTCATCGAGGCCCACCTTGTCAGCACTTTTTGGATTTGGTAGATAGAGTAAATCATGTTCCATGATGGATATTAAATAACCACATACTAGATAATCTTAGACTAAGAAGAATTTATTTCTTCATTACTCGAATTGATTTTTCCAGGGTCCCATTCACTTGTACTATCAGGACAGGCGTTTTTTCTAGTGCCTGAGAGTTTTATATGATTCAGTGCAGCATTTGGAGCTAGAGCGAGTGTAGAAGTGGGTTTAAGCATGACTAATACTGCTTCCACCTTTCTTTCAACTTTCCCTGGGACTAGTGGGGTTATCTAGGAGTTGATCTTAGTGTTCTATATTTTGTCTTCTATATTTTGGAGGTTTAGGAGAAATCCCGAAATCCACCTGAATATTTAACCATGATGAGTGGCATTAAAAACTCTTTGTGGAGGTTATCAGTGGACATAACATGCATTTCTTCATGGGGAGGTGACTAGTTCAAGGAATTGGTCAACCCTTTCCCTTAGGTGATGAAGTACGAGACTCTCATTATATCAGTGTTTGTAGTTTGAGAGGTCACTGAGGGTAGTCTTATATAATGTTGAGATGAATTGAAAGAGGAATCAAGGACATATATCTTCCCACCTCATGATTCACAAAGCTAGAAAACTGATGTTTCATACAAAGGCTTCCCACACAGTCCGCACAAATAATCTCTATTTTACCGCTTATTGTTATTCTAAAGTTCCCATAATGAGATATCAATGGGATTCATAGTGGGTTAGATGTTGTTATGAGTGACGTTATCTGTTTAATTTTGGAAACATGATACATTAGAAATTTATTTGTGGTAGGGTTTCACTCACCCAGTCGGGGTAAGGCTTCCGTTTCAGCAGTATCAATAAACGCTCCTCCTCCACAGCTTGCAATAGAGCTTATAATAATTTTATAGTATTGATAATCTCATGATGCGTGTCCAATCTAACCTTATATTGTATATGTTCCACAAGGGGTATGATTTAACATGTCGGTTCTGCCACTATTTGAGGCGAATAACCGGTTGAGGGCATCTTGTGAGGATTTACCTAAACCTATTCCTGTTGACTCCTTAATGGAGAGAAATCATGATACCTGTCCCTAATCAGGTCCAGGTTGGTTGATGGTCTAGGTGTTGTGTGGGGTGGATGTTATGACCCTACTTCATTTATTAGGAAAAACGTTTTTTGTTTAGGTACACCTACTGGAAGGTTGCACTAAGGATCTTCCCAGGTAGTATATTCAATGGGAATTCTTCCTCAAAGTAATTCTAAATTGATTGACCTCAACTCTTTAATTTATTTCTCTTGCTGAGGTAATATTTCTTCAAGTGTAAGGGGACCATTATCATTAATAGGAATAGGTTGGTTAGTCAAGAATTTACTTTTATTTTTTTCCCTATTAGGGATTCATTGAGGAGGTGGTGGAGGATTGATCTAGGGAACACCCAAATCTAGGGCGGTCTTCTGGGTTTACGTAAGTATGCCTTCATTATCAGAGTGGATTAGGTTCTAGGAATAACAATACTCTCTTTAATATCATGAATTTATATAATTTTCATTGGGGTTTAAAGGATTAACGTCCTTGATGTTCACTAATGTATAATTAATTGTGGGTGTCATACATGCTTCAGAATGGTTGGGAAGATTTTTACATCCTTTGTTGGTTTTCGTCATTCCGTTTCGGGATTCCATCTAGGTTTCTTGGTGAAGGGTGAATTGGAGGAATACTTTGTGAAGCCTAGTTGTAAGACTATATTATGATGGAAATGAGTTGAGAGATGGTATATAGTGGTTAACTCTCTAATTTTCGTCTTCCATAAATGGGAAAATACTGATTTTATCCAAGCAGTTGGTTATGGTAAAAATGACCCCAGTCACGTGGGATGAGGTTGTTCCAATTCTCTTGTTATTGTTCCTCAACCTTAATTTTTTATCTTACTAGGGAATTTTGTATTAAAAATGCCCCCATCCCTGTGGATTAGGGATAATCCCATAATATGGAAATTTCCACCCCTATCGCTGCTCGATTGACCGCACAGATCTTTGTTCTATCATGATTTTAATATAATGTTAGGCCTACATGTAAAATGTTTTCTTCTAATGACATTAAAAGTGCTTGATTATTTGATTACCTTAAGTGAAATTCCTCCAGAATATTATTGGTTTTCTGGTTCAAGTGTTTTTCAATGGCTTACTCCCATCGATATTGATACCTTTATGATGTAATCAAGGATAGTTCTTGTTGAGTATATCACCGTTCATGAGCAGGGATTTAATTTAATTTCCCCCTTGGGATAATTAAATTACTAGATACCATTTCCAATGGGTTTTTTTGAATTATACATGAGGTGAAATGAAAGTCTCCATGCTCTCCCTATACCTGAATGTGAAACTAAGGTGGGGCATCGGTGATGAGACAACACAAATTTTACAGTGAATGAGGGAGGGTCAGCTGGAGATATTTCTTCCACCTTTCTGATTGTTGTCATTGTGCAGAAGAAATGGCTTCCAAGTTTATTTGATGACAAAGCTCTTTTAATATTTTAACATGGTCAACATACCCTTCATAAGGAACAAATTTTTCTTTTAGGTGCTAGAGATTCATTCAAAGATAGAGACGAATGTTAGGTAAGCATTCTTTTGAAAATTCCATTAGTACGTCGAACTGAGAAGTTAATGAGGACCAAAACCTAACAGGTATGCCACCCATGTTCAATTTACTTCTTATAAGAAATATATTCTATTGTTCTTATTCCATAAACGCCTCTACTTTATCTTCTCAACATGGATTCTTATTGACTATTTTTTTACAAGTAGTGGGGTTAGTAGGGGTCTCATTGGTATGTGAATCATATGGGGGTGGATCAGAGACTGAGCATTGCCCTGGGACATCTCCTAGTTGAGAAAGGATGTCGGTTTTCACCGATAGGGTAACCAACATGTATGACCCCACCCTTCCAAGTGCCTTGACATACAAGGTCTTTCTCGTATTTGAATTGATAGAGGTAGGACCTTCCTATCGATATGAACTATTACTATAGAGAGGACATTCATAGTTGGTGCTACCATGGAGAGGATTCATGTCCGACTGTTGGGAGTTGTTTTATACTGTATACCCTGGGGAGGACCTTTAGAGAGGATGACAGTAAGGGGAGGACCTTCTTGCAGAAATAAGACATCATTGTGGGGAGTACCTTCATAGTTGGTTCTACTATGGCGAGGACTACCATCATATCTTGATGTTTGACTACATGGAGAATTTCTATAGCAAATACCATGGGGAGGAATTTTTGGGCAGACAACAAAAAGGGGAGGAACTCCTCACTATTTGATCTTTGGTCCATGAGGATGGTTACTATGAAATCATAAGGAGGTAAAATCTCATGATCGATCATTTCATTCCAACAAAGGAATCCTCTATGCTCGATGCTCTGTGGAGGACCATTGGAGCCACTGGTAAATATGTTATTGGGAGGACCTTTGCAACTGTTAATACTACTTCCATAATTTGGTAACAGATAAATTAAATCCTGGGCCATCAGGGATAGTCACTTAAAGGAATTTTGAAATCCATCTTCCAGTAGAGAAGGATCATGAATTTTCTCATCATTTTCTAGTTTCCTTTGATGTGATTTATTTTTAGGCAATATCTTGCAAGAGACTGGGGTCACTTGATGTAGGTGAAAATATTCATATATGGGTTCCCGTTTGAGTGAATCCCATGGGGTTGATGATATATTCCTATGAGATTCTAGAGTTATGTAAGGGATATATTTTTACCCTAGAGTGGCCACCATGGTGGACTAGTGTCCCACAGTTTAACCTGGTATTTTTTTCCCGATTCAGTTTTTCATTTATAGTGTGATATTTCTAACAAACCTCCTTGATGGGAGTAAGGATGCATGTATACTCGAGTGTGACCATCCTATTTTTTTGGTGAGTCACCCCATTTCAGGAGGTGGGTTGTGGCCCTGAATCCTTTCTATTTCCATGCATGTGATTACATCTTGATAAGTCAGTAGGATATGGCCATGAATTTATATATGATCATCCATCATTTCTATGATGTATTGAGATACATCCTTTGATGGAACATGAATATATGACCATTACTTCATTAGGGAAAGAATATGTTCCTACTTCATTCCTCCATTATCTATCAGTGAGTATCGACAGTTCTCCCATGTAGTTGCAAAGGTATAAGTCTGCCACTAATTTATAAATAGGATATTCTAGCTTCTTTCTCAGGTTTCCATCATATTTGATTTATGGGATTTGTATTCATGAGAAGGGTCTTGTGTCTCATTATTTTCCATTGTATTTTTTTCTGACGGGATTGATATTAATCCATAAGGATTTGAATATTCTTATATTTTTTTCGATGTATTTGTTTGATGGTATTGATATGCATTCATGGGAATTTTTTCCTACTTAAATTTGATTTATTCTATATTTTTCTGATATACTTGATATAAACAAGAAAAAATTTGAGTCTGCTCATCGATTTCCATCATTTTTAACCAATGGGATTCATGTGAATTGGTAGGGATATGAATGTACATGTAGTTTTCTTCCCTATTTGCATGACGGTCTTGGAAATAAATAATAGGAATTTGTACATGCCCATAATGTTCCATCATATTTACATCATAGGATGCATGAGAGTGAGCATGAATATACATCCACTCATAGGTTGCCATCATATTTTCATGGAATGCTTCTTCAATAGGAATAAGGGAATGAGTCTGTTTCTAGTTATATGATCATCAACTCTCATGAGTCAACTAAGGGGCTTAGGTCTGTAAGACTTTAGCTGAGGCCTCCAGAGCAATATCATCTATGTGGGGAGGATAATGGTTCATATAATGCTAGAAGCGACTATTTTTGGTAGGATCCCATTAATGGGACACTAGTTCCGCAGAGATGAAATCATTGATGATGACTTCATTAGCCTCCCTATGTTAAGGGAGGCACTCATTGTCACGTTTTGGGGACAAGATTCGAAAAATGTTTGAGATAGATAGTGGAGATGCGTACTTCTAGGCTTTCAATCATTATTGAGTGGATAGTTGGCATGGATTTAGGGCTTGGAGGTCTTTCTTAGCTTCTTATATGGTGGGGAAGGTACCCTTTTGGTGGTACTCATGAATCTGTGCATTCGAGACCTAGTGTTGAATATACTGGTTGAGTGATGGAGTCCTATGCTTAATGGAGGACCTGTCCAGTTATGTTACAACCACACATGTTAGTAAAATTTTGAGAGATTCCATTGTATTGAAGGAATATATATGGATTTCCTGAAATATATGTGAGAGATACAAACAACAAAACCTCATAAAAGTAGCATCTTATAACCACATGTGTAATTGATGGTCTCTTTTGGACCTTTTTTATTCTAGATGTGAAATGGATTTGAAGAGGGGTAACACCGCCACCTTGGTTATGGGTTCACGTTAGGTTCACCATTTTGTTTCCCTCAAAAGTGGTGTTTTGTTCACCCAACAGTTGTTTGTAGGGGATTGATTTCTGTACAATCATTCACATTGAGTTCACTACTTTAGAATGTTCTCCAATAGGTTTTATTCATGGAGATGAAAGCACACAATGGTTCTCATATCCATTATTCATGGTCCTACATTCCAATGGAATTCATTCACTGGGTAATATGGGAAATGACACTTAATAACTTACATTGGTCGAGAGGATGGGAAGTTGGCTCATCACACCCTTTGGGGGGGAACTATTTCCTATTCCGAGACTCTCTTATAGATTTAAGATATGTTCATGAATCCATTGTTAATTCCTAAGTGTGTATATTATGGGTTACCCCAAGGTAATTACCAATCATTATAACACATGGTTTTGGAATCATCTGTATGTATCCAAGGTTATCTATCAATGGAGGGACCTATATGTACCCGAGGTTCTCCATCAATGTTACCCCTTTATGGATAAATTTGGGATTACTTGGTTTTTTATCAAGACAACATGGGTATTAAGACACATGGAGGGGTTCTCAAGAGTTTACCATCATACAGGGGGAGGGGGCATAAGGTATTTTGATGTCAGGATAGAACCCATTAAATTGGATTCCTACATATCCTCATGAGAGGAATCAGAGCCCATGTAGTTTGGTTCCAATTATTGGGGAACATCACCTTTTAAGGTCGTGTGATATGGACCCAACCATTCAGGTTAATGACTTATATCAAGGAATTCTTTATAGTAGGTACCTATTCAAAATTTTATGTGGGAGTTATGCTGAGGTGGCCTGAGGGACCTGGGAGAGGTGTGGCCTCCCGGGTGGGGGAATGAGCATACAAGGGATATGACCCAATAAGGGTGGATTGGTACATAAGGTTTGGACCTAATGGAGGGTTCCTATGTATCCCTAGTTATTTTGGAATCAAATACAATGTTATTTGATAGGTTGGGGATAATTCATGAAATATTTCCATTAAAGGGGACATGATTGGGGCTTATACCGAATAAGATGCCCGTTTTAAAAGGATTGCTCTTGATCATATTTTATGTGGGCCTTATGAATAGGAGTTTCTTGTTTGGTTTGTCATTGGGGATTAGATCTATGGATAATTCCCATTCATTTTTTTGGATCATGTGGGTTTCATTATTTCCAATAACCTTTAATCCCACAAGATTCATGCTCATTGTGTGAAAAAAGAGGAAGCAATGGATCTGAAGATCGCATGACCCTCTCAATCCTATGATGGATGGATAAAAATTCAAAAGGGGGAGGGAAGGGAATTTGAGTGTTCCTATATCCTACTTTATCTTGGTAACTAGGATGGTCTCCTCAGGTGGTCCATCCAGCTGCATTCCGGGCTGAGGTGAAGAGGATAAAGCGTGCTTCCTTTAACAAGAAAGGTCGGGGTCTTACCTCAGGAGGAGTTCTCTAAAAGTGGTTCCTGGAGTGGGAGGAATGTTAACCACTCACACTAATTGAAGGGAATGTATAGTGGTTCCAATCAATCCATATAATAGGTAGTTTTTTTGGGGACACCAAGGTTAGAACCTGAGTTTCCATGTGAATGTAAAGTTGAAAACATTCCATTAGACCACCTTACTATAGAGGTTAGTCACATGACTCCGCTTTCCATGGGTATGTAAAATCAAAAGAGAAAGTATGTGTTCTCTATGATCTTATCATACATTGAAGGTTGTTTTGGAAGGGGACTTTTCATGATGCCACTGGAATCATTCCCAGAGGGGCCAACACGGTGGTTGATGACATGACAGAAGAAGAAGATGTGAGTTAGATGGTAGATCTCCTTAGGATACCCTATTTTTTGTATAAGGTTATTGCATGGGATGAGGTTCCCTCTAAGTAGCATATTTCTATGTGGGTGAGGGAATAGACTATGTAATTCTATGCTAAATAGACATGGGTTCTTCCCATGTAGCCTGATGCTTCGCAAGACCAGGTTCCACCCATGTAGTGTTTTTCTGTATGAGGTTGAGTTCCTCCCTTTTAGTATTTTTCTATGTGGGGTAGGGTTCCACCCACATAGTGTTTCTCTATTATGGATGCCTATTTGTAAAGGGTACATTAGTTTTATATCTCACAGTAATTATGTCCCTAGAGGATTTTGGGTTTGTAGACCACCGAATGATTTATTATTTCCTAATTTTTTCTATGTAGTGGGATTTACCTGTGGGGAATCATCAAAGGGCTATAATTTTGACAGTTCCTTCCTATAGATATCTTTAGTTTTGTTCATCCAAGTTCCTTCAGTCTATGGAACTCCTTTGGTTATATTTATAAAAGAATAGATGAACTGGATACTGGTGTGTCCGGTTGTATGTGGTGGGATGCAAGCCTTCTTTTGTGGAAGACTATAGAGGACTTCTGACCTATGAATGAATTAGTCAGTGGGGAAACCATTCATGGACGTGGGGATTTTTTTATAGGGATATAGATCACTGCCTCAGTCCCAAAAATGTATTTTTTTCATTTATGGGGATCCAAAAATACCACCTCATCCCGTGAACTAGTTAGTTCATGAATGATATTTGTTTACAAAGATGGAGATCACTACCTCTTTCTCACAAAACATATGTGTTTTTTTTGCAGGAGGGGATGGTACATTTCATTCAACGAACCATTTTTATAGGATGATTCATGGAGCAGTGAAACTCCACAAGAAGCAGTAGTCCACAAAGCATCATGAATTTATGAAATTTATCTTTCCGTCATATTTTTCACCCCTTTGAATATTTTTCATCAAACTATTCAGTGGGTTTTCTTTTCCCATTTAAAAAATTAATAGAATCATCTTGATATTCTATGAAAATTTTTTAGGACCCAAAATTATGGATAAAAAGTATTATGTTATACGTGAGGTCCTATATCACCCTACAATACATTGGGTAAGGTTTTATATATCAAGAGATAGTTTTGTGTATCATGTATCAATGATCACTCCACTATGGGAATCATGTAGTGATTCTTGATTCACAATTTTATGGGAATAATGTAGTAATGATAGAGCCACTATGTTATGTGAATCATGTAGTGATTCATTCTCCAATATATTATGGGAAACAATTAGTGATTCATTCTCTAATATGTTATGGGAATCATGTAGTGATTTATACTTCATTTTGTTATGATTTTACTATTCTTATGATTACACCACATGTTTATGTTATATGCCTATGTTATGCACCATGGATAATTTTTATTGTCTCATTTTTTCACACAATTATTTCATGATATATGTTTTATCATTTGATATTACATTTCCTTTATCATGGATTGTGTAAAACTCAATTTTTTTTATGTTTATTTTAATTATATTTTTCTCCCATTATCATGTTTCCCATATGCTTTTTCTCTAACAATTTCATGATCATTAATATGTTTTACCATAATGAGAATTTAATATCACCCCTTTATTATTTTTTACAAATTCGAGTTATGAATATGAGTAAAACCTAGGAGTTTTGTAAAAGGGAATCTATTTTAGCATGATTATAAAGAAATGCTCACAATTATGTGAAATATGATTTTTATGTAGAAAATATCTAAAGAAACAAAATGTTAATTTCTTAGGGTTTTGATATTATTTGTGAGATGTAATGTTTAAATCATTAAAATAATTTGAAATAAATGGAATTTTATCTTGGTTCATCACAATCTGTATTAAAGATAGTGTGTATAGAATATGTTTTTAGCTCATAACTGGGTGTGTAGGTCTGGGGAATCACATTTTTTATTAGATTAGGGTTTAGTTATTTTTTTGGATTAAGACTATATAACATTAGTAAATACATAGGGATAAGTTTAAATATAGGAAAACATAGTAATATTTTTCTAAGGTATATTGTGTGTGGTTTCCTAAAAATAACATCCATGTTTTGATACAAAGAAGTGGATATAGGCTCTATCTCAGATTCAAATTGGAATAATAACCCTGAAAAAGGTTGGTTGGGCATTAACTAGACCTCAATCAGTGAAAAACTAATGGTTTCAATGGTACAAATAGTTTTACACTCACATTGGATACACTTTGGTTGATTCATATGGTCATTAAAAACCATTATGAAAGATTTAAATGGAATTTTAGGACTTCATATATAATTAGTTAGGTTAGAGAACTTAATAGGAATATGACATTGGATAACCTAGATTAAAACCTAGAGATTAATAATTTAGGGTATATATTTCATCCCTTCAATGTTAATATTTTCCTTTTATATGCTTAGTGAATTATGTATTCCCATACATATCGTTTCCTATTTTTTTTAATGATTTGAACTTGGAGGTACTGAGATAACTAAATAAACATTTTCAAATTCCCAAACACACAAAATAAGAAAAAATGGAGTTTCAGGGAAATTAGGCTTATAAATACATTGGAGGAAAGAATATCCAACTTCCCAATTATCAAAAATGTAGATTGAAGAAACCAAAAGTTTCCTTGAATGGAGAAAGAAAATGATTCAATTGTAGATGGATTAACCATTTATCTCATGTTTGCGAAGGAGAGATAAAAGTCATGAAAATACAACATAGGGTTTGGAGGTATCAATTAATTCACTATCCACACATTAATTTTAAATTATACAGAATTTTAGTATTATAAAACCATACACCCCAATCCAAGGGGTAAGGAGGATAATAAAAATCAGAAACCTCCCAAGTTAATAAATAAGGGTAATTATTATGAATTAAGAAGTGCTTATGAAATTCATGAAAACTAAGTGATGTAAGGTACACTCAACATCCAATCAGAAACTAGAAATTTCCCATTTGATTTTAGTCACACCCAATCCATTATATCAACAAAAATTTCAATTAACTTCCATGATTAGAAATTGGATTATCAGAAAAAATTCCTAGTAGTGTGATTGTTCCACCCAATTATATAATATTATTTGATATAAGTTTTTATTTTCATCTAGAAAATATTTTTTTATAAGTTTAATGGAATTTGATGTGATTTTGGAGATTTATTATTTCCCTCTATATAGATCCCATATCAATTTCTAGAATAAGGAAGTCACATTTCATATCATAAATCAACCTATGATCACATATTAATGCAAGGATAACTATGAACACCTTATGAAAATTATTTATTTTATATGGGTCTTAATACTCAATAATGAGATGAGTTTCTTAGTCTTAGCCAAGTTAGTGAGGTCGATATTAAATTGGAAATTATATCTCAAGTCATAATTATATTATGAATACAATAACTTATTTTCATTATCAACAAAAAATTAAAATGTGAGTATGCAATTTATTTGGGGGATAGAATTAAATTCATTGTTATCTTATTATATATTTTACTTTAATTAAATACTATAGTGAATATTTTTCTTCACACACTACACCAAAATAAAAAATTGTGATATATTTTATTAAGAGAAAATTATAAGTATCAAAATGTGAATATTATAATATATCCATTGAATTAAAGAGTATAAATAGAAGTGAATAAATTTTGAAATAAATATAGAAAGTATAATAAATGGAAAAAATTAGTATAAGTCTTCTTTATGTGGATTATTTATCCATGCTCATAAAGGAGGTAGCGTCATTATGGTTTTATATAGATCAAGACCAAGACGAACTTTATCAAGTGCGGCTTGAGAGAAATCATTAGTAAGATAATTTAAAATTTATGGAAATAACTATAAGATACATGCTAGATAATTCAATACTCTATATGACTACAATTTCGTATCTTATCCCTATACCTTACATTCAAATCTTGGTGGGTTATGTAAGTATAACATTGGATGATATAATTATGTAACTATCAATGTAATAAATTATTTATATATCACATTTATTTTTATATGTTTCATATTTTTTTCTTATAAATAAAAATAAAAGTTGTTTTTAATTAAAAATTATTGATAGAATTAAATTAATATATATATAAATAATTAATAAAACCATTTCTGCTCTTAAAAATGTTTTCACAAAACATTACTTTTTATGCATTATGCATGATAATATTATTTTTTATCAACTCTATAAATTTTGTATAATGAAATATTTTTCATATTTTTATTCATCATATAAAGAATTATTAATAAGATCATTTTCATTTTTACCCTAAATACAAGTTACTAGAGTAAATATTAGTTACCACTGTAAAATAATTATTTTGTAAAGAATTATTTTTATAAACATTATAAAAATTTATATCTAAAAAGTTAAAATTTATCACGTTTTTATGATCATAATATGATTTTTAAAAATATAAAAAAATACATAAACACTCATTTAATTATTAATTGATTGGAAATAAGAATAAAAACACTTGAGGTAAAAAATCATTTTTTAGACAAAAAGGTTTTTCGATATACTATGTTTTAATTTAAAAGTAATTTTTATTATATTTATAAACTTAATTATATTAAAATGATTTAAAATTAATATTAAACTTGTTGAAATTTGGAAATAAGTTTTAACATATATTTTTAATGAAAAGGATAATTATCATAGTAAATATTTAATTAATGTTAAAGGGAAAAAATAAAGCAATCTAACATGCATTGAATTTTACTAAATAAACATAGAACATAGACCTTATAGAAGAATTGTTTTTTCATTCAAAGTCATAATAACATTATCCCAAAACTTTATACACCCAACTCGTACAAATCCTATGTGATTCCATCTTTACCCCTCACCAAACTTTAGTTTCAAAAAGAAATGTCCATATTTTTCAGAGATAAAAGGATATCAATTATACCCACATAAAATCACTATATCCATTTTAATTCCTTTTAAAATATACCCATTTTATAAATACTATAATTCTATAATATGTTTTTATCCCTTGGACAAAATAAAGTGTGTCATGATCTCTATTTCTAAGAGTTACTTGTAGAGAAGATTTAAGTCCTCAACCTCAGTATTTTTAATTCTCTAACATTTTATTCTTTATATTTATCCTCCAAACATATTATAAACATATTAAAATGATTAAATAATTATAATTAGTATATTTAATTGGTATTACGTTAATGGAATAACCATTTTCTACCTTCCTCTGATTTATTCAAAAAAAAATGAAAATGTCACTCGTGTTACGTGTGGACTACCTAATCCATGAATGATGTATATCATTTTTCATCACTACCATTCACAAATATTTTAAAAAAATTATTTAATGAATAAATATTATATTTTTTACATGATTAAAATTATTTAAATATAAGTTATACATTCTATCAGTTATATTAATAATAAACGATCCTTGCAAATTTAACTCTATAAAACAATAATAGTAAGATGGAAAATGATTTATTCATTGTAATTAGTAGCTTCTTATCTTATCTTCTTCAACCAAGTATTCTTAATTCCAATTACCCTATTTAATAACATGAAAATAATATCATTCTTCTTTCAGAATTATGATATTATACTAACTTCATCATTACACTGACCTATTGAGTATAACAAGTTCTCATTTGGTTCCGTTTAACCACTCACTTGAAAGATAAAATAAAATTTTATCATGGATGGTTCAGGAAAATAAATTAATTATATAATATTATTTTAATATGTAAACATTTTTTCTATAATGGTAAAATTAATATTTAATTCATTAATTAAGATACCACCTTTCATTCATTAATAATCACCAAAACAAGTTCATAACCAATTTTATCTACTCAAATTGTTATTAAAATATGATGTAATGGTATTGGAACATTATAAATAAATATGAACCTTTTATTATATTACCTCTAATAATAGGTTAATGATGAAATTTTTACCAAATATTATAGAATGATATTTCTATCATAGAACATGTATGAATTCATCAAGGTTACTAATATCTAATAATTGAAATAAATAATAACCATATAATAAATATATAAGGAATTATTATAATTAAAAATTATACAATGTAATATATATAAATAATGTTATTAAATATGTTATTAATATGGTTATATTTATAATACATGAGGTTAAAATGATTCATTGGAAGTCAAGAGTTAATGTAAGGGTGTTTCCCATCTTAATTTTCATTCTTTAAGACATATTCCATATTCAACAATTTTTTTTGGTGTATATAAATTACAATTTATGAATTTTATTATATGTTTTATAACATTTAATGGATTCAAAAATCCATCACATGTTCAATTTTCGAAGGTTTTTAATTAAAGTGTTACTAAATTTGTGATGGGTTTTATTGACTTATCTCTTTTCCTTATATCATAATCATTTCTCTTTGTCTATTATCTTACATGATTGTTTTATTATATCATATGATGATATTATATTGTGTTTAATACTTATTTTTTTTGGTAATTTACATCTTCACATCAAATTCATCTTCTTTATAGATTTATTTAATTATAAAAATATGATGCTGATAAGAATAATTCCCATCATTTTTAATAACTCTTTCAATTCCATGTCCAAATTATTTATCTCTAGAAATATTTTAATTTATTATTTTAAAATCCAATTATTTATCAGCTCATGTGATCTTATTATATATCTTCACCTATTTTCCAAAGTAATTTTTATTATCCTTCATATGATATGATTTATAATAAAGATATTTTAAAATATTTAAAATGGAATTTATTTTCATGACTGTAGCTTTTATATGTCTCTCAGAATTAATTGAGTTAAACTTAATTTATTTTCAAGGTCACATTATTTAAACTTATTTTTAATTCATGTTTGTAAAAAATATTCTAGGATACTTCTTGAAAATTATTTCTCAAAGTGACTCATAGCTATAAATTTTTACGAAAATGTTAAGATATATTTAGAACTAAATTTTTAAGGTCTAGATTCCATTTTCCTCACTATAACCAAATGATTTAAATATTAGGAATTTATTTTCATGACCATACTATAATAATTTTTTGATATAATTCTTTGTAAGATTTAATTTATTCCTTAGTTGAACTATCTCTTAATGTAATTTTATTCGACATCATTTGAAGAAGTTATGAAAACACATTGTTCTTTACATGTGTTCTTTTTGATATTAGGAGTGATTATTTTCATGTGGAATATATATGTATGGAATATTATTTTGTGATCAGTGGGGTATTATATCATTCTCAAATTCATTGGTTAAGGTTATATGTGTAATTAAATAGTTATGAGAAATGAGTATTAATGCTCAGTCCACTATGGGAATCTGGTAGTGATGCCAACTCCACAACATTATGGGAATTATGTAGTCATACTAGCTCCACAATGTTAAAAGAATCACGTACTATTTCTTGATCCACTATATTATGATAATCTGGTAGTGATTCCTACTCAACTATGTTATGGGAATCAATTAGTGGTTCTTTATATAATTTGTTATGATTTTATATGATTATGATTACGCCAAATTTCTATGTTTTATGCCTATATTATTCCTAATAGATAATGTTTATTGTTTAATATCCCCAAACTCTTATTACATGGTTTATTTTTGATATTTTCAGATAACATATCCTTTATCTTGGATTTTGGAAAACTCACATTGTTCTAGGTACAATTTATTCATATTTTTCTCCCATGTTTGTGTTTCTTATATTCTTATCCAATAACCATTTATGACTTATTTATAAGTTTTCCCTTACTAGGGATTTTATATAATCTATTTCTTATTTTTCTATCCCTAGGTTATAAATATGAGTAAAATCTAAGATATGTCTACAAGGGAATCCAGTATAGTGCGATTATGGATAAATATTCACAATTATGCGAAATACAATTTTTTGTTTTCTAATTTCTAACGACACTAAAACATCAGTTATCAGGGCCGTGTTATTATTTTTGAGATGTAATGTAAAAATAATGAAATTAATGAGAAATATTTCCATGTTTATATTGTGTCATCTCACTAGTTATGAAGCTAATGTTTAATGAATGTATTTTTAGTACTGGAGTTGGGAGTTTGGGTCTGAGGTATCACACTCATTACCCTTTCAACATAGGAACTAAATCCTTTAATATATAGAGATCTATGAGGTTTATGGTTTCAATAGAGAGGATGAAATAAAATGGGAGGGTGTTGGAGGATTCATCCATATATTAATTATCCCATGGGATAAATTAGTTTAGTTTCTCACTATCCAATGACCACCCCTTTTGCATCTAAACTCAAAACCCACTGTCAATCCTCAGTATCATCATCATCATTTAGAGAGTCTAAAATATAGATGACATGTTCCCAAGGATTGACTAATTCTAGTTTAAATTAGTCTATAATTTTATGGATCCAATACCTGAAGATAAATCATTCTTGGATTTTGTTTCCAAGGAACCAATGGTAAAGGAAATATTTTGGATGGTCCCTAGACTCAGCCTCTTATTTCTTCCTAATGATTGCAAGTTTGATGATTTTTTTCATGGAACATATGAAGAATCTAAAAATCTTATCATCCTGAAGGATTAAACCGTATTCTTTCAATCTTCATATGGTCTTTCCACCTATCCCTGATGGGATCCCATAGAATCATTCCATAAGTGGCCCAATTTTTATTAGGTTTTGTTCTGTGAGTCCACCTTGAACTTGATTGGTTGAGCAGCCTAATCATATAACCCAATATATATCTACAACTTTCCATAATTTATCACTAGTTAAGAAGGTGGTGGATGGGATATTTTTTATTATACTATATTAAATCCTCTAGATATTTTCCCTTCTTAGAGAATGCTCAAAATTCACCTAGATACATTATGAAAAATAGAGTTCAGACTATCTCATACATGTCATTCTCCGTGAACATACTTAATAAATACTTATATTGGATTTAAATAAGAAGGGATTGCATCACGTCCTTCAACTATGTAAAGAAGTTTGTGACACATTTATTGTCCTAATATATTCACATGGAGAGGTTTCTAACACTATTCCTGTGTGAGGTGAAGCTAAACTAGTATAGGAATTGGTGATGGTGATCCTCCCAATTGGAGATGGAGTCTAGAACCATATTAATTTACCTGATAAATGTAGGTACTTCCAATTTATGAATCAAGAAATGGATCTTGGTTGTCTCCAAAAATTTTGGGGTGACAACCATTAGAACACATTGACAGACAAAGTGAAGAGGGTACTACTTTGGGTCTCCTACTGCATTAACAGACGTGAATATTAGATTGATAAAATTTGGTGGTGGAGGGATGTTTTCCACCCAATATAGTTATAACTTGTTTTCATTATGCATTGAAGCACATTATTTCTCCATATCCTCTATAAGAGTAGAAAGGGAATTGATTAGATTGTTATTGAAGACATTCTCTTTTGTCGATCCCCTTTTTAGTTAGATTTCTCATTAAGTGGAGCAACCATGGTCAAGTGGCTAGATGTTATACCGATCTATCAGAGGGTGAGCCATAATGATTTTTAGAATGTATCTTAGGTTGACTAAGAATCCTTATTAAATTACCGTTAATAAATTTAGGGGAACTGGTTGATAAAACTAGATGGGTGTTACAAAAAGGTCATCTTGAATAACATCCCAAATAGTATAGTATTCCCATAGGATATTGGTACTAAGCTGTTGAAAATATTCAAGGTCCTTGAGAAAATAATTTATATGGGAATTCATAGATGTTGTACCAATGGATTTAGGCATACAAATAGTGTTGGACACAAATTTACATTTTTCAAGATTTCATTAGATGTTTGGGAGTGGTATGATGCACAGAATATAAATGACCACTTATTTTCTCTTATTCTATATGTGAAAACCACTAATGGGGTTCAACTACAATGGAATTTACTCTAGGGGAAATCTTCCTTGCCTTCTTCATCTCTAGTATCATGATCCTTGTTATTAGAGGAACCGACTATGATCACATTAACTATGGTGGTGGTAAGTGGTGAATAGTCACTAATGACATCAAAAGTACATTCTTTGTGAACCTACTATTGATGTATGAGAAGAGAGAATAGTATAGAGTGATACTACCCCATCCATTAACATATATATGGGTAGATTCCTCTTTGATGATCTGGTATAGTACTATAAGAATTTTAGTATATACTCATTGTATTTTTTGATGACCTCCACCATATTTAGGGTGTCATATCATAGAATGTTCTATAATATATACCATTATATAGTAAATCTCAAGGGCCAAAAGGTTCATTGAGCTTCCAAGATACACCATATGTTAACTATTTAGGTGTTTGAAAGTTTCCTATATATTTTCCAGGAGGTATGCTTCCTGGTTTTTAGAATGTATATCCTAGAAAGAGAAACAAGGGGTTTCATATAGCTAGAACATTATTATAATCTGGTGAATTTATAGGGCCTCTCATGGTTTCTCATCAACCTCCTTATACTATTTATAAGGGAACATTTTCTATACATCACTATGGTATTCTGTGGGATGATAATTGGAATCCGTATGGAAGAGAGATATGGAAATTTTTTGTTTCATAACTCAAGGTGGGAGTGATTTAATCTAAGATATCCAAACCTAAGATAGATATATTTATTACTAAGTTGGATAAGGTTTTAATAGAATATATTTTTAGGATATAATCCTTATATAATCATCTTTAGAGAACTTTTTTGGGTACTTATGACTTATAAAAATCATATTATTATTAGGAAAATACTGGTATGGATCTTAATGTTCAACCACATCTAGTGTAGAGGTAGAGGTAATGGATTATTAAGGCACTAGGGATGGTTTCATTAATAACCATTAAACGGAATAATGTACATAATTTATGAAAAATTATTTACAGAAGGTCTTCGGGACCATTTGTACCACAAAATTCAAAATATATATACTCATTCACTGATTTCTTTCCTCCAAGGGTTGTAGTAGTAGAGAAAGAACTATCTCTTTTGGGTCCTTAGTAGTTTGGGATCCTAAAAGATCAAATGGAATCCTATATTGATACCCCCATTATCCTTCCAATGATGGAATGTGTATTTCCTAAATATATAATTCTCCACATAGTGGGGATTAATTACATGATCATTAATATTGGTATTATATTGAAGACCTTTATGATGGATGATAATCATTTCACACTGTAGAGTAACTTAAAATCAGTGCACTTATTTGTCATAAGTATGACCTTTGCGAGGTACATTGGTGGAATTTATGGTTTGGAGAGTCCCACCATCATTCTTTATTGGCGGTCAAAGTCTTTATCATAGTATAAAAAAACCCCTTTATATAGTGGTTGAGAATAAAGGGGCCTGATGTTAACTATGGAACCAATGGATACTATGGGTGAGATGGCATCTACAAGAGTGATTACAACTATAGGAGTATCCACTCATGGATTAGGGATGTTGACATACCCTCAACACTGATAACAGGAATCATGTGTAAAGGTAGCCTAAACAGGTGCATCCTCGACCTGTTCATCTATCAACTGGGTGTACCTAAATTGACGATAGTGTCGGTAAATCAGATATATATTTACAGACTCTCAGTTATTAGTTGGGGATGATAGGAAAGGTGATGTAATCACACTCCAGGGAAAAAATCTCTAATCGGTTTGTAGTAGTTATAGGAGGATCATTCCCCCTGTGATATTATTATTACCAAGAATTTTGGAATGATTTAATTTCCATAAGATCTGCCAAAAATATTTATTGGGTGGGTAAGACTTCTTATTTCTCATACCAATGGACGGAGGAATTAATGAACTTAAGTTGTAAAACCTCCACTATGGAAAGGGGATAGGTTTCCTAGAATCCATGGGAGTTGCAATAGTCTCCACCTGGGTGTATGTGTATAGGATCTTTACATGTGGGAGTATTTTGGTGTCAGAATAATAAAAATAATCCCTCTTGATTCATCAATTATTATTAAATTCCGGGTAACTTCATCTATAATTTCAAACATTCATCATTATGAAGGGATCTAAATCCAATCAGGAATAGATGTTTGATATCAGTGATACCCAACATCACTTATCCACTCATCATTGAAGGATAAAATATTCATAATGCATTCAATATTTCTATTTATGATTTCTTCCATCAGTATGCTACTTGGTATGTAGTTTTCCATGATATGAGTCTCATGTTCCTACTTTATAATAGTGGGTGGAATTTCACCATCATGGTGATGATGATTGCATCTTTGATCAGAACCAGAGAATGATAGGTTAGTTCATCCCACTATGGATCTTATCACCTACTTTAGGAATCCAAATTATGTTTGAGACATGATCATGAACCCCTTAATGATGATATATTTGTGGACATCTGTTAATTATATAAATTTATACCTTATTAGGGTTAATAAATTATTGTTAGAGGGATAAATGTGTTGGGAAAGTTTGATGTTGCTATTATTTTCCTTATTTTTTGGAGATAAGTAAATCTAATACTCATCACATAAGGTGAGGTGGATCTTAGAGTTTAAATCATTGAAGAAAGGAGACTAAGGATTGAATTATAGTGGTGTCACACATGGATTAAAGTCTAGTGGGGAAACTCATAGTATATATTCCCAAAGTATAGTGGGGATGCTCATGGTTTAGAGTTAAGTGGGGGGCCTAATGGTTTAAAGAAAAGTGGGGTAATCATGGCTTAGAGACTAGTGGGGGTTCTCATGGTTTATTGTCCAATGGGGATTCTCTATGGAATATAAACTTATAGGTAGTTAATATACGAATTTGGATAATCTATAATAAGGTGATTAGGTTTGGGGGGAAATAACTTCTGAAAAGGGTAGAGTGGATGATATGAATATTGGGATTGAATCTGAAAGAGGCCTCTTAAATATTATATAGATAGAAATAAAAACCTATGTAGTTTGATTTTTATAGGTTAATTTCATATGAAAGGACCAATCAAAAGAGTTTAAAATCATGTTCTAAGGACACTTGTTCCGTTAATGGAATTTCAAAAAAGGATTGAGTGGGACTTATACATTGGGCTTTCTAGAACTTTCTTGGAAGGAGAAAGGTTATTTTTAGGGTTTATATAAATGTTTCCCAACCCATGTTTTCTAAATTGGTCTCATAGGCAGTCATTTGAAATTATAGTGATGTATATAGGGTTTTCACAAGTTATGTAACACCCCGGGATTTTAGTATATATCCTCAAATAAAGCCAATATGTAAAACAACATGTGATAAATGAAACATAAAAATAAAATAATACATGATATATTTTATTAATATAAAATATTAAAATAAAATATACAAACTAATACATTATATGGTTGTAATAAGAAATAATGTTAAGAAAATTACAAGTGTAGTAAATGAATACACACATCTATATAAATACCACAGATGTAAAATCATCATCCTCATGGTTCTCCATGAAGATTGTAACCCCAAAAACAACTATGGAAAGAAGGGATAGAATTAAAAATATAATAAAAATGTTGATAGTCAATTAAATAAATTAGATAAATAATCATTAGTAAATAATGTAATATTACTGATATATATAAATTGGAGTTGGACTTTTGACCATTGTACACATAGTAACAATCCATTTTTTGTATTTTTTGGATAGTCACATTTTGGTTAAGTGGGAACCATACAATAATAGACAACGTTTTCTGCATACCCCACATCCACATAATCCACTAAACACACATTCAAAATAAAAAATTAAAAAGTTCAACATTAAAATTTCAAAAAAGAAAAATTAATAACAGAAACCATTATCTACCTCTATCCATGAGCTTACCCACCTCAATCCAAAAACCATAATCCATCATGAGGAGACCTCAAACCAAGAGTCCAATCATACAACTACCTTCTTCCATTGTTAGTGCCATCATCAATGTTGTCCTCACCATCAGAGAAGATAACCAGAAAATTTTAATGAAATCCACTTCATCAAGATCCATTGCCACAACATGAGAGCCTCTATACTTCTACATAATCATCATTTACTGTCGATGAGCAATCATGCAACCATCATGAGAAACATTACTGATAATCATCACAACTAGGGAAAAATAAAACCAAAAAATAGATATGAACAACTGTTTTCTAAAAAATGAGAAAAAAAAATTGAAAAAAAATTCATCGAACAAGAAAAAATCCATATTTTCATAGCCATTGACCCCATTGAAAAAAGTCATCTGTAAAGAGACAGATAAGCAGAGACATCATCATTGGAGAAAACTACAAGGGCAAAGAAACTATAGAAATCCACTGCGATTCTCACCACTCATAAACTCGTACCACTCCCCAAACACATCACAAAACCTCCAAGGAATCCATCTAACTCGACCGACCTAGTAGGAAGAAAAGTATTGGGAGTCCAGGCCATGAAGGAGAAATAGAGAAGGGGAAAGGGAGAAAAAAATCCATTTAGGGAGATGAAGGAAGAATATAGAGACTAAAACCCTATGGGAAACCAAAATAGAGGGATTGATGTATAACTCATGAAAGAACCACTTAGAAATATGAAAAAAGAGAGAGGTGATGAAACACTAGAATAATGAACCAATGAATCTAGAACCAAGAATATCGAAGGAGAACCATTACGAGATCGACCATGAAATACCAATTGGTCTTTCTTACCATCATACTGAACCAAGAATGGGGTCAAGCCAGATAGGGAAGATTGAAAGAGTAGTGGAAGAATCCCGCAACAACATGGTTGTAGCAACGAGAACAAAAAATGAATCTATAATAATGGAAATAAGAGAAAAATAAACATAGTATAATTATGGAATCCCCAAATTTAGGAGGAAGAATCCATATTAAATGAGTATCTCAAGGGATATCAGACTAGGAGAGAGTGGATATATCCTACAATTAGGTATACATGGCCATTATATATATAGATATAACTATTTGATATATAAACATTAGTGATATTTAAATCCATTTGATATATAAATTTTGATAAAAAATTAAAATAACATAATTCACAATACTCAAGTAATTTTTAATTTATATTAAATAGGTTCGAGAACACATAATCTTTTAAAAGTCAATTTCCTATAAAATAGTTTTCAAAATACTTTATTCCATTATTGAAAAGATAAATTAATTTTTTTTAATTTTAATTTGATAAAAATAATTCATTTTTTAATTCATCATATAAAAATTTTATTAGGTTCTATTATTTATATTCTTCTCTAAAGGTTGTTTTGTAGGTAAATAGTGAAAAATTCTGTTTTGACAAATACTATCATTTTTATGAATTTGTTATGGTATAGGAATGAATTGAAAATTTTTGAAATAATTTTTATATAATAAATATATATTTAGTAAGTAAAACAAATCATATAAAAATAAATTTATGAATTTTGAAACCTATGTTTTTTATTTTAAAACATCAGTGAATTTTTATTCTATTAAAACATCTATTTTTGATCAATTTTTACATACATATTTAGAATGTTACATTAAGTTTTATATTGGTTTTAAATTCACATAAATATTATTAATTCATTAATAAACCAATAAATTTTACATTAATCAATTCTACACATGACGTTAGTGTAAAATCATTTTATGCTTAATTTTTTTCGAAATCTATTTTTCATTGCGTTTAGTGAATTTATTTTAAAATTAATTTAAAAATAATCTATAAATTTAATCTTATACAATGAATTATATATATTTAATCATCATAAGAAATTTTTTTTTTATTAATATCATCTTAGTTTTTTTTCATAAAAATGAGTTACCATGGTAAAAGTTTATCAACTCAGAAAATGGTAAAAAGGTTAAAAGGGGGTCAAACTCACAGATATAGCCAAAATTATCACTAATTTTTTTTCCAATTTAATTGGTTGATTATATTTATACAATAAACCATATTATATTCTAAAATTGGTAAAATTGGTTCCACTATCCTATGTAAATAACTTTATGTTATTTTAAAGTTAAGAGTATTTACAAGGGTGTCACTCCCCACACTTATAAAAGGAAACCTCCTCTCATCCTTTATATCCTACCTTTATGCCCCTAATAATGACTAATATATTCAAAAATTCTTTAATGAAGCACACATTTAGTACCTATATATTGTTCCCAGAAGGCACATCCAAGATGCCTTAAAGTGTTTTCAAGGGATATTATCCAAGAAAGAGGTATATGTTCTTACTAAACTTTTTCAAGTTTATTTCTTCTGAAACTCATAAAAATATTTTATAACAGTATTTATATAATTAAATATGTATATTTACTATAATAAACTTTTTTATTTCAATTTTACAACCATTTTATTTCTCATTTCTATTCAAGGGAAAATTAAAACACTTGTTGTGGGTACGTGAAGACTACAACCTCCATGAAGCGACATATTTTATTTTTCATCATCAAATCACATGGATAGATATATAGATTTATCTAATGAATATATATTATAAATATTATATAATAAATTTTATATAGGGATAAATTATTATCCACCTTTATTTCTTTCCATCATTTGAAAAATGAGAACATTGCATGTGTGTACGTGTAGACTACCGCCTCCATGAAGTGATACATTCTATTTTTAATTACCAAATACATATATGATTATAAAATATATTTTGTAATTATATATGATATTTGTGATCAATACATTTCATGAATATAGTTCTAAAATTTCTAAAAAAAATTAATGATATCTTAAAGTAATTCATTAATATCGGAAAATTACCCAAAACAATATCATCCACAATTTTATCTTTATGAATTATAATTGAAACTCTCATGGAATGAAGTTGGAACATTAAAATTAATTAGGGAAATTATATTATAGAGACTTTAATAATACTTCAATTATTAAATTTTCACAAAAACTGGGTTGACATCTCCATTACCAAACAAGCATGAAACAATCGAAATTACTAACATTCGATGATAAAAAGAAACATTAAATAACCAATACATATAAAATAAATCAATATAAAAAAATAAAACGAAATGGATATTAATATGTTTTTAAAATAATTCATTAATATAGTTATGTATATCATAAATAATTTCAATTATCTTTCGTGGAAGCCGAGTGTTATGGTAAGGGTTTCTTATCTCATACAACATTCTATTGAGACTTATTTTGAATTACACACATATTTACTTTATATGTTATAACAAATTACCAATGAATATAATTTTAAATTGTATTTTATTTAATTCTTGTGATTTATATAACCTCATCATGTTCTAACATTTGATTCCTTTTGATTCAAAAGTTACCAAAACTGTAAGGGTGTATATTAGAATCTCATTTTAAAAGGGATTATTTATGTTTAAATTTACAATGGGGAAAATTATTTGTCCTTTACCTCATAAATCCCATATATTCTATTCAAATATAATATTTTTATTATTTTCAATTGTTATTAAAATTTTTTTCTCTTTGGTACTAAAAAACAATTTGTGAATATTAATTAGAAAATATGACCTTATTTTTTCTTTTTGGACGCGAACCTTTCTATTCCATATCCTTATTTTTTATTTTGTTACAAGAATGTTTTTAATATACTTAAAATATTTCTAAAGTTAATTTTTTATCATTAATTTTATATTCAAAATTTTAAATGGAATATTTTTAATGTTTTCCCAATAAGTCGTTTTTGACTTTCATTACAAAAGTGTTAAAAATATATTTTTAAATGTTTTAGCCATAAATGGATTTTTACGCCACCCATTTCTTTATTAATGGTTTATTTTCCTTTAAATTTTTTATGGGTTTCCAAATTAATATATAATACCATTATTATATGAATTTTTTAATAGATTATGATATTATTTTCTTTAATCTTTTGTAAAGTGATTTTATTCTACTTATGTATATCTTTATCTTTTACTCCACATATTATTATGCATGTATTGTTTATTTTTAAGATTCCATCATTGTAAATTATTTTAAAAATAATGTTTTAAATGTATTCTTGAAATATCATGAAAAGTTATTTGAATATGACTTTTAAGTTTTTTTTCACAACAATGTTTCAAAAGACTCAAAGGAAAACACTTTTTCGAAGATTCACTTCCATTTTCCTCTCTATTTTAAAAAGAAACTGTATTTAATCCAAGACCACCATTTTTAATGAATTGATGATATCATTTATATCCATTTTATTTTTTATCAGGGATTTATTCTATATCATTTATAGTATTTACTTAACCAAACATTTGTTACTATATATAGTGCAAGCACCCCATTTTATATAAACCAGACTAGGGGTGCTTACCAAGGAATATAACTTGTTTATTGAATGTATAGGATTTGAAAATTTGTATACTTGTTAGTTATTTATGTACAATTATTTAATTATAAGGTAGAATGAATATGTACTATGGAAAATTTACATTTTGTATTCTATATTTCTATTATGAATGCTTATCTCTAAGGAATATTGATTATGGATTGTATTTTTATTCAATTATTTCATATGATTAATGCATTGAAAATATTAAGTGAGTGGTGGGTATTTATATTAGATAGCCCCTTGACACATAGGTAAGTATCATCATTATGATTAAATTTGTTCCGAAGGACCAAGTACAAAGCAAGGGCAAGGGGGCGAGGAGGTAAGGCCCAATCCCTTTGGGGGCCTAAAATAGTGAAGGCCAAGAGAATCACAACATATCAAATTGACGCCTTCCCAGTTATTTACGATGTTTTGGAATGAGGCCTTGAAGGTATGATTTATGATGTCTAGCATTATGCATTCCATAATTATGAAATTTGTTATTGTTATGCATGAGATTGATTATATTGTTATTAATATATATATTTCATGTTCATGTGATTATTTATATGACATTATATGATTATTATTTATTCTTGAAATATAATTCATGCCTTGTTTATTAAATGATATACCTCAATTTATAGTTTCCCTTACCGACCATCCGAGTTCACTCTTCTTTTGTTTCCATTTCCCTAGGTTTTTAAGAATGATATTATGTAATATATTTATAGATGAGTATCATGTGTATATAATTTTTTTGGATATATTTAAGACCAATTATAGAATAAGAAATTCATGGTATAGTGAAACAATTTCCATTATATGAGAAAGATATGGGTTTTTCTTTTTCATATTTTTTAATAACTATAAAAATATCTACAACTAAATGGTTTTGGGGATGTATAGTGACTCAAAATTTATTATTTACATTTTAATTATGAATTTTTAAATTTGGGATTCTTCAATTATTTTTTAATCCAGTAAAGTAATGTATTTGTTTTCACCACCAGATTCGAGAGTGTGGGTCCATGCTATTATAAATGAATCTGGATAGGGTGAGTGGAGTTAACTATTGGAAATCACCCACATAAAACTATTTCTAAAAAAATATTCCTAAAATGGGTTACCATAACAAACTCTTTTTCAAGATACAAGTTACCTGATAAATTGACATGTATGAGGTATTATGACCTTACATGAGGAATGATCTTTATATAGAGATACATATAAAAGTCTCAAGCATTTGGAAATGGATTGATGAGACTGTAGAAGGTAATTCAAAAAAAAATTACATGTAGGATTCCATATAATTTCTTATTGAGAAATGTGGAACCCATAATTTCATTTGTTTTCTCATTGATTTTAATGATCACAAATACCCCCATATGTTTTTCAAATGAAGTTTATTTAAGTCAATTTTAGGATTATATTTATTTTTTTCCTCTAAAATTTTGTAAGTAATTGGATTGAAGATTTTCTAAGTATTTTGGATGTTTTTATTGGATTATGGAATCACTATTTTGAACCCTTGGTTTATAGAGAATTTTAGGTTTGGGAGCCTAAATTTTAATAAGGATCTATAATTATTTATCATATATTTATGATTAATGATTTTATTTTGAACCAAACTACTATGAAAAATACTATGTTCAATAATGTAATGTATAGTTGGTAAACCCAACATTTTGAGTCAAAAATACATTTTAAACTATACTTTTTTAAGATGTCTTATGCATATACAACCCTATGTTTGAAGAATTCATCTAAGGAATATGGAAGAAAGATATTTCCTATGATTTTAGTAATGGATTTAGTTGAATAAATATCTCATTAAAAACTAATTAGAGTTAAATTAAAAGGGTCTTAAACAATGGATTAAATTTCCCTTATTTATAAGGGTTATGATTTTTAGTGACTATTTAAATTCAAATTTCAAATGCATGGAGCATTCTGAATATCACGATTTATTTGTTAATATTTTCATATCTGTTAAACCAAGATAATTTCAAAGTTCTTAATTATTCTCTATAGATTTTATTCTATTTATGGTGAAGGATTTTTATAAAATATGTATACAAAGAAATAATGAATCAATAACTAATCCAAGAATAAATCATTCATATAATGTTCCATGACTACACTTTTGAGACATAAATGTTATAATTTTATATTGTGCGTTCATCCTACTGCTATAAAATATTATTATTTTATTATTGTGTTTCATTGAACATCATACATAAACATGGTTTTATGAAATTATATTGACTCCCACCTGTCATGAGGCATGGAAAAAAATCAATTATATATTTCTTAGTGTAGCACAGTGGCTATCCATGGTCATATCTCTTCAGGAGAATTTCAGTGTGGTTCACTTACTTTTTCTATATCATCTAAACTATAACTTTTTGTTGTTTTGTATGTAAATTAATGCGATTAATTTTTGAGTGTGTTTTTGATATGAGAAATCTAAACTATCACAAAATACAAATATAATGAGTTAATGAAGAAAGAACTTGGTTTTGGGGTTTAGTTTTAGGTTCAATCATTATTCTTTTTTATTTTTTGATTTTGGTTTGATAATCCAAACATGAAATCTCATGTTTGAATAATTATTGTTTTCTATAAAAGAAATAGTTTAAGTTTCATGTCATTGGGGGTCGTCACTACATCAAGTACATTCACCTCACCCAAGCATGCTACTCATATATATCAGAAACTTAAAATAAACATTAAGAAAATCCATGAACCCCTTGATCTCCCACTGGGCCAAGTCTTGAGGTTAGCCTCTCATTTCCAAGAGTTGGAGATCATAATGATGTATAGATTAGGAGAGAGAGAGAGAGATCAATAATTTATAATGAATTTTAAAATAATAATAATAATAATAATAATTATTATTATTATTATTATTATTATTAAGAAAATAGTTTTTTTATGCAAAAAAAGGAGAGAGAGAAAATAAAATAGTTTTAAAATAAGAGGGTGGTATTAAAAACAACATTTAAAATAATAATAATAATAATAATAATATTTTAATTATTATAATTATAATTAAATAAGAAGTTAAATTTTGGAAACAAAATAAAAAAATAAATGTATTAAATTTTTTTAATAGAATTTCAAATTATAATTAAAATGAATACGAAAACAAAACTAAAACTAAAATAATAAATAAAGAATCAAGGAGGGGGGAAAAGAGAGGTTGCAGTGTGGCCCTTGCTCTGGTGGGATCCCTCCTTGGATGTGGGTGTCAAGATGATGATTTGGGAAGGAGGTGAGGGACTCCTTTTATAGGAAGAATTCTTCCTCCTAAACTTTTCAGGTTTTTTAAAAATTTAATGGATGAATATTTGAATTATGTATCCATAAAAGTTATGAAAAAATATCTTCCTAATTTCCCCTAAAAATTTCATCTCCTTTTTCCATCGTATGTCGGAGTTATGAATTTTTTATTAACTGTTACTTTTTATAGATAAAGGTTCCAAGATGCTTCCTTAAAATGTATAATGTCCAATTTACACCTTAGTAACTGCAAAACTTCCTTAAATTATTTATAGAAGCCCACATATGTGTCCTTGTTCTATTCTCGGAGGAATCACCTCCAATGGAGGTGTGTATCCTGATTTATGAATCTGTTATAGAGTTGGGGTCCACACTGTCTACCCAGAATATCCTCCAACTTCAATGATTTTTTGGGTCTTTATCTCTTTGAATGATCTCTTTGTCTTGAAGATAATGTTTAAGGAAATAAATCAGTGATTCATACAAAAAAATCACTCAAATTGCGTAAATATTTTAAAATTTATTCCCAAAATACACTTGTAACAAAATTTTATCAAAAAACATGATTTAAGAAAATTATATATTTTACCCCATTTTAATTCAATAATACAAATTTCCCATTATTTTAAAAAAAACTTTAAATACATAGGTTTTATCATTAAAAACATAAAAAATATTCATTATTTGATTAAAAATATGCACATAAATTTTCTATATCAAATACCCCCACACTTAAACCATGATTTTACTCAAGCACAAAATATCAACATGGAATTTATAGGACACTAATTTTACCAATAATCGAATTTCAAATTAATAAAAAAATCAAGGAGGAGGTTTAAAATTCAAGTATATTTTCTCTCATCACTCATGATAAAATTCAAGTAGATCTTCTCACATATTATGAGAACATGATCCTTATCCATAAGCTTATAAAAATCTAATTTCTTCAATTTTTGAAGAAAAAAACACATAAAATCATTATGATTTTCAATTAAGGTTCTAATGTATTTGAGGCTTATGTTTGTGAGGACATTATGTTTAAAAATAAATCTCAAGGAGGAGGAATAAATCTTAAAGTATAAATAATTATATTAAAAATAAAAAAGAGTAATGACATTCTACCCTTAAAATAGAAACAACTGTTAACTTTCCCCAAGAATCAAAGTAAAGATCATGATTAGTTTAAGCATGATGAATGATTTGTATGCCCTCTTGAATATTTTTTTAATTTTTTAATTTTTTGTCAAAATTTATGCTTAGATAAAACCTCACATCCATCACCCAACCATAAATAGTCAAAAGATCTTCGGTCTGAAAAATGGTGATTATTTGTTTTCCAATATCACAACCCATTTTTCTCATTTTTTGGTCTTTTTTTCCATTTATTTTCTCTTTGTTTTATTCAAGAGGTGTAAAAAAACAAAGGGTACAATTAATGAATAAAATTACATTTCTCATTACTGAAAATAGAACCCCAAACATATTTCTTACAATGTATATCATCCCTTCCACCATGATTCCCTTTACCCCCACACATTAACTTTAAAATATCATGAAAATACCAAGGGTAGGGTATAAATGGATAAAAATGGATTGAAACATGGATCATCCCTATAAAGGACACTAATGGTCTCTATGAGATAAAGAAGGATTTATTTAAAGGTGGTATTTAAGGATAATGGTTGTTCAAAAGAAGCCTCAATCATTTTAAAAGTGTTTTTTCACATTCATATCTTTAAAAAGTTTCAATACAAGTTTTGGCTGGTGAAATGTACCAAGATCACTCATGAAATATGATCAAGATAAAATTGAAAGTACTTGGTCTAGAAATCCTCTCAGGAATGGGACATATGATTTGGGGTAGTTACTCAAGGCATGATTAATAATAAAAAATCAAATCACATGAATTTCATAAATTCAAAGACTGAAAAATAGACGGGCAATTTCATTTAAATGAATCAATTAATTTATTCAAATCACGAGTCCTTATTTTAATATCAATGATTCAATTTCAAAAATTCAAATTTCTATTTAACTCATTAAATTTCATTAACATTGAATTCTAAAACACAAGATTTCTGGATTCTTAAGAAAATCATGTCTCATAGATAATTCAAGTAAAGCATAAATTCAAGTGTGGTAATGCAATTTCACTTTAAAGCTCAAAAAAGGACAAAAATGTAAGGAGTTTAAAAGATAAACACTAAAAGTGAAATGCCTTTTTAAATGAATCTTATAACTCTTCCTTCAGTTATTAGGGATACCTACTACCATTATTAACCTACAAAATATAATTGCACAATTAAGCATAGGGGTCATTTATTTTAAGCTCAAAAAGATAGAGGGAGGGGGATACATGGTAAAATACTTCCTAAAAAAATAAATTGAAATATAAATTCTAAGAAATCAAGTAAAGGATAAGTCTTGGTATGATCCCCCCAAGTGGGCCCTGAATTTTTAGTGCCTCTAGTGGGAAGTACCAACTATTATACAAAATCTAATGGAGGATGAATCTTCTTTGATTTGAACCAAAACATGTGTCTTTTCCCATATTGTTCTTTATCCTTTTGGGTGAGTAATGATACATGGATAGAGTACAATAGTTCATCACCCTTCACAATGTGGTATAAATTTCATGGCCAGGGTAGGATGAAGCATGGATCATCCTCTTTCTTGGTTGATACTTGTGAATCCTCTTCCTCTCTGGCCAATGTTTTCTCAAGGTTTGCTGCATCAAAATAATATTCAAATGGAAATTCAAGGGGTAATTCTATTTGAATAAAATTAAAATACAAAGTATCAATTTAAAATTATTCCCCATCAAAGTAAGTAGCTTTTGGCATGTCTTCTGTCATGACCCGCCTCCCTGGGCCATGAACCTTGTCATCTGACCCCATGGGTCTCCTGTAATACCTTGGTTGCCTTCCCATCACACCATAGGCTATTACTCACTAGGGTCACTTATCAGACTAATGAATATCCCCACAAGGTATCCCCACAATGAGTACAATAGTTCGTCACCCTTCACAATGTGGTATAAATTTCATGGTCAGGGTAGGATGAAGTATGGATCATCTTATTTCTTGGTTGATACTTTTGAAACCTCTTCCTCTCTGGCCAATGGATTCTCAAGGTATGCTGCATCAAAAGAATATTCAAATGAAAATTCAAGGGGTAATTCTATTTGAATAAAATTAAAATACAAAGTATCAATTTAAAATTATTCCCCATCAAAGTAAGTAGATTTTGGCATGTCTTCTGTCACGACCTACCTCCATGGGCCATGAACCTTGTCATCTGACCCCATGGGTCTTTTTTAATACCTTGGTTGTCGTCCCAGCACACCATAGGCTATTACTCACTAGGTTCACTTATCATACTAATGAATATACCCACAGGCCAACACATGTTTTTTCAGTGTGTTTTGTCCTCACTCACACACACCTTGAGAAACTTCCCAGAAGGTCACCCATCCTGATCACTACTCCAGGACAATCACACTTAACTTGGATGTTCTAATCAGGTGGGCTCCTAAAAAGGAAGGTGCACCTTTTTGACATGGGTAGTAACATTTATCCTTTTAAGTATCACTTTTCCAGGGGTGTTATATTATCCACCCCTTTAAAGCACAACACCCTCATTATGGACACCAAGCCTCAAACCTAGGCAGTTCCTAAGCACTTCCGGCTGGGTATTGGTTCTGATACCATTTGTACCGACCCACCTCCCCGAGCCATGAACCTTTTCATCTGACCCCATGGGTCTCCTGTAATACCATGGTTGCCTTCCCAGCACACCATTGGATATTACTCACTAGGGTTTCTTATCATACTAATGACTATCCCCACATGCAAACACATGATCTTTTAGGGTGTTTTGTCCTCACTCACACACACCCTGGGAAACTTCCCAAAAGGTCACCCATCCTAATCACTACTCTAGTCCAAACACGCTTAACTTTGAAGTTCTAATCAGGTGGGATCTAGAAAAGGAAGGTTCACCTTGTTGAAATGGGTAGTAACATTTATCCTTTTAAGTCTCACTTTTCCAGGGGTGTTATATCTTCCTTGGGAAAATACACTTTCATCTCCTTGTGAACTTCCTTAAATAAATATTCAACATATACAGGGAGCTCCTTATGTTCCTCAGCAAGTGAACATCTGGGTTCTTCTTCATTTTCCAAGGCATAAAAAATATTTTCTTATTTTGTATAATCATAATAATAAAAAATGTGGTACAATTTAGATTCAATTAAATTAGAATAGATAGTGTCAAAGAAATTTTCAACTCCCTGAGTTGGTTCAACTTCAATCTTTGCCTTAGTGGTAAGTGCCTCTTGGAGTAGAGTCTCTTAATATGGATCCTGATACTTGGGATCCTCCATTTTCACTTCAAATTACACCACTTGGGTGGAGTCTTCATTCTATGGTGTTGGATATTCTTCTTGGCATGGAATGGGGAGATCAGGTAGGTCCTCACATTTAATCAAGAATTCATTCAATTATTGTTCATATCCCACTTTTATCTTACTAGTTAAGTCTTCCTCCCTTAACTCATCAGATTCTTCAATTTCAAAGAAAAGTGGTGAAATTTATTCCACCACTTTCTCAGGTTCTTTCTCCGGATAAGGGTTGGGTTGCTCCATTATTTCATGAACATTATCAAATTATCTATCATCATTTCTCATTATTTTTTCAATGATTTCTCTAAATTCTTGCACTTGAGTTCTTATAAAATCTTCATCATCTTCTTCTTATTGTTTCACCTGTAAGTAATTTATCCATGAATAATAATCTGACATGAATAAATCACAAAAGTATTTTTTTAGGTTTTTTAAATGAAATGAAATATATATAAGATGTGGAAAGAGAAAAAGTTAATTGACTATTGATTGGATCCTCGGAAGCAACGCCAGTTTTGAAACATTCCTATCATGAGGCATGGAAAAAATCAATTATATTTTTCCTAGTGCAGTACAGTGGGTGACCATGGTTGTCTCTCTTGCGGATCATTTCAGTGTGGTTCACTTACTTCTTTTACATCACCTAATCTATCACTTTTTGTTCTTTTGTATTTAAATTAAAGAAATAAAAATATTTTTTATTGTTTTTGATATAAATAATCTTAACTATCATGCAATGAAAATAGAATGAGTTAACAAAGAAAGAACTTGGTTTTGGGGTTTAGTATTAGGCTCAATCATTATTCTCCTTTATTTGTTGATTTTAGTTAGATAACCCAAACATGAAATCTCATGTTTCAATCACTATTACTTTATATAATAGAGATAGTTTAAGTTTCATGTCATTGGGGGCCTTCACTAGATTGGGGATATTCTCATCACCCAACCATGCTACTCAAATATAACACAAAATTAAAAGAAACTTTAAGAAAATTCAAGAACACCTTGACCTCTCCCCAAGCCAAGTCTCAAGGTTAGCTTACCATTTCTGAGAGTTGGAGATCACAATGGAGTATGGATGAGGAGAGATAGAGAGAGTGATAATTAATTTATAATAAATTGTAATATAATAATAATAATATTAACAATATTAATTATTATTATAATTAAGAAACTATTTTTTTTGAAAAAAGGAGAGAGAAAATAAAATAGTTTTAAAACAGAAGGGTGGTATTAAAAATAATATTTTAAATAATAACAATAATTTATTTTTATTATTTTTATTATAACTAAAGAAGAAGAAGTTAAATTTTGGAAATAAAATAAAAAAATAAATGAATTAAATTTATTAAAATGAAATTCAAGTTAAATTTAAATGAAAACATAAAAAAAACTAAAAATAAAATAAAAAATGGAAAAGAAAGGAAGGAAAAATAGAGGTTGGAGTGTAGCCCATGATCTCGTGGGATCCCACCTTGTATGTGGGTGTCGAGCTGATGATTTGGGAAGGAGGTGAGGGCTTCCCTTTATAGGTAGAATTCAGCCCCCTAAACATTGCGCATTTTGACCACATTAATGGACGAATCTTAGAATTATGTCTTTATAAAAGTTGTGCAAAAAATTCTTCCTCATTTACTCTCAAAATTTCAGCTCCATTGGACACTTGATTTGGGAGTTATGAATTTTTTATTGACTATTATGTTTTCTGGAGAAGGTTCTATAAAGATTCATTCCAATGTATGACATGAAATTTCCATCTTAATAACTTTAAAACTCCCAAATATTATTTGGAGAAACACACCTATGTGTACTCATTCCAGTACTTATCGAATCACTTCCATTAGATGTGTGTATCCTAATTTATACATCTGTTACGGAGGTGGGGTCCACACTGTTCATCCAGAATATTCTCAAACGTAAATGATTTTTTTCAAAAATTTATCTTTTCGAATGGTATCTTAGTCATGAAGACAAGGTTTAATGAAATAATTCAATTATTCCTACAAAAAATGTCACTCAAATTGGATAAATATTTTAAAATTTATTCTCAAAATACCCTTGTGACAAAATTCTATCAATAAATACTGATTTAACCAATTTTCATATTTTATCCCATTTACATTCTATAATCCAAATTGCACATTATTTTAATAAAACGTTTAAATACCTGGCTTTTAGCATTTCAAAATTGAAAAAAATATTGATTATTTGATTAAAAATATGCACCTAATATTTCTATATCATATATATACTTGAAGATTTTATTTTCTGAAGAAGGAGATCCATCATCTATCAGTTATGCAAGAAACTGTAGGTTGAATCTGTTTTTCAACAAAAAAATTATTTTATTATTTAGATCTGTTAACTAATAATAATTAGTCATGATGGAGTTTCAGATTCTTACACTATGTTATGGATATCGAGGTTCCCTAAAAAATAAATTGATTTGATGTATGGTTTCAACTACCTAAACTCAGTTTTAGAGGTCCCTGGTAAAAGTAATAGATTAGAAAAAATCAATAATCTTATGGGGAGAGTTTTGGTTGAGTAGAATAGGAGATCCTTATTCCTTAAACCACTATACAAATTATTGTATTTTTCGTCTCTATTTTTCCATTTCTCAATCTATTTTAAGAAACAAATACTACATCACGTCTCTAAGGGTGATTAATTTTAATTTATCAATTTTTTTAAAAAATAACACACTTGTTCCCCTATTATGTTTTATCATTTTCTAAACAACAATTAGTATAAAAAGAGTTCTCTTCAAAGAACTATTATGTTCTCTTTAAAGCTTTAATTGAAGATCTTTTTTAAGAAAATATGTTAATAAATAATATCAAAGAAGGAATGTTAATGATCAAAGAACCAAACTTTGATGGAGAGAAATATGGGTGTCAAAAATATAGAATTTTCATTTATTTGAAAAACATTGGATTCAATGTTTATATGAACTTTGTAAAACCTTATGACATTCCTACAGAACTAGAAAAGAGGGATACTGTAAATCATGTTGAATATGATGTAGATTCACAAATTTTAAATGATATCATCTATATAATTGGTCCAGATGATTTCGATCATTTTTCTCAAAGTTCTAATACATATGATATGTGGTAGATTATATTTTTTTCCCATGAAGGAATTAATAATTTCAGACAACTTATATACAACACTAACAAGATAAATTTTGATAAAATATAGATATATTAAGGAGAAAACATTTCTCCAATGAATGGAATATTTGATGAAATAGTTTGTAGTGTTTCTGCCTTAGGAACACCAATTCTAGTACCAGATCAGGCTTTTAAAGTGCTTTGATTTTTACCATCAATGTGGAATGGAATATCTTCTAATATTAGTTGATCGACACCTATTTAAGAATTAACAAAGAAGGTTTTTATTGGCATATTAATTATGTATTGATATAAAGAGAAATATAAATAATAAGATCAAAGAATAATAAAAATGGAAAATACAATGATAAAAGTAACTACTCCCAAAAGAGAAAATAAGATTAATGAGTATATGTTTTCCTCAAGTGTTTTAATCTACTCAAATTCTAGAGAAGAACTGAAAGGTATAACAAGAATATTAAATAAATTATATAAATAGAAAATAGGTTTAATAATTATTATAATGATTGTGTAAAAATGATCATGGTATAAAATAATTTAAGTGTTATCAACATTAGAAAACAAGTAATATCTTACCTGACTTCCCGTAGTTGAATGCAGAAAAGTGAAAAATAGAAAATAAAGAAAATAATTTCAAATAAAAGTTACTTATGGGAATAAAATTAAAATGTATATGAAGGATATTTTGAGTGTCTCTAAAGACTCATGTATCTATTATAAATTTGATTCATATAAGGATCCATAATATATAAAAGAAAACCTTTCGTTTATAAATAAGGAAGAAGAGATATAATTCTATAATTATTCTACATCGGATTCTTAAGGTTTTTCAAATAGTAAATTAGCTAAATAATTTTCAATGATTGAGGAAATAAATTAATATCTATTAAATAAGCATAAATCCATATAGAATATTAATAATTCTATTCATAGTGAAGAAGATGGTATGCTAAAATAACACCTTTATTTTGAGGAAAAATTAAGTAAATATACTTCAATATACACTATGCAAGAAATTAGAATTGAAGACTCACAAGTTCATTTATAATAATTTAAAAGTGCTAATAGGAAATAAACTAAGTGTAAATAATCTTTAAATAAAATCATTAGAAAAAATATTCACAAAAAGAAAAAATTTGGACTTGGAAGTAATGGTTAAAAACCTAAGTTATATAGAAACTATTTTTTTCCTAGTTTAATGAAACAAAAAATGTCTAATGTTAATTATTTTTTCATATAATTAAAGGCCATTATTTTGAAAACCATTTCATGAAAAATCCCTAGATAAGTTATATAATGTAATCTCTTATTTCCAAAAATTTATTTAATGTTAATTTTGTAAATTTAGGTAAAATTAGACAGATCTAGTTTCCCATATCTTTATTGGCTGACACTACTGTACCGAAGAGAATTTTTATTCCAAATAAATATTTTATTTAATATTTTTAGGTGAAAATACATTGAAAAAATTACAAAATGGTACCCAGATAGTGGCTTATTAAGGAACATGAGTGGAGACTTTTTAAATATCCTTAAAATATGGAAAATAGATAGAGTATTGGTTAACTTCAGACACAATGGAAAATGATAGATCATTGGAGTAATATTAGTGGGAGATCCAAAATCAATCTTATTCTACAAAGTAACATATATTGAAGGGATGATCAAAATATGATAAGTAATTCTCTACTCTATGGTGATGTATTTTCAGTTGATTTGTCTAACAATTGTTTCTCTTTTTTAAATATAATATTCTTATGTTTGTAGAACATAGAACTAAAAATGAATAAATTTTTTACCTTAGTTCATTTTTTGAAAAAATTGAATTAAATTACTAATAAAATAAATAAATACTAGAATCGGAATAAGAGACATGGAATTTTTAATTTATTTTCCCTATATAAGGTATCTTTGAAAAATTTAGTTTTAGAACATTCTAGTTTTATGTTTAATGAAAATAGTATTTTTTATTTATTCTAGATAGGTAAGTTTCATTAGTAATATTTTATATCAATTAACAATTTTTCTTCATCTAAAACTTTTGAACATAACGATGTGTATTTTTTGGTCTATCAAGAGTAGCAATTTTCGATGGCATATGATTTGTTTTTATATTAGGTTTCAATTTTTCTATATTTACTTGGGTTTATTTCCGAAAATATAAAATTTAGGTTTGTCCTTTTTTTTGTTTTTTAATTTGATCAAAATGAAACTGTTTTCAAAACAATTTCATTAATATATGATCATGAAGGCGAGTTTTAGAATCAAGAATTTAATTATTTTTTCTCAAAATTTAGTATTAAACATTCATTCTCTACTATAAGAACACCTCAACAAAATGGATATATTGAAATAAGAAATAAGAATATTCAAGAAATAGAAAGAACTATGTAAAATGAGTATTTCCTTCTTATATATTTTTATCCATAAGTTATAAGTAAATATTTCAATATCATGAATACAATTTTAATCAGAATTTTATCAAAAAGTCACCCTATGAGTTATGGATTAAAAGAAAACATAAAGTTAGATACTTTAATGTTTTTGGATGTAAGGTGTGTATCTTGAACACTGAGGAAAACCCTGGTTAGTTAGATCCAAAGGATAATAAAGGAATCTTAATTGGATATTATGATACTTAATAAACATTTAGAGTATAAAATATACCATCAAGGATAGTGGAAGAATATGTTTATGTGAATTTTTATGAAAGTTATCCATTTTATGAAAACAAAATCCATACAAATGACGTCCTTGATTCTTTGAAAAACTTGATACCTGAAGCTCATAAATATATTTTTGAAAATAAATGAGAATGTAATGAGATTAAAACCAGTTCAGAAGAACATGAAACCATAAAACCTAAAAGTGTTTTACCTCAAAAAATATAAAATTAAAATATCATTATTTAATTATTATTATAGGAAACTTTTATGAATGTGTTAGGAGTATAAGTAATGTAGAAAACCTAGCTGAGTTATCTATGTTTTTATCCCAATTCGAACCAAAGTATATGGAATAAGTATTAAAAGCTGATAGATAGATTATAACCATGAAAAATAACTAAAATAGTTATAGAGAATGAAAATTAGGGAATTAGTTGATAGAACCTCAAACTATAGAGTAATAGGAACCAAATGCTTCTTTAGAAATAAGTTATATTCTTGAAGAATAATTACTAGGTATAAGTCTTGGATAGTTTATAAAGGTTACAACAAGGAAGAAAGACTATATAATGAGGAAAAAATTTATTTTTTTACAAGATGATAAGCCATCTGTATTCTATTATCCTGTACATCTCTTAATAATTTTAAATTATATCACATTGATTCCAAGTATTCCTTTTTAAATGATCATTTAGTGGAGGGATTTTATGATGATAAATCTCTGTGTTTTGAAAATCATCATCTACCAAATTATGTTATTAAAATTACTATATATCTTTATGGTATTAAACAACCATTAAGGGATTTGTGTGAAAGATTTAGTTCCTTTCTATTGAAAAACATGTTTTCAATATGGTCGGAAGATCATACCAATGTTAATAAAAACTCTTCTTCTGATATTTATTAGTTTAAATTTATATATATTTTGTTAGTTTTGGTTAAACTAATCATAATACTTTTAATTATTTTTCAAAACTTATGCAAAATGAATTTGAAATGATTATGATAGAAGAATTAAATTTCATTCTTAGTTTTGAAATTTATCAAACAAAATTTGGAAATGTTTTGAATCAAAGAAAATATATTATTTATTTATTGAAAATATTTGTACTTGAAAACATTAATAATTTTAAAACTCCTATGTGTATGGGTGTATGAATTCATTTGGATGAATTTAAAAAACTAGTGGTCAAAATGTTATAAAAAGGTATGATCCGTAGTTTTCTATATATTTATATTAGTAGACAATAAATTATGTTTTCTATTTGAATTTGTGTAACATTTGAATCAAACCCCAAGGAATCCCATTTCACTACTGTTTAAAGAAGATTTTGATATTTTAAAAGAACTATTTTTATATCTTTACTTTATCAAAAAAACCATTGATTTTAATTAAATTTCATATATATATGCTGATTTTTGATGGTTTATAATATATTGTAAAAGTAACTGAAGAATGTGTCACTTTTTAGGAAAGACCCGAATTTCATCATTTAGTAAAAATTTACATTTAATTGCATTGTCAATAGCTGATGTAGAATAAATATCTCTTGGTAGTTTCTATGCACAAGTATTGTGGTTGAAACATTCTATTTTGGACTTTAGAATTAAATTTAATCATTTTCATTTTTTATAAGATAATACTAGTGCCATTAGTATTTATAATAATATTAGGAGTCACTCTACGACTAAGAATATTGATCTTATACATCATTTCATAAGATATCATGTCCAAAAAGTGGGTATATCATTAGAATATATAAATATTTATTATCAACTTGGGGATATATTGTAATGACCTGACCCAAGTTACCCAGAGTCGATGCATTATTATATAACATTGGCATGATCACAAAAGATCAACTCTCAAAATACTGATTAGTTTAGTAGCCTTGGAAACACTAGATACATTCACAAGTCTTACATTACATGATAAAGTGAAAAAATAAAACAATATAGTCTCCATAGTTCACACTCATATCCCCTCAGACTATCCCTGCAGGTTAGTCATAAAATACTTCTTCACATACTGGAAAAAATAAAACATAGAAAGGGGTGAGCTCAGATGCTCAGTAAGGATAACAATATACCTGAAACTTTCAAAAATAAGAATAAACATTTAAGGCAATGTATAACTAAAACAAAAGCCTTTTAAACTTTAACTTCAGTATAATATAACAAAAATAAAATGAAATAATGCCATTTAATTATTCACATGGATATTCTACTAGTTGAATAATCACATTTAATATCAATAACCACTTTCATAATGATGGAATGCATAATGATAGACTATCATAACCACATATTCAAGGCCTTGTTCCAAGAATATAAATAAGATTTTGTCAAGGCCTTGTGCCAAGACACTAGTTTGTCTCATCAGACCTACCGATGCATCGAAGAGCAATAGCGGGCTCCACCCGTCACTTACTAAGTCCAATGCATTCCTCATATGAATAGGTTTAAACATAACATAAACATTTGTATTAAAACTAGCATAAATAAACCATGAATTGTATAAAAATAACATATCTACAGTCAAACATATCACAAAACCTTCAATACAATATAGAAATTTTGTATCATAATAAATCAACTTCAAATAAGCTTAAAATCCATCAAAGGATGTTGAAATAGATGAAATCAAAAATATTTGAGAGAAATATCTCTTTTTTAAATCATTTAAATGTCACATAATTATAAAATAAAACATTTACTTTGAAAATATTCTTATAAGCTTGTAAAGGAAGCTTCAACGATTTTATAACGGTGGAAAATATCTGCACCTACCGTATAAGTTAAAAAAACATTCTTACCTTAATTATATCGAAAAGGTTAAAAGGACCTTGTTTGGAAAACGATGTAAATACTACTTTATAAATATCTTATAAAAAGTCAAACAAGTGTATAAACTAATTTAACCCATATTCTATAAAATAGTAAGAATGTTTTGAAATACATTTTTAGGAAACATGGATGTGGGTGATAAAGAGGTCACAATAGATAATTACGTATAAACAACCTTGGATAATGAAGAGATTGTAAAATAAACCCTTACCTTGTACTTTTCCTTGGTTGAGAGTAAGTTAAATTCCTGTATAATGGTGGAATAATTGTTATTAAATTATACAAGAATCATATATATTAATATGATGTCATATATGATCTTTTAATATTGCTTTGTTAATAATAACTTTGTATTATCGTTGTTTTGGGTGTTAACGGATTCGTTTTGTTTTATATTTTTTGTCATGTGAGTCATATTTTTTATGAATGGGATGTATCTTATTAATATACATAATTATATCAAGTATTTAAGTACTATTTTTAATCATAAAATTAAAATTAGTCATGAATGGATTCAATGGGGAATAAATCTCATCGCGTTCGTGGAGACGGTAATCTATACGTACGCATAAGAGAAAATATCATTATTTTGATATTAAAATAATATATATTTGGATGGTATATCATATATATAGAATCATTATAATGTTATATTTATTATTTACATGAATTAAAAATCATTATTATACCCATCAAAATAATAATGTATTGAATAACAATTACACCACGACGTGGAGATGGTAATCTGTACGTACGCACGTATGGTGACATGTAATTCAAAGGATGGATAGAATAATGAATATGGTTGAAGTATATTCATAATAACATCACAGTATATATAAGATACTTTAGTTATTATTTTATAATGGAAAAAAGAATGAAAAAGGATGTGGAAGAAGAAATAATCATGAAAAATGTGATAAAATATTTACCTCTTCTTCGGGTTCTTCTTTGTGATTTGATCAAAAGGGCTCCCTAGGTTGTCTTTCTGACTAAAGTAGGGCCTATAGGAATAACTAAGAACATTTTAGAGGGTATTTTGGAAGGGTTTTTCCGAGCCAAATGGCTTTGAAGGTGTGAATTAGAGAGAAGGGGGAGTGCCCTTTTATAAGAGGGGTGAGGGGCACCTTAGGAAAAGATAGAAATATTATTTTATAATAAAATCATTTTCCATTTATAATTGATCAAAAAAAGATTATTTAAATTATAAGGTGGGTATTGGTCTAGAAACACCCAACCAATATGTTTTAGACAGTTTTGGGTCACTATATTAACCTTAACTTTTAGATTTAACACTTAGTTAAATAGGTTGACATTTACCATGTCTCCTGGTATTTTTATATTATATGGTTAGTAAAATTGCTATATACTTTAAGAGAACCCCAAGTGGTTCATGAATGATACACATATAATTATATAAGTCCTTTTTTAAATCCTTATATTTTTAGGAATAGAATTTCAATTAATAATAAAATACATTTTTTAAAAACTCTTTTATGTCAATTTTGACACTATTTGGTATTTTCTTTTTTATAAATTCATAACTACATTATTAATTCGAAAAAAATTTATATAACCAACCCTAATATGTATTATTAACTTTTAATTAATGAAAATTCTCTAATTACATTTATTTGGATATATATAATATCAATTATTTTAATATTTCATTAATTAGGTAATTACTGCATCATTATTGTGTCATAAATAAATTATATTATTTAAAGTCTAAAAAATATAAATAAAATACTATTATGTAGGAAATATTTTTAGCTTTCTAATAAATATGTATAGACTAATTTATCTTATGTATAACCCTATATTAAAAATGTTTTAGTTATTAAACATTGATTATAACTCTTTTAACTCTTCTCTGAATTAAATAATAATAAATGTCCTAATCTAATCCAAGTGGACCAAAGAGGTTCATATTTTATTCCTAAGGTTGTTTTTGGTCGAATTATACTTATCCAATAGAATTAGGACATGTGTTAGGGTAATAATAATATCATTTTTACCCTTAATTACCCTATTTACTTTTAACCGTGGTAAATAAAAGTAAAAAGTTACTATTCGCCAATTTTTTTGATCTTATTGAACCACATTTTACGTACTGATATCAACTGTGTCTCTCGGATTTTTGAAATTCCACACATAGAATCAATAAAATTAAGTTTTATGTGAATTCTCAAATTCTCCTAGGAGTTGGGTAAAAGACGGTGAAAAGTTCTATAAAATTTTTATATATCTAAAATTATTATAAATTGACTCCAATGAATTACATTGAACTTATATAGGTATTATGTATCTATTTTGACCTAAAATAAATTTAAATAAAATAAATAATTAATTAAATAAAAATTCGTTTTTAATCTATAACTCAGTATTTTTCACTATTTTTAAAAAATTGAACGTTTTCAGAAAAATACTAAAAATTCACCCTAGGCTAATTTCGATATTCTGAATCCAAAAATGAAGTCCATTTTGAATGGTAAAATTTATAAAATTGAAAAAGTTGGTATTACTATTCATAACGGCTAGTTTGATTGGTTGTGGTGTGTGTTAGAACTCGAAGTTGCATACAACACATGCTATTGTATTATTCAAAGAGAAGCATACCGTGGAAGCTTGGGGAGTTACATTCTCCTCTTCTTCAAATAATTTTGTCCTTGAAATTCCTAGAATATTACCGCACAAAAATATTCAGGTGGTTTTTTATCATAAGCACCTCGGGTTCCCACGTTGCCTCTTCTATCTTATGGTTTCTCCATAAAACTTTTACCAGACGAGTTGTCTACTTTCTCAGCACTTTTTCTCTTGTATAAAGAATCTTGATAGGCTCTTCACAATAAGATAGACCAGGTTCCATTTCTAATTCATTATTGGTGAGTACATGTGTTGGGTCAGGCATGTATTTTCTAAACAGTGATACGTGGAACACATCGTGAACTTTGGAGAGACTTGACAGAATTTCCAAACGGTAAGCTACAGCCCCAATTCGTTGTAGAATTTTGAAAGGTCCAATGTACCTTGGACTCAATTTACCTTTATTAACGAAACGTATGACTCCCTTCCATAGATATACCTTCAATAAAACATGATCTCCTACCTGAAATTACAAATCCTTTCTTCAGTTATCAGCATAGCTCTTCTGCCTACTTTGAGCTGCTTTGATGTGGGTTTGGATAACCATCACCTTTTCCATCATTTCCTCCACAAGTTCTAGGACTATGAGTTTTCTTTCACCAATATCATCCCAACAGGTTGGTGTGGGACATCTATTTCTGTATGGCACTTCATATAGTGCCATTTGAATACATGAATCAAATCTATTGTTATAGGAAAATTATACCAAAGGTAAATATTGATCCCACATACCCTGAAATTCAAGTGAGAATGAACTCAACATGTCTTCTAAGGTTTGAATAGTCCGTTCTGATTGTCTATCAGTTTGGGGGTGGTAGGCAGTGCTCAAACGAAGTTCACTATCCAAGGCCTTCTGAAGTCTTTTCCAGAATCATGAAGTAAAATGTGGATCACGATCAGAAACAATCGATAGTGGTGCTCCATGAAGTCTTACAAGTTTATTTATATATAGCCTTGCTAGACGTTCAAGTGGCAGATCTTCTCTTATAGAAAGAAAATATGCTGACTTGGTAAGACGATCAACAATGACCCATATTGCATCATTCTTTCTAGGAGTCTTTGGTAGTACCAAGAAAAAGTCCATCATGATATTATCCCATTTCCACTTAGGTATGGGAAGAGGTTTCAAGACTCTACCAGGCTATTTCCTTACAGCTTTCACTTGTTGAAAAACCATACAACTTGACACAAAATCAGCAATCTCCCTCTTCATGTTGTACCAACAATATGTTCCTTCAAATCTCTATAAATCTTAGTGCTACCAGGGTGTATAGAGAAATTGGAACTATGAGAATCATCCAACAATTCCCTTTTTAGATCAGGTATATCAGGAACACAAAGTCTCTTCCCAAATTTCAAAATTCCATCTTATACACAAAGTCACTCAATCTCCCATCATTCACAGTATTATTTTTCTTTTTAAACTCTTCATCATCGGTCTGAGAACTCTTTATCTTCTATAGTAATGATGGTTTTTTAACCATTTGAAAAAGTATTGATGTTTCACATTTCATGGTTATTCGCATATCCATCTTTACTAGATCCATGAAAATAAAAACCCTTTAAACTCTCATCTTCTTTAAAACTCCATGACCCTTTCTGCTCAAAGAATCTACCACCTTATTTTCCTTCCCGGGTGGTAGTGTATGGTGCAATCATAATACTTGAGTAGTTCAAGACATATCCTTTGACTCAGGTTGAGTTATTTTTATGAGAAAATATACTTCAAACTTTTTTGATTGGTATATATCTCACATTTTCACCATATAGATTGTGTCTCCAAATCATCAAAGCAAATATTACAGCTGCTAACTCAAGATCATGAGTAGGATAGTTTTTTCTCATGAATTTTTAGCTGTCGTGATGCATAGGAAATAACCCTATCATTCTGTATAAGGATACAACCAAGTCCTTTCTTTGAAGCATCACTATAAATAACAAACCCATCATTCCCCAATAATAGAGTCAAGATAAGAGCATTTACTAATATTCTCTTCAATTATTTGAATCATTATTCACACTCTTGTCCAAACAAATTTAACCCCTTTACGTGTGAGCTTCGTTAATGGGTAAGCCAATTGGAAAAATTCTGGATGAAATGTTGATAAAAACCTACTAAACCAATAGAACTACATACCTCAGTTATAATCATTGGTTTTGGCCATTCTTGTATTTCTCTTGTCTTATAAATATCAACAAATATTCCATCCTTAGAGACAATATGTCCAAGAAGAGAAATCTCCTGATGCCAGAATTCACACTTGCTAATCCTCCCATATAATTCATGTTTTCTAAGAGTCTTCAGGATAATGCGCAATTGATTTTTATGATCTTCGTAGATTTTGTATTATACCAAGATATCATCAATAAATAGCACTAAAAAGTCATCAAGATATTCCTTAAAAAATTTGTTCATTAGATCCTTGAAAAAATAGGGTGCATTAGTCAAACCAAAAGGCATTACTGTAAACTCATAATGCCCGTACCTGGTTCTAAATACTGTTTTCAGAATGTCTTACTTCTTCACACACAACTGATGATATCCAGATCGAAGGTGAATCTTTGAAAAATATTGAGCTCCATGAAGTTGTTCGAATAAATCATCAATGTGAGGTATGGGATACTTGTTCTTTATTGTTATAGAACTGATCTACCTATATTCAATGTACAACCTCATAGATCCATCTTTCTTCTTAAAAAAAAGAACAAGGGCTCCTCATGGAGAAACACTAGGGAGAATAAATACCTTAATACTCAATTCCTCTAGTTGTTTCTCTAGTTCCACTAATTCCACAGTGGACATTCTATAAGGGGTATTCGATATGGGTCTTGAACCAGGAATAAGGTCAATAGAAAACTCAATTTCTCATTATGGAGGATGTCCAGGTAAATCCTCTAGAAAAATATCAACATATTCTTGTACAATAGGTACATACTCTATTCGAACATTCCCTTCATCACCTGCAGTTATTTAATTGTCTTCCTCCCCAATAATTTAATTTATTTGAGCTACTGGGGTGGATCTAGATAAGAATTAGGTGGTGACATTTCTGCTCTGAAGATAAGGTACTCTTTATCATCTTAAAAAATTGTAACCTCCTTCTTCTTACAATATATTTTTGCATCATGGTCCAAAATCCAATCCATACCAAGGATTATATCAAATTCCATCATGGGTATGATGATGAGATCAGCAGATAAATAACGTTTATATGCCTTAATAGGGACTGATTCACAAAACCTTGTTGCAATGATACTTCCCTATGGAGTTTTGACTGAAAACTTCCCTGTTAAATCAAATTTGAAATATCTAATTTTCTTAACAAATTGGAAAGATATGAAACAATGTGACGATCCATAATCAAATAAATCATTAGTAAACTTGAGGAAACCATTAGATTACCTGCCACCATGTCTTTAGTAGCTTCAACCTTAGCAGTAGTGATAACATAAGCTTGGACTTGATCCCTTGGCCCTTTTTGAGGTAATTTTCCCTAACGCTTAGGACATTCATTTGAATAATGTCCCATCTCCCTGTATTTATAGCATTGATCATCGGTAGCTTCTTTCTTCCCCATGAAATCACGAGCTTCGTGGCCCTTTTCACCACACGTGTAACAGACTCCCATTCCTTTTAGGAAAGTACCATGTTGTTTCTTCTCATATTTACTACATGATGGATATTCAACTTTTCCCTTATTCCCCTTATTTCCATTTCCAAAGTGTTCAACAGATCTCTTCTTCTCTTGGTTTTCTTTAAAGTCGTAAGACATAGAGGATTCCTTTTCTGTCTTGATAGCACATGAGACAATATATTCATACGATGAGACGGATTGTGAGTTTAATGCTCGACGGTGAAATGGTTTTAACCCATCAATGAAATGATAAATCTTACTTCTTGGGTTACGTATATAATATTCAGCATGACTTACTAACCTTATAAAGTTAGACTCATACTTTGCAACATTCTCGTCCTCCTTTTTCCTCAGACTCAGAAATTGTCTTTCCATATCTGCTCGATGGTCATAAGGAATGTATTTTTCTAATAAAACCTCTTTAGAATCCCTCTATTCCATATTTGATACTTCATCATCTTCCCTCATGTTTTGAATCAATGACCACTATTGATCTGCATCACCAGTAAGGCGGTAAACTTCCTTGAAATCTTTTTTCCTTTTTCTACTCTCTAAGGCGTGGAATATTTTATCTAAAGAATTTATCCATTACTCATCTACTAGTGGATTTTTACCCCCATTGAATGTTGGTGGTTGTTTCCTCATGAAGCGATCTAACATTGATCCTCCACGCTACGGATCAGGGTTCTCCATATGGGTAAGGCTATTATTTATGACCTGAGTGAGTTGTCCCAATATGGTGATTAGCTGATCAACACTAGTTGAATCACCAGCTCCACTATAATTCTCTTGAGTAGAAGGGAAGTCCCTACATGGAGTTTATGCATTGATACAGTTTACATTCCTTCCACTAGGTTCCATTTCTAAACAATGGCATAAACCATATTAGTTTATGAATCGCAATACATAATTCCAAACTTGTAAAACACTTAACATAAATTGAACAGTTTATGGACATAATCTATAATCATAATAATGTTTTCTTTTAGGAATTATATACTCATAAACCCTTCATAATGGTTTTTAAATAAAAATATAATTATCCAAAGCATATCCCTCGGGAGTGTCATAACCAAGAGTGCAGCAAGGCCCGTTGTCGTGCACCAGTTCCCGTTCAAGTCTAGCTCAAAGCGGTGTTTTCAGGTTTTACCCCTAGGTACATCTGTGCTAGAGCCACCTGTACCCGCTCGTATCCAGACATGTATGTATTTCTTGGAAAACTCACAAAATCTTTACAATACCAAAATTCTAGGAAGTTCTTCTACATAAATCCTCAAAGTCTATATTAGGGCTATGTTCTCAAATAAGAGTTTATCTAAATCTATCTTCCAAGGTTTGTACTAAACTTCCTCTGATACCAACAATAACACCCTGACCCCAGTTACCTAGAGTTGGTGCATTATTACATAACATTGGCATGATTACAAAATATCATGTCTCGAAAGACCGATTAGTTTAGTAGCCTTGGAAATACTAGATACATTCATAAGTCTTAAATTACTTGATAAAGTGAAAAACTAAAACAAAATTGTATCTATAGTTCACACTCATATCCCCTCATACAATCCCTATAGGTCAGTCATAAAATACTTCTTCACATCCTGTGAAAAATAAAACATAGAAAGTGGTGAGCTCAGATGCTCAGTAAGGATAACAATATAGGGGAAACTTTCATAAATTAGCATAAACATTTAGGTCAATGTATAACTAAAACAAAAGCTTTTTAAACTTGAACATCAATATAATATGGAAAAAATAAAATTATATAATTCCATTTAAATATTCACATTTATATTCTACTAGTCGAATAATCACATGAAATATCAATAACCACTTTCATAATGATGGAATACATAACACCAGACTATCATAACCACAGAGTAAAGGTCGTGTTCAAATAATACAAATAAGATTTTGGTAAGGACTTATTACAAGACACTAGTTTGTCTCATGAGACCTACCAATGCATCTAGGAGCTATAGAAGGCTCCACCTATAACTTACTAAGTCCAATGCATTCCTCATATGAATAGGTTTAAACATAACATAAACATTCGTATTAAAACTAGCATATGAAATGTCAATACATTATCCATAAACCATGAATGGTATAAAAATAACACATACAAAGTCAAACATATTACAAAAACTTCAGTACAATATGGAAGTTTTGTATAATAATAAATCAACTTCAAATAAGCTTAAAATCCATCAAAGGATGTTGACATAGATGAAATCAAAACTATTTGAGAGAAATATCTCTTTTTGAAATAATTTAAAAGTCACATAATTTTAAAATAAAACATTTAGTTTGAAAATATTCTTATAATATTGTAAGGGAAGCTTCGACAGTTTTATAACAGTGGAAAATAGCCTCACCAGCCGTATAAGTTAAAAAAGACATTCTTATCTTAATTCTGCCGAAAAGGTTAAAATGTCCTTGTTTGGAAAACGACCAAAATATAACATTATAAAAATATTATAAAAAGTAAAAAAATGGTATAAATGACTTTATCCCATAGACTATAAAATAGTAAGAATATTTTGAAATACATTTTTAAGAAACATGGATATGGATGATAAAGAGGTCCCAGTAGATAATTACTTATAAACAACCTCGGATAATAAAGATATTGTAAAATAAACCCTTACCTTGTACTTTTCCTTGGTCGAGGGTAGGTTAACATCCATTATATTGGTGAAATAATTTTTATTAAATTATACAAGAATCATATATATTAATATGATGTCATATATGATCTTTTAACATTTCTTTGTTAATAATATATTAGCATTATCGTTGTTTCGGGTGTTAATGGATTCGTTTTCCTTTATATTGTTTGTTATGTGAGTGATATTTTTTATGGATGGGATGTATTTTATTCATAACAATAATTATATCAAGTCATTAAATATTATTTTTAATCATAAAATAAAATTTATTCTTGAATGGATATGATGGGGAATGAATCTCATCGTGTTCGTGGAGACGGTAATCCGTACGTATGCACGAGCGACAATATCATTATTTTTATATTAAAATATATATAATTGGATGGTTTATCAAATATAAAGAATCATTATCTTGTTATATTTATTATTTACATGAATTAAACATCATTATTATACCCATCCAAATAATAATGTATTGAATGACAATTACACCACGACGTGGAGACAGTAATCTGTACGTACACACGTATGGTGACATGTCATTCAAAGGATGGATAGAATAATGAATATGGTTTTACCATGTTCATAATAACATAACAGTATAAATAAGATATTGGATTTATTATTTTAGAATGGAAACAACAAAGAAAGAGGAAGTGTACGAAGAAAGAAACTTGAAAGAGGTGATGAAATATTTACCTCTTCTCGGGGTTCTTCCTTTTTATTTGATAAAAAGAGCTCCTTAGGTTGTCTTTATGACTAAAGGAAGTCCTCTAGGATGAATGTATAACATTGTATAGGGTATTTGGGCAGGTTTTGGACGAGCTAAATGGATTTGAAGGTGTGAATTTGAGAGAATGGGGAGTTCCCTTTTATAAGAGGGGTGAGGGGCACCTTAGGAAAATCTAGAAATATTATTTTATAATAAACTCATTTTAGGTTTCTAATGGTTCAATAATGTATTATTTAAATATTAATGTGGGTATGGGTCCAAAATCACCCCAAAAATAAGTTTTATACAGGTTTGGGTCATTATATTAACCTTAACGTTTAGATTTAACTCTTAGTTAAATAGTTTGACATTTACCATGTCTCTTTGTATTTTTATATTATATGGTTAATAAACTCACTATATACTTCCAATATAACCCCAAGTGGTTAATTAATGATACACCTATCATTATATATGTCTTTTGGCCAAAACATATATTTTTAGGAATATAATATCAATTAATAATATAATATTTGTTTTAAAAACTCTTTCATGTCAATTTTGACACTATTTGGTATTTTGTTTTTTCTAAATTCATAACAGCATTATTACTTCGAAAAAAAATTCATCTAACCAACCCTAATATGTTATATTGACTTATCATTTATAAAAAGTCTCAAATTAAAATTATTTGGATATTTATAATATCAATTATTTTAATATTTCATTAATTAGATAATTACTGAATCATCATTGTCTCATAAATAAATTAAATTATTTAATGTATAAAAAATATAAATAAAATACCATTATGTAGTAAATATTTTTATATTTCGAATGAATATTTATAGACTAAATTATCTTATGTGTAACCCTATATTAAAAATGTTTTAGTTATTAAACTTTGATTTTAACGCTCTTAAATCTTCTTTGAATTAAATAATAATAAATGTCGTAATCTAATCCAGGTGGAGCAAAGAGGTTCATATTTTATTCATAAGGTTTTTTTGGGTCGAATTATACTTATCCAAAAGAATTAGGACATGTTTTAGGGTAATAATAATATCATTTTTACCCTTAATTACCCTATTTTCTTTTAACCGTGTTAAATAAAAGTAAAAAGTAATTATTCACCAAAAATTATTTTTATCTTATTGAACAAAATTTTACTTACTGATATCAACCGTTTCTCTCAGATTCTTGAAATTCCACTCATAAAAGTGGTAAAATTATGTTTTATGTGAATTTGCAAACTCTCCTAGGAGGTGGGTAAAAGATGGTTAAAAGTTCTAAATTATTTTTATATATGTAAAATTATTATAAATTGACTCCAATGAATTAAATTGAACTTATATAGGTATTATGTATCTATTTTTAAATAAAATAAATTGAAATAAAATAAATAATTATTTAAATAAAAATTCAGTTTTAAACTATAACTCAATGTTTTTTCACTATTCATCAAAAATTGAATGTTTTTAGAAAAATACCAAACATTCACCCAAGATTAATTTATATATTCCAAATCCAAAAATAAAGTCCATTTTGAAAGATAAAATTTATAAAATTTCAAAAAGTGGGTATTACTATTCATAACGGCTATTTTGATTGGTTGTGGTGTGTGTTAGAACTCGAAGTTGCGTACAACACACGCTATTGTATTATTCAAAGAGAAGCGAACTGTGGAATATTGGGGTCTTACATATTTTAACATAACCAATTCCCACTATATGTTTTTATTTTTTTAAGGTATATTTAGGTTTAATTAATTTTAAATCATTATTTTAATTTTCCTTGATTAATCATTATATAATTTTAATCTTTTTTAATTGAGAATTTGTATTTAGTATTTTAGTAGTTATATATATTCATTTATTTGAATTTTATTAATTATTTTTATTTTTTAATTTAGTTTTTTGAAATTTCATTTTGAATTTTAAAAATCCCGAATGATTACACTATATTTTTTTGCTCGAGGAAAAAAAGTGTCGATCAAAAACTCTTATTTTAAATCCTTTCTCTGTCATACCATTGAGCTCAGCCCCTTTAGACCTTCTAATATATGAAACTATATAAAACCCTAACCTTATAATTCTTAACCTTATGTTCCTAAAAATTTCAAAGAGAAAAATAACCTATGAAGTTGGTCCAAGTAGCTCGAAGATGCAGAGGTCTTCCAGTTCAAAAAAAAGAGTTCCTGAAGTTAAAATGGTAGATTTTGAATGATTGTTTCAGATGAATCTACTAATAAATAAATACATAAGCTTTCAATGGTGGGAGTATATGATTAATGGAGAAAATAAATATTATATTTTTGATATGTATGTGAAATAAATTTATTGAAATTCTCAGTTTAGTTTTGGAAAGTGATTGTATGCAATTTATTCCAAGGTAAATGATAATAAATTTTAAAAATCATTAGTTAATCTTGCACATATTTTTAATTTCCCCTACAAAGTGAGTTCCATTTTAGTGTGAGGTCAATTAGGGAAAGTTTCCATAAGGTATAAGACGTATTTCATTTTCTGTTTGGGACCCCCCAAATCAGAAATATGTGTGTGAAGGATATGGAGGCAGATCAAAAGTTCCTAGTGATGTTTTTTTTCAAACTATGACTATGAAAAAAATAATATATTTGTAAAAAAAAAATCTTGATACTTTTGTAATTTTCATGGTGTTTAATAACATAAAATTTAATTTTATTTGATATATGTTGAGATATATGGATCATTTTTATCTGTAAGATGCAAGGATGCCTCTCTATCCATATAAAAGACCAGAATATATTTTGTTTGTATAAGAAAATTATGGTCTATGAAATTCAAATAAGTATCATATGTCTCTATAACCATATTATCTTAGCTGGGATCCTCATAAAATTTGTGTCTCTCAAAAATATAACCAAATTCAAGCTAATGCCTCTTAGGTCCAAAGATGAAGAGCCACATGAAGATCATGACTAAGGGGATAAAAAATATTAAATCCAACTAGTTTAGTGAAAAGAGGTGTTGGTAAACTTGGTGAATCTATAATTTAATGAGTTTAAGGTTTGGAAGATGATTTTATTAGTGGTACAAAAATTCTAGTTACTGTAAGGAGAAGAAAAATTTAGATGATTTTTTTCAACACTTCCACTGGGCTACCCTGCCTCGCATGTTGTTGTTATATTAGGTGTATTGTTTCCCTAAATTATCGCTTTCTAAAGGTGGGAAAAATTCATCACTTTTATTGATGATGTCTTCTCTTTGATCAAAATGAGATAATGGTTAGCCGGTTCCTCCTTCCATGGATCCCTCCTTGTAATTCGTCACCTAGTCTGAGTCTCCCTCATAGATTAAGGCATGTTCGTGAAACTCATTCATGGTTCCATGTATTTTTGGAAGCTAGTTAATTTCATTGCTCCATTATTGACTTTACAAGGGGTCTTGATAGGGAATCAATCTTCGGTCAGGGGATTAGTCACGTTGGTAATCGTTGGCATGTTTGGACGCTGGAAGATTGGTCACCTTTATTCTTCTTTATAGAAGGGATTCTCATTGGTGTAGAACCAGAGACATCATGTGTAAATAATGGGGTATCTCAGTCCAAAGACATGTATTCTGAGGTTTTCCTCATGCATTCTATGTTTAACATGAGTTAGCCATGTGGATGGTCACAAATTAAACATCTTGCAGTTACAGAGTGAATTGATCAAGACGCCTTCGAGAGAGGATCAGGAAGGTTCATCCCTAGGAGGGAACACCTGAAATGTTTACTATATGGATGATTTAGAACACCCTATGATGGTGGATCAGGGATTGAATTTCCCATGAAGGGAATATGTCATAGTTTGAAGGGGTATGTTCCTAAGAAGGAGGAACCATGGTTTACCAGATGGATGGGTAATAACTCCCTATGAGAGTAAACTCGGGATGGTATGCCCCATGAAGAGAAGATGTCACACCACAGTTGGGTACATCCCAAGGAGGGAGGCACCAAGTTTTACCATTGAATGGGTGAAAATTCTCTATGAGTGCAGGCGCAGGATGGAGTGTCCCATGAAGGGAAGATGTCACACAATAGAGGGGTACATCCCTTGGAGGGAGGCACCAAGGTTTATAGTTGGGTGGGTTAGAACACCCTATGTGAGTGAAATTGAGATGGAGTGTCCCATGAAGAGAAGATTTCACATTGTGAAGGGGTATGTCCCTTGGAGGGAGGCACCAAGGTTTACCATTGGATAGATTATAACACCCTATAAGAGAAGGCCCAGGATGGCATGTCCCATGAAGAGAATATGTCACACCACGAAGGGGTACATCCATAAGAAGGAGCCACCACGTTTTACCATTGGATGAGATTGATCCTCAGGGAGGCATCCTTTGTACCTTTTTTAGAAGATAGAGATCAAAAACTACACGGTTTGATGGATGATATGGTGCCTATTCACAGGAGCTTCCCAGGTGCTACGAAAATTAGTGATGGTGTGGATGAGGCATATGTGTAGGAATGACCCATATGGGTGGCATGATCTCACAGGGATGTGGAGGCCCGACGAAAATCAAGATGGATGTGAATGGATTGAATGAGTGATATGGATGGAATGGATAAAATGGATAAAATGGGTAAAATGGAATATGTGTTTTGATTTAACCTCAAGGATGTTTCCTATGTATCCAAGTTATTTGGGAATCGAATTCCACATAGTTATGGGGCCCTATACAATTTAACATCTTATGTTGAGGATGAGAGTGAACCGATGTGAATAATATGGAATTTTGTGATTGGGAATGAATATAGGAATCTAGGTGTCACTATATATCCTACAAGAGAAGTAAAAAATCCACACATAGTTCTTTAAGTTGAGATAGAACCTAATAGAGGCATCTTACATATCCAATTTAGTATGGAATAAAATTCCACATAGTTCATAATGGGGTGTTAAGGATTACACCTAAAGAGGAGGCCCATCAGGGATGGATAGGATTCATGGTAATTAATAATCTCTAATCCCATGTGATTCCTGCATGGTTTGAGAGACATGAAGAAGTAGTATACCTTACCATTATTTCCCAAAATATGCATCAATGAGGGATGATGTGGGGATTACAAATGGAAGAAGCCTATAGAGGATGTATTTCCGTATGAGGATCCCATTCTTTGTGAGGATGATATCATTTCATGTCATTAATACACAAATCATCCTACCAAAGTTGTGATGGGGATTACATGTCAATATTACCCGAGGTAAACATGTAAACAAATCCCAAAGGGAGAGGGATGGACAATTGAGAGTGCGAGAAGTGAGAGGTTCCTAGTTCCCATCTATTCTCTGATCCTATGTGGAGGGTGTCATTTTAGATGAGGAGGATCTCATTCCATGTCACACATATATGGTGTTTTCCTGGGTTTTTTTCATAGGGTGACATCATATTTTAATGTCATGTATTGAAGACGTTGGTTCTAAGCAGTTTTACGTCACACAACTTGGACATGGGGGGCTCACTCCTCGCCCCTTGGACTTACATAACTGTCACCCATCAACCCTTAGGGAAGGGAATCCATCAATAATTCCAAATGGTGAGGGTGTGGAGGATTTTCCTATCATGAGTTCCACATTTGCATAGCTATTCATAAAAGAAAAATACATTAGAGTACCTATGCTAAAAATTAAGAGGTAAGGAAATTCAATAGGGGAAACCATGCTAGGAACAAGAAATCAATATACACAAGCCTAGAGGTCTAGACAGAATAGGGTCTCATGAAGTAGGGGGCCTCACTAATAGGTGATTCACGAATCTTGGGTGCTTAATGGAGGGTAGGGGATTCGCGAAGGAAGGGGATTTATGAAGCATGGTTACCCTACCTTGACATGAAGTTAGAAGATGGAAAAGGATTGATTCATGAACGATGGATGGTTTTCAAATCCTCAAGTACCCTGAAAGTCCTTCTTCCTATGTGAAAGGGCATAAAACTTTTCTAAAGTAACTTGCAAATTAAGTGAGGGTGTTCCGGAACAAGGGAACATGGGTTTCACATTGTTCTAATAACTTAGAAGATCCATTTTTGGGTTGGGTTTGCGGGGCTTAGGGGATTTATGAATTGGGAGGTCCGAAGTCTAAATGTTTTGGTAGTCATGAATTTGGAGAGGAATTAGATGAATATTTATAGGAAAAGAGGGATCATGATACAAGGAGATGCGCCTTGAATAAAATATGGGCTTCACAAAAGGTCATGGCTCCATTGGACCCACAAAGTTGTCCATCAAATACCTTGGTGTGGTCTCAATGTGCGTCAGAATCACGTGAGTTCCGTCTTGTTCTAGCACATTCATGTGGGTTGGGGGAGCTTCATAAAGGAGCTCCACAGGGTAGACCATTTGGATTATTTTGGTTTCATTTGATCTTGGAATCTAATCCAAATGGTTTCGGTCCTCTTTAGCTTATTCTAAAGAATTAATTTCGATTCCAAAAAATGCCCCCATTAGAATGGGAGCTAATGAGAAAAGGAAGGTTGAATTATGAGGGTGAATCACTGAAAAAAAGCTGATTTCAAATATGGATCACGATGAAGGTCTCATGAGGCATGTGAGCATGGAGGCCGCCACAAAGCTCATTTATCTATGCACTTATAAATATCCCTAGTGGGGGTCCCATATCCATATGATATCTTCACACACACTTCCCTTGATCTATATTTTCACAAATATATTCACCCCGATAATGCATCTTTTTGAACCGAGTTCTTGGATCCTTTCTATGTGAATGCTTCTTAGTGAACTAGGGCATTGTGATCTGTTTTTTATTTTCAAAAAAACACTGATTACACTGATGCTTTTTGATTTGGTTCCCCATGAATGGGCTTCACAAACGACCTCCACAAACAATCTTTGATATTTTCCGTAGTCTCATATTCGATGGCTGCTCAAGAAGATACTTGGGAGGTCCTTACAGATGATTCCCATATGAGAGAAATAGAAAACACTATCATTATTATAGAGTATGTTTTGATCCACTATAACTTGGATTCACTGCTTGCAATAATGTTAGAATATTAGATGGAATATCCTCTATGAAATAAGTTACCATTGTTTGGATTCACTCTAAGGGATGATGTCTTTATCCCACCAGCCAACAAGGATGAATAGACTTACTGGTTCAGAGGCATTCCATGGAAATACCAATGACACATAGCTGCTGATGGCTACATCTGGAACGATCAAAAAGAAATCACAACTAACTTCCTTTACAACCATACCAACAACATCAATAGGAGTGGGTTGAAGGATGAGGTGTCTCTAGTGTAATATAATACAATCATCATGTTGGTCCTAGGAAACCTAGAGAAGGGGTGGATCAATGATCAAGATTAATTCCATGGTACAAAATTCATAGAGGAATTGGCCTAGGCTAACATGGTGTGCACGTATTGCATTGAGTTTGGGGTAGAGCTGAAGAAAGTATTCCTGTATGAAGTAGAATGGGATTCATAGTTCCACATCTACCAACCATGGGAGATTATGCCCAAGATTTTTAGTATATGATCATCAGGGACAAACACTTTTCATCTTCATCATGAGGATCAACATATAGGATCCCCATCAGATCTCTATAATCCCAATCTTGAGGATGATGTACAATGAATTTCTACCTTCGGATAATGCATGAGAGGATGAAGAACAACTTCCAAATTTCACTAAGGTGCCTCTAGATATGGTTCTAGGCATATCTATGGATAATCATGGGATAAGCGATATCCAATTCAAGAAGTGGTTTTGTTATTTTCTGAACCTCCTGATAGAGGACCTTGATGAGGGGGAAGAGGTGGCCATGAAAAATACAAAAAGTCCCCACACCTGCCTGATAGGAATCCATTGAGGCAAGAGTGATCTTACTAGAAGATCCTGGAGAAGATCTAATGGATGTTGTGGGGGTATAACATCAAGGCCTAGCCTCAACCAATAGTTAGGTTGGCTAGGTTAAATGCCTCACTTATCTGTGGATGGATAGTTCAAATGACTGACACACACATGAGTGTGAGTCAAAGTATATTCATCATGTTGGTGATGCTGAAAATAGGCCAACACATCAATCTTGGGATCCCAGTGTTGGAGAAACTATACAATTTTCTCTGACATATCAATGGGGTAATGATGCTACTATGAGTGTGCGGATCACTCTACTTCTTGTATAGCTGGGTGTATGTGAACATGGTAGGATACAAATATTTGAATCCCATACCCCATTATGAGATGATCTTCCAGGTATCGATTATGAATATGGATAGAATTTTCCCATTCAAGCTGGGATTGATGGTAGTACTGATTAATGCTGGGTGGGCAGATCAATTCCCCTTTCATCTGTTCCCTTTGCTAATGGTGGTAATAACTAATGATGTCATAGGAACTGAGGAGCAACGGTCATATCTTATGGGCATTCGAGGAAGAGTGCTAAGGGCATGGGTAGACTGTAAGATAATATTTGAAAAATACAACCTGATCCAATTCGTGAGGTAGTTTATGTGTCTATAGAGTCTTAATACAAATGTATACCAAGGAGTAAATCATATAGAACTCATGTTTTTGATGAGGTAGCTTTGGAACATGATCACACATGAAGACTAAAATATCCATAATGAGCTTCCCCCATCCACTACAGCATATGGGAAAGTTTGTACATACTCGAAGAGTTGGGAGCCTGCCAACCCAGGATAAATGATGAGGCATCAGACCATTTGAGCCAAAGAAGAAGAATTCCCTCCACCTCAAGTCCAAGGTTGAACGGTGTTTAGTGGGCATCACATTGGTAGGGATAATACACAATGTGGTAGTGGATCTTCAGTAATGATACCTATAGTTCAAGAGCCTTCATCATCCATGGGTGAAGGATGAGGTAAAATGATAGTGGATACAGTCCCAAAGCTTCCAGTTGAAAAAACTCAGGAGGAAGGAGTGCCATCCAGGGGATTTCGCAGGATGTCTACTTAAGCTCTTAGGAAGGATTCACACGATGTGAACATTCCTAAGGATTTCGTGTACCCTGAGTCTTTGGAAATTTGTGATATCAACTTGAATTTCCTCGACCCATGTTAGATGTGGTAAAACCTCAACAGTGACATGATGGATCTTTTAGGGATCAATTATTCCAATTCCAACTTAAAAATTTACTAAGAAGAGGGGGAATGTTATGTGGTAGAGTTGGTATACCTAGTTCATTCCTGAGGAACTACGCATATGATGATGGGTTTTTGAAAGTAATTATTGATCTTAACTGTCCATTACTACTATCTTTTACTGATATGGAAGTGCACTATCCCCTATCTGAGGAATTATATGGGTAAAGACGATAATATGGGGAGTCCTTTAGAGGATCATGAAATCACTAACTCCTTGGGGGAATTTTCCAAACTTATTGATAGAATCCTTAAATTACTAATCATGCTGTATACCTCCTCATGATATATTTGACTGTTCAACTGAGATATATTCTATGTAGGAGTATCTTGCATGAAAGACCCCTATCATTCGGGATGGAGGTGCTGTAATTGGTGTTATAGAGTATGCTCTAGCACCTCCTTTTGGGGAAGATGGATCTGGTTGACCGATTGAAGTTGGGATGGTCAAGGATTCTATCCCAGAATCTACAGAGCCTTCAATAATATAGGGGGGACTCACCCAGGTATCCTGATAGTGAAAACTTGAGAGTATGATATACCTCCACTCATATTTTGTAATATTCCTATCCTATAATGTCAAACTTGTTACTTTCTCCACCAGGTTGACCAAAATTCCCTATACTTGAACAGTGATGGGGGTAGCATGTGATCAGATCTCTAAAATGTTCATACCACCTGAAATCCCTTTTCCAACATGGTTTCTTGTCGATATAAAGCCAGACACTTGAGTTAACCAAGCCATGGCCTCTGGTGAACAGTCGGATGTAGCTGCGAGTGACACCACTAGTGGAGTGGATCTTAGGGATGACATGGACAATAATCTCGAGGTGGGGGAAAGTGAGGATGAACAAACTAATTCTATGGATACCATCCCATAATAAATAATGTAAGAGGTGGATCCTTACTCTGATTCCATGGCTATGTTCTTGGAGTATGATCATAAAGATCTTAAAGAACTAGATGACTATGATTCTAACGTGGCCTAAAAAAGTCACAACATTCAGTGTCGGGAATGGAAGTGAATCAAGGAGTTAATTGATCATACCCTAGATAAATAATGGGTGATTCAAATGGGGTTTCTTCACTACTAGTTGTGTAGTCTATACGCTAGAGGGGAAGAGGCTCACAGTCTCCATATAGTGATCAATGACTACCTTACCAAAAAGAATCAGTAAAGCAACAAAAAAACAATATTTCCCTTGGTTTCAAGAGATGCATGACAGAATCATAAATATTGATGAGTTTAATCAAGAGATACAGTTCCTATAAGCACAATGAAAAGATCTTTCCTCCTTCATTTACACTAAATTGGAGCTCGTCATACAATTGAGGGTCCAGTTGGTGGAGGCTCAAGAGTAGATAAGGCAGGCATCACATCAAGTGGCTGATCTCTTAGTTGAGTTGGACTGGTAAAAAATTATGGGGAATGAAATTTTTCAATATAAAACGATGAAGAAATAGGGATCAGTTGGTGACAAAAGATCCTAGAGGACACACTCCAAAGGTAGGAGGAGATGAAGCACTTGATCATAGGAGCATATCCCTAGGAAAAATTTATCAGGACCCATAAGGGTACTGCCATATTTTTCTAGCTCAATTTTGATACTTTTGTGTTCATGGAAATATTTTTTTTATCTACATTCAATTATTTCAGTTAAATCATATTTTTTACACTATTAATGACTAATCTCTAAGCTCATGTTGGTTATTCCTAGCGTGAGAAACAAGGGATGACAACATAATTGTTCACTATGTATGAGAGTGTCAGATAACCATAAAAAATATAGGGTATTATATTATTGACTGGCCATATGGAGTGTTCGGGTTGAGAGATGTTGTGGCTGGAGAATAGGGTTCTCCGAAGCACTAATTTTATTTTCCCAACAAGCTCAAATGTATGAATGGGAAAATACTAGGGGATTTGGAATCTATCTGAACAAATGGGAAAGGAAAGTGTGAATCACAATACCAAAAACTCAAAACCCAATGGGAGCTACGTCATGATATAGGAAACTATTGGCCATGTTAAAAACACATTGTGCATAACTCTTAGCCAAAATGGGGACAAAAAAATGAGGTTCAACCACTAACCATGTTCGAAACATGGGACCGGTCTCGAGTTGTTGTCTGGATTATTTGGGAATGTTGACCCAGGATGTTAGGTGAGTGAAAGTGATATAAGAATAAGATTTGTGGGGGTCCCTTTAGAAAAGAAAGAGGATGTGTATTTAAATTAGGGGCATGATAATCATGGGAGTGAAGTGATGTAAGAAATATTAAAATTACACCACATTGGAATATAACTCACTAGTGAAAGCGTACTTGTGTGAACAAAGATCAAAACTATCTTCTAGGGGAGCATCTTCTAAGAGATAGAAAGATAGTAGAAGATGAGAACAATGAGGTGGATAACTAGCATCATTAAAGGACCATTAAGGTGGGGGACATTTAGTGAGGACCTACAAGGCATTGTAGTTTTATATTGTGCAACTGAGGATGATGAACACACAGTTTAACATAATACACTGAGGAAGATGCATGGAATAGTTTAATGATGTGTAAATAGGATGTGTCTATCAATTTATCATCATGTGACTGGGATATTGCATATATTTTATGGTCATTCCACCTGGAACATGGCTAATAGTTTAAATTCATGTAGCATGGATGGGGAAATGTATGTTCTTAGAGTATTTGTGTGGCATGAAGGAAATAAACCTGAGGTGAATGAGCCAAAGAGGCTTGAATAACATAAAAGTATCATGAAATATATGGATTTCAATGGGAATGAGGACCGTGGGGCCCATTCCATTCCTCACATCCCTGAAGGGGCTCTTAGTTTAATGTCATGGATTTTAGACCAATGGGAAGAGGGTTTCCTAAGATAGATGTATGTGGTGTAGAGGGTTAATAAGCCTGACATGGAAGAGGCCCAAATTGACATAGGGCCAAACCAAATTTTCCTTGAGAGACACTTATTTTATGTTCATAGAGTTTGGTCCATAGAGAGATCATGTATGGCTCGACCACATCGTTAGACAACTTACTTAAATTCCTATTCCTATATAAGCCGTTATCAGTGTGGGAAACAAGGAATGGTATAAGGGGGTAAATAAATTTGGAAGCATGAATTAGATTGGATGTTAAGGGTTGAAGTCCACCACGACACATGGGAGTGGAAATGTGGTAAACAAAGACTTTCAAGGTCGGGATAAAAGGGGTGATTGGAAGGTAAGGATCGACTGCTGACCATGTTTGAAACACAAGGACCATGGACACACCTATCGGTAATGGGGAGAGAAAAATGTAGAATTGACCATTGACCAAGTTTGAAACAAAAGATTAGATATTTGATGCTAAAGATACATGAGGTTATTTGTCCAATAAGGGAGGTGAGCCCAAGCATCATAAGACTATCACCGTTAGGAAGTCTTTCTGGATTTGAAATATGATAGAAATCCAAATTGAGAAAGAATTGAAGTGTGGAATGGGTGAATCAGGGAGATTCAAACCCAGAAATTATAACTAGATTTAAGAAATATTTCATGGGAAATGGAAAACAGTTTAAAGAAATATCACTTGGAATATGGGGAAATCAGTTTAAAGTAATGTTTTTTGGACTACATCAAATAGTTTAAAGTCATATTTCTTAAACTATGGGAAAAACATTATTTCCAAGGGTATATATGGGGCACACAAGAGATAAAACCTAATGTGAATGAGGAAAAGAAGCCTCACATACCACATAGATATCTTGAAATGAACTACTAATAGCTTAGGGTCAGAGTTCTTGGACTATAACTAAGTCCCGGAGGCCAAAAGTTGGATAAACCTATGGCTGGTCCTGTAAAAAAGATTTATGGGTGTTTCTATGTATCCAATGAGGATGGGAATCAAAAAACACAAATTTATTGAACACATCATGGTGGAAGACCAACCCAGGTTGGGAAAATATTATCTAAAAATAAAATTGAGGCATCACACAAATATCATCAGGCATCCTGGAATTTTTCAAAGTATGGTTGTAGTTTAACATTGTGCATTGAGGACGTCAACACTTAGTTTATGGTCATAGATTTTGGACCATGGAGGATATGGGATCTCAAGAGGATATTTTAAATGTAGTGTTATGAAAAATACAATGTGAATGAGGCTAAGAAGGCTCAACACCACATAACACATTCCAAGAAATACCTACACATAGTTTAAAGTTGTGATGCTTGGACTGTAGGCTCTCAGTTTAAAGACATAATGTTTATACCTAGGTATGGAGAATATTTGTGGAAAGTCACAATGACATTGTTTCTTGGTGTTGATAAATATTCTTATTGTATGTGAATATAGCCACACATAATTCTCGAAATACCATGCAGTTTAACAACATGTAGTAAGAACATGGGTGATCCAATGTAAAAGTGGGAGAATATTTTGGATGGAGATGAGATTAGTGATTTGGGAATAGTTATGTATCCCATTAGAATGGGAATAAATCCACACACCATTTTTTAAATAGGATCACTCTATATAGGTATGACCCATACATAGGTAGAGATGCATATTTTCTTTTCATCTTTTTGGTTTTTCTTCCATTTTTTGAGTGGTTGGACCTAGATGGAAAATCCAGGAGTCTCTATTTGTCCTGTGTAGACATAAATCAATCTGTACATGGTTCTTAACATATTTCATAGTAGATGAACAATTCCAAAGGTGATTTTATCTTAGGAAAGAAAACTACGATGCTATGACGTTTTTTATCATTTGGCTAGAATGATGATGCTGCAGTTTAAGGTCATGTGATCAGACCAGTCCATATAGTTTAATGATGTATAGTAAGGACACTACTTGATATTCCCTTTATCATTATGCCTATAGGATGATAATTTCAAGACAGTTTATTATCATGCAACTAGGACTTTGGTGGAGAGGTGTTCCAAATTGGACACGTATGGAGTGAAAATTATAACCTCATAAGAATGTGAACCCTAGGGAACCCACCACACCAAAAACTCTTAAGGAACACCCATACACAGCTTAAAGTTAGGATGTTTGGAATCTCGTGCCCAGTTTATCATCATGTTCTTGGGAAGTTGGTATGTTCCTTTTATGTTCATATAGTTAGAACCATCAATGCTTTTATATTTGATGTCATGTAGCTAGGATGATACAGTTCTTAGTTTAAGGTCATAGAATTTAGAACAAAGAGGGTAGGCATATTTGATGGATATGTGAAGTGTTGAGGAGTAACAAATCAAACTTGAATGAGGGTCTAGGAGGCACAATTCAACACAAAACATTTCTATGTGAACCTACGTGTTGTTTAAAGTCATGTTTCTAAGTCCAGGTAAACCAGTTTAACATCTTGCTATTTGGATGTTGGTTTGTTCCTTTTAAGGTCATGTATATAGGACCATAAATTCTATGCAGTTTACTATCGTGCAGTTAGGATGAAGGTTATTTACATATTTTAACATCATTAAACTTGGATGATATGGTTCTTAGTTTATGTTCATAGAATTTGGATAAGTCCATATAGTTTAACGTAGTTCAGTAATGACATTATCCTATGCAGTTTAACATCATCCAGTAAGGATTCCATCTAGTGTATTTTAACATCATGTGATAAGGCCAAGGGTTGAAAATACTTTTATCATTGTCTGTCTAAGACGATGATTGTAATTCAGTTTATCATCATGTGACTAGGACATTGGTTCTTCTTTCATGGAATGTTTTTCTTATAAAATAGGTAATTTTTTGGAGGGGTGATGAACTCCCAATTTATTGTGACTAAAGAGTATGTACCATTGAAATAAACCTTCTGAATGATGTATGGTCCCACCCACTTGGGTTCTAAATTTGGTGTCTCCCTACCCAATATCATTTGTGTTTGGAGAGACAATATTATATCACCTTAGAGGAATGATTGGAGGTGTCCCTTCTTATTTAATGCCAAAAATATCTTCTTATAGTTCATCTCTAGATTGTGAAATTATTAGACCTATTCTCATCGAGGTATTCTTGTTTAGCTAGATGGAACTCTGCTATCCTATCTAACATTTGATAATCATAAATAGCAGTTCAGAGTGATAAAAATTATATCATGACGGGTAGGACTGCCTTTTTTCCATACATCAGGGAATAGGGAGTCCCATGGGTGGAATTTCGGGTCGTCATCCAATAATCCTAGACATTATTGGGTAGTATTTCCAGAAAACGTTTCTTGTATTGGGCCACTATATTTGGCATAATATTGGGGAGGTTTTTGTATAACTCCTTGATTTAACCATTTTACAGTCTGGGATAACATGAAGTATGGTTGGATCCAATGTTGTACATGGAATATAACTTCTTCAACTTAGTCTCTTGGAAGTTGGTTCTGTTTTTAGTGAGAACAAAGTGAGGGAATCTGAATAAATGGATTCCACTGGATCTCATGAATTCAAAAATCGATTAGTACTTGAATTCCATGAGAGGAATAAATTCTACCCAGTTGGAGATGAAATCCATTGCAGTCATAATAAACCTTCACTGAGGAGCTGTTGCTGATGGATAGGTTCCCATGACATCAAGTCCCCATACTGAAAAGGGTCCAGAATACATGGTAGTATGGAGGGGATCTGGCAACTGATTCAAAAAATTGGTAAGGATTTGACACATGTGAATTATTATGGTGAACTCTATATAGTCCAAGACCATGGTGTGACAGAAGCATCCTAGCCTATGAATTTGGTGTGAGAGATTTAACCTTCCATGATGGGAACCACAAGACCTAACATAAACATCCTACATAACCTGGGGAATCTCATCTAATTGAATGAAATAAGGGATAATTCCATCATAACCCATGTTTGTAGAGAGTCTTCTCAAGGTTGGGACCACTCTTGAGGGTGAACTGCACAACACAATGAAATATTTTCCAGTGTTCGGCTATGTTTGGTAGGAGAACATAGTGATGGAGATACTCAACAAAGGGAGTCATCTAATCAGAGGTTTCCTAAAAAATTGGGGGGTTAAGATTTTCTAATTTAGAGGAACCTATGTTCAGGTAGTTTACCTGTTGGTCGACATCATCTTCTGAGATAAAGAAAGAGATAACCCATTAGTCCACCACATGGATAAAAAATCCATCCTAGTATGGCTCTACAAGGGATGCAACCAGACCAGATAAGGCATTAGCTTAAAGATTTTGTGACTGGGGAACATGAGTAACCTCTAACCGAAAAAGGAACTGATGCATCAGCTAGAGAGTGAACTCCAACAATGGAACGAGTTCTTGATTCCTGATGATGTAATCATCACTAATTTTCTTAATGACTAGCTTAGAGTATCCCTTAACATGAAAGTGGGGAACATCAATCCTGAGGGATATATTAAGACCAGTAATGAGAGTCTGATACTCAGCCTCATTATTCTTGTAGCCTTCTGATAGATAGATCGAGTAGGGAAGGAGAACTTGTGCCTGGGTGATGAAGAAAATCCATAGGCCTACACTGTTGAGTCTTGGGTTGTTCAGTCTTCTACCAGTTGGGCTTCTACATGCACCATTTAGATTCATCTTCAAGAATTGAACAACCTGATCCTCTAAGAGGTTGAAATTATCTAGTAATTCATGATCCAATGATTATTCTACAGGGTCCAGATGAGAGTCTAGGAATTCTTCCAACACCTGACCCTTATCGGCTTTCTGTGAGAAAAATCTTATGTTAAACTGCTAAAGAACACTACCCAGCATGCTAGGTAGCCTATAAACATGGGGTAATTCAAGATATACTTTAGAGTATCCACATGGGATACCAAATGTAAATAATGGTGAAGAAAATAATTTCACAACTAAAGCATAATGAATACAAATGTGGGGAAGCTCTTCTCGATGGGAGAATATACCATATTCATGTTGAGAAGAAAGTGAATGAGATAATATAAATTAATCTCTAACCCTTTATTGTTCTTTAGGGAAATTAGGGAACTGAGGTATCATTAAAAGGTGGTCACATAAAGAACCAAAAGATTCCCTGAGATAGGTGTCATCAGAAACAGAGGATGTAGCATATACTACTTGATTTCCTCAAATGTAGTATGAAACTCTTCAACCCATTGATCGATGATACCGTTATTTATGAGACTGGATAAGGGATTAAACTTTCAATAAATATTCTTAATGAATCAGTGTATGTTTGTTAAGTGTCTTTGGATGATTTAGAGTTCCCAGAGGATTCTTAGAGATGGAATTTAGCTGATGGGCTTGATCCTCTCTGGATTGATCTCGATGCATCTGTATCTGATGATGAAGACGAGAAACATTACAAAGGTATCCCCAAAGTCACACTTCAAGGGGTTCAAATTCAGATGTGGGAGAAGAGTAATTCAAACAACTTATTGATATGTTAGATATGGTCCTTACATTGTCACTATTTGACCACCAATTCGTCCACATAGAATTCAACAAGCATCCTGAGGATCATCTTGAAGATACGGTTCATGCCATGCTGATAGTTGTCTCTTACATTATTTAGACCAAAGGGAATTAATTTATAGTATAAGGTCCCTTGAGGAACTTTGATGGTGGTAGAATTTTCATCCTAGAGGGACATCCAGATCTGATTATATCTAGAGTAACTATCCATGAAGGAGAGGTCCTACAATCGAGCCATGACATCGATGAATTGATATGTCACTGGAAGGGGAATCTCATCCTTAGGATAGTGGTGGTTGAAATCCCATAAGTTGTTATAGTCTCTAATATTTCCATTATTCTTTCTGATGGGAATGATGTTTGATAGCCACTTGGGATATAGAACCTCTGGGAAAATTTTGGATTTGAAAAGCTTATCAACTTCAGCCTTAACCATGGGACCATGTGAGGGATACATTTTCCTAGGACTCGACTTAAACCCATGGTGACTTACCAGGAGACTAAGATAGAGGATGATGACCTAAGGGTTTAGTAGTAAAATTTATTCAAGAAGGCATAGTAAAAAAATCATGAAATTACTTCAGGAAGTCAATGTACTATTGAAGTTCTTCTGCATTAATGGATACACTAAATAGCATTGGTCTCAGGTCTGCCTCTATGCCAAGATTCACTTGCACTAGCTCATCAATAGTGGTGGATACTTCCTCTTCAAATGTGGGTGGATAATCTTCCGAATCTTCTTCACCGTCAGAGGGATGGGAATTAGTGGGAGGAGATAACTCATCTAGGACGACTCATTCTGTAGGAACACAGGTACTTGCCTGAGTGGAAGATGAGGAATCATTACTGAGGGGACTCCTTCTCTTCTGAGATCTTGGTGATGAAGGCTATTGAACTAATCCCATCAGGACATCGATCATAAGGTCCATGTTTGATTTCAAAGAAATATGGGTGTGTTGGTTTGTGTCATTTCATCCCTGTTCAGTGGAACAAGAATATTTAGTGTATAGTTGTATCCATAGGGAGAATGTATCAATACCTGTTAGGGGTAAGGAGTTTTGGTATTACCCAAGACTAGCGTGTATAAGATTACAAAGCAATCTTTTGTCATTTTTTTTTACTTAGGTACACAATGCCCCTTACTATTAGAAATGACAAATAAATTTCTCAATTCTAGAATAGTGGCCTATAACTGGTGAATTGAAAGGATGAATTCATTGTCCATGTCTATCCATGGGCTTTCTTTAACTATGGTGTGCTCAACCTCATTGGTATGAACTTTCTTTCCCTTTCTCTGGTAATAGTCGGTGCCCATATAGAGGGCTTCATGAGAGAATAAGGGAGATTTGTCACCTTGGTGTATTCCTACTCACCTATTGAGGTAATACATGAGACATTTGTGATATGTGGATGGAAATTCTTCATGTTGATGGAGATAGAGCCTACTCATCTACACATTGTAGGTATTATCCAATGAGACAACCATGAATATAGTGATTTTTACCAAGCCACCAAACTAGGTCTTTAGAAGGATTCTTCCACATGGTTTCTACTGGGTCCTATCATAACCCTGAATCCTTCAACCAGAGGGACTCAAATCCGATTCATTCATTTTCAAATTATGGAGCATCCGGGTAGGGAAGAGATTAATCATGGAACCTATGTAGAAAATAAAACAATGTACTGCCATGCCAATGAACTATCTAGTGATGTAGTATTAGTGAATGTTACCATGTATGGGAGACCCTTCATATTATTCAGAGAATGTGATGATGGAATGAAATTATACTCTCTATACTTCCTTGGGATAGATGGATTTTGTTTCCACAACCTATGTTTCAAACTAGAGGGGGATCCTTAATGAATTTGAAAGAGTTCCTCACATATACTATGATAGGTATAGGGAATCGAGGATCAACAGCATCACATGAGTGATGTGGAGGTAATCAAGCACATAATACTTCCATGCTAAGAACACATTTATTCATGTAGGAGGCTTCTCTTTAATGGGAGGAACGACAGGCGCTACTTGATGAACAATTGGATTCTAGCTGGTGCTGACAATATCCTACTTCTTGTTAGAGAACTAGCCAAGAATTACCACTGGTTGATCGCCAGCTGATTGGGACCTGGCTATAGCTATACATAACTTGTCATGATGTGATCATATCTATTCTTCTTGGTCAAGTAGAATGATCAATGGTGGAAGTGAATATGAAGAAGTAGTATGAGAGGATTGTGCTTATTTTTTCTTATGTAGATCCTTATTTCTGGTCTCGGTAGCATGCATATCTTGGTTTGAGGTATCAACATCTGCATTATAGTGATTCAGATATCCTCATCCACTTCAATAATAGCATCAACTAGGGACATTCAAAGGACTGTCCTGATACTCCTTATCATCAGGAACTGTGTAAGGATCCACCACTTTGATTTTATTCCTAGATATTTACTCCTACTCATTGCTGAAAGAGTATTACTATTCCAGGTGAACTATGGGGGAAATTTCCACCTTTGGAGGAATGAAATCACCAAGATTACATGATGACTTCATCATCAGTAGGGGAATTTTCTTTCCCTTAGGCCATCAATGCTACTCTTTTGAGATGTAGAAGGCTACAATGAAGATGCCGCTGTATTATTCTATGAATGTGGGAAAAATATTGGAGTCTCTAGAAAGATTAATTTATAATTAATGATGACATGGTCACAAGAAACAGATTTACGAGCTGACCATCCATTATACTCATGAGTTCCATAACTGGAGAAGTGCTTCCATTCACGAGAACCTTCACTATAACTATCAAGATCTGTAGAGACACACATCACCTGTGATGGGACTAGGCCAAATATGACTATACCATTGTCCACATAGTCTTGGAGAAAATCTTTGAACACATAACATTGATTTATGGTACTTCCAAGGATCCTGTGGTAAGGGCAGTAGTCAGGGTGATCGGTGAGCTCAACCTCATGTGGCATTCTGCACTCTATCAGCTTCAAACCCCTATTATATGGAACTACAAAAATAAATGGGGATCTCTACATACCTAAATAAGTAGGTCAAGTTTCTCTTATCTAGGAATGGAGATCTGTAAGCTTCATCCGGATGATGGGCTAGACCCTGATGGGAAATTGGAGACGCATTGTCTCTCATAGGAAGTGGTGATGATGGGGTGACACCTGCCAATTCAATGGTGGGAGAGGTAGAGCTTGAGGATTCTACCCTCGGTGAGGTGGTGCTTGCTGAGGTTCTACTACTAATAAATATAGCATATTTGGGGCCTCTAACTATGTGATGGTAGTAGTATTGTCCTTGGAAGTTCTTCTTGCAGGAGTTGGAAGAGGAAATAAGCGTGTCTTCTTGGATTACTAAAAGGATTCCTCTAGGTGTTGAGCCTTATCAGTGAAATCCCTAAATCCAACTAGGATGTTCTAAGTGATGAGGGAAGGGACCATCTCAGTCTTAACACACCAAATGCACATTGTTACTAGTTTCTCTTAAGTTAGTGACATATCGAGTGACTATGTGATGCCCTTCCACCAGGCGAAAAAATATACGACGCACTCATATGTAATATTTTTTCACCTGAAGAGGTCAGCGATACTGGTATTTTGGGTTGTGGAGAAGAACTGGTAGAGAAACATCCTGTGGTGGTTTTCCCAACTATCAATAGACCGAATGTGAAACTAGTTATATTAGATGAACACATTCCCTTCTAATGTCTTCACAAAAAATCAGAACATAGATTCTTCCTACTACTCTAGAATTCTCAACATGGTTCAGAACCTTGAGATTAAGTGGGGAAAATATTTCAATGTCCCTCCCATCTCATTAAAACAGGATAAGGTAGGATTCACAAAATTTGTGGGATATTTAATTTTATCCACCCATACTGGTTGTATTTTCTCAGCCGGTGGGATAACCATGTTTCATGTTTCGAGGACTTCAAGTTGAGTGGTTAGAGAGGATACCAAATCTTCATGGTTATTATTCCTATATTATAAAGGATTACAAACAAAAAATGCATTGACATTCTCATCAACATGATATGTATGCTTATTATCCCATGGGGAGACCTGTGGAGTGGCCTATGGAGTTACTAGTGGGGAGACTCGATCCAGATCCCAAGGGGGATTATCAAGCTACTCAGGAGATGTTGGAAGCACATCCCATGTTCATTTTATATAAGATCTATCTTCCACCCTTTTGAGATTCCATAGATTGACGAATTTTATTGGGGGTAGCTGGATGAGAAAGATTTGTGGCTACCCCTACATCCCCAGGGGAGACAAAATGTGATCCTGCTGAGGATTTCCATAATCTAGATGCTTCTATGAAAGGTGTTCTAAAATGAGCCTCTACTGATCTGTAATTTGGTGGAGCAAGTTGTTTTTAGTAGGATAAACCTCTATATTTTTCATGACATCAGGTGGATCAGAGGGGTTGGAGGTCCCGATCTGTCCTTTAACCTTGTTGGGGTCTTGACCGACGAGCAATGACACAAAGGGTTATACAAGGCAATGTGTATTCCTTTTTTGGTGATTGAGGACACCCGTATGAGAGTCCACGTGATATTATGATACCCATAGGGGGCCGATTCTCTCTATTGGATCCCACACTAGGGTTCCAATATTAGTTTATCCTAGTGGAAATCCATATTTACTATAACCATGCCCAGATATGTATCCTCTTTTTTAGTAGGAAAGTCATGCTATCTCAGGATAAGACTGAAATGGAGAGAAACATAATTCCCCCCAGCCTTGAGTCTGCATGTTAAAGGTTTCCCCTTAAATAATTTTCTGAATCACTATAAATATATGGATGCATCATAGTTGTAGTGTATAGTGGTAGCATGGTGACGTAGGATGATAGAACACTAGAAGCGTTACCAAATGAACCTCATGGAACTACTGGTTGATTTGAATGAAATTCTACTAGCTTTTGGATTGACCAATTGATGGTCATGGAGGTGGAAATGAATTTCACATATGGTTTGGTAAAATAACATAAACTCGTCTTGGGTGAGGGCCACCAAAATGTTGAAGTATGGAGCCAAAATTGGCCAGAACATCTCAGACAACTAATCTATGGCTTGAGTGTCTCATAGGCCTCCCTATTCAGAATCAAGGTCTGACTCTTTGCGAGCTCCTGATTCGACCATTGCATGATGAAGAAATGAAGGGAGCATCATAGTGAACCAATGTGATCGTGGACTAGATAGTGGAGAAGCCGATATGTAGGATACTTTATTACCATATGATATATCACTTCTTAGATGCAGTAGCAATGCCATCTTCATGTCCTTTTAGAACTGGGTATTTACCAATGCCTCATGGGAAAGGGTAGCAGCTGTTGGTGGTGATTCTTGTGGCTTCTCATCATCTATAAAACTCTAGGACATGTATAGATAATGAAACCAATTATGATAGAGATAAATTCACTATATGAACCTAGAAGGGAGCCAAGACTTCCTTCTTATGAATATACCTGAGAAGGGATTTTGGAATATTGTGGATTTGAACTTCTAAAATGAAAAACCTCATCTAGAATTATTATTCCCAAACTCTAATGAAAATGTCTTGGGTGGAGGATCCATCATGAAATCACATTCAACTTTATAATATAAGAATTTAACGGTATTGAAAATGACTTGATGCTTCCAAGGGTTCTACCTTTAGTGGAAACAGTTCTCCCTTATACCCTAGGATAGATATTCCATGAAGTGAAGTGATTGAGCATAAGGAGGACCCTCATGATGGTTGGTGATAGAGAAACAAGGGACTCTACCTAAGCTGACTAGGATATGGTGAGGACCTTCTTATTGGTTGTTATTGGAGTGATGAGGACCTCCACTATGGGTGCTAAGGTAGTATGGAGGAACTCTTATTTGATTCGAGACAACCTGGGGAAGACCTCCATGTTGGATGTGGGAGTTAGGATGACCTATTCTTGGGTGATTTGATGTGTGATGAGGGAATTCACACAGTTCAAACTAGACATGAGGATTACCTCCATGTTGGGAAGCATGAGTATGGGGAGGACCTTTGTACTAGTTGTTAGACACACGGGGAGGACCTCTATCATGTAGAGTTCTGGAGTAAGGAGAAACTCCACTAGAGTTGATGGAAATATGGGGAGGGCCTCCATGTTGGCTGTAGATGGAGTGGGAATTCCCTCTACTCTAGATGGATGTGTCATGAGGAGGACCTCCGTGTTGGATAGTAGTGATAACACAAGGAATAATTTTATACTAATCATTGATAAAGTGGGGAGGGAATCCACTTTGGTAAATTCTATAGTAGGGAGGACCTTCGTTGGAGGTGAGGATGATGTGAGGAGGAAATTTTCATTAACGTTATGAGACAGGGAGACCTACGTATCAGGAACCATAATCATGGGGAGAACCTTTGTGCTACATTTTGACAATGCAAGCAAGACCGCCTCTTATACTAATGACATGGGGCGACATCTATGATAAGAATGAGAGTGGGGAGAACCTCTACTATAGATCGTGGTCATATATGGAGGGACTCTGTACTAGTTCCTCATCATCACAGGTTGGACTGTGATGGAAGCTGGTTTCACCAACAATAGAAAAAGTCAACCCAACCTAACTGCGAGGAAGCTGAGGTCTCAATTACAATCGAGTGTTGAAGAGTCCATGATCTGTAGTTAAATATATGTAATAGAATGGAACCACAATGGAATGGGAAACAAGAGTTGTAGAAGATGATTACTTATGAGAGGAATCCTATTAATCTTTCTCTGGAGGTTGGTGTTGGGTCATCCAGACTGGGGCCGGAGGAACAGCGGTATAAACCGCCTGTTCATCAGCCTGAGGGACTAGTAGTTGGTGTCGTTGATGTAGCTGAGAGGTAGATATCCTTAGAGGATCTTGGAAAAAATTCATAGCTGGTATGAGTCGAGAATCCCATACCTCCTCAGTTTAGGGGAGAGAGTCATAGGAATAATCTAGGGAGAGGATCTTGAAGTAGTTGTTCGTTGGTGTGGGGAGCGGTGGCTCTCTGTATAGCCCTTGGGGTGGAAGTGTTGAAGAGGCATATAACCCTCCATATCTTGGTGGGATATGTCTCTTGTAGGAATGACCCTCTACTTATCATATTGTTGTATGAGGTTGTCCATCACCCTCCTCAGAATAATCTCCTAGGGTGATATGGGGTGTGGGTTCCCAGTAGCTATAGTCAGGGATGAAGTCGTGGTGGGGGTGGAGTCATGCAAGACTGGGCAGGAGGATATTGGTTCCCTACAAAGTTTTAAGATTCAAATATCAATATGGATACAAGGAATGAAATTACTAATTCCCCCGCATCATCCAATCTTCTATGTTTGGAGAGATATATCCATGTTGATGATGTGGTAGTCTTGAATTACCAATGATTAACTTCCCCAAATTCTAGTGAGTTCCAAAATAGGACCACTATTTTCTTTGTGGTACCCAACAATAGATATCTAGATCCATTTATAGGGTCATCTATTTATGTCTCTAACACTCCTAGTCCCCATGTTTTGAATAGGAGTTTCATGTTGGGTTCAACATTTCTATTTCCAACACTTCCCCCAGGGAACCCTGTGTCACATGTTATTGTTCGCTGATGTATATTGATTCCCTGGATTCCATCCTTCTAAAGGAATCCTACATTAATATCTTTTTTTTGGAGATGTATGCTACTTGATTGAAACGAGTTTATGGGATTTTGATTCTTTCTTTCACTAATCCCTCCTAGGAATTCTTCAACTAATCCGTGTCTCCATCATATATTAATACATGTTTGTGAAATGAATTATTAGTTCCATATATTTTTAGAAATTAGTTAATTATGCTAATTTTTGTCTTGAAAATACACAGGGTATTTATGTACAAGAAACCTTCAGTTAGGGGAGTAGTCACATTGGGAATCACTGTCATGTATAGAAGTTGTAAAATTGGTCACCTGCATTCTTTTTCATAGGAGGGATTCTCATGGGATTGAAACTTGAGGCATCTCATGTCGATCACAGGGTATCAGATACCAAAGTAATTTATTCCAAGGTTTTCCTCAAGCATCCCATGTTTAACATGAGGTAGCAACGTGGAAGGTCATGAGTTTAACATCTCATGGAGATGAAGTGGATTTATCAAGTTTCCCTTAAGAGAAAATCAGGATGTTGCATCCCAAGGAGGGAACACCAGAACGGTTTACCAGATTGATGGGCCAGAACATCCTATGAGGGTGGACCTGGGATGGCGTGTCCCATTAAGGGAGCATTTCATACCATGAATGGGTACATCCCTAGGATGGAGTCACCAAGGTTTACCAGATGGATGGGTTACAAATACCTATAATAGAGGACATGAGATAGCATGTACCATGATGTGAAGATATACCACCAAGAAGGGGTACATCCCTAGGAAATAGGCACTGTGGTTTACCTTTAGACTAGTTATAACACCCGATTATAGCGTACCCAGGATGGCATGTCCCATGAAGGGAAGATATAACACAATGAATGGGTACATCCCAAAGAGGGAGGCACTGAGGTTTACCATTGGATGGGTTAGAACACCTTATGATAAAATACATTGGATGACATGTCCCATGAAGGAAATATGTCACAATGTGAAGTGATAAATCCCTAGGAAGGAGGCACCAAGGTTTACCACTTGATAGTTCAGAACGCCCTATGAGAGCATACACAGGATGGCGTGTCCCATTAAGGGAACATGCCACAACATGAATGGGTATGTCCCATGGTGGGAGGGACCAAGGTTTACTTTTGGTCAGGATTAAAACTCATGGAGGTGTCATGTGTAACCTATTTAGAAGACAGGGATCAAAACCCTTGTAGTTCGATAGATGATGTGGCGCTTATTCATTGGAGATTCTCAGGTGATTCTAGGATCAATAATGGTGGTTATGGGGAATATGTGTTGGATAAAACCATATGGGTGGCATTATCTCATTAGGATGTCGTGGCTCAAGTAAAATTAGTGTTGATATGAATGGATGGAATGAGTGATATGGGTGGAATGGATGGAATGAATGATGTTTTTGGATTAAACCTTGGGGAGGTTTCCTATATATACCATTTAGTTGGGAATGAAATCTTACGATGTTATGAGGCCCCATGGAGTTTAACATCATGCATTTTGGATGAGAGTGAACCGATGTAAAAAAGATTTAATGTTGTATCTAGGACCAAAGATAGGAATTTGGGTGTCACTACATATCCTTTAAGGGAATGAATCAAGCCACACATAGTTCTTGATGTTGGGATTGAACCTTAAATATGAATCCAATGTATCCCATTTATTTGGGACTCAAAGTCCACGTAGTTTAGAATGAATCATGGAGGATTAAACATGATGAGGAGGCCCATTAGAAATGGATATTTTTAATGGTAATCACTAACATATAAGCCATTGAGAGTCAAGGTTAGTGTGAGAAACAAGAGGAAGTAATAGACCTGATAATTATGTCGTGAAGTATGCGTCGATGAGGGATGATGTGGGGATTACACATGGAATATTCCCATAGAAAATTTTGTTCTGTATAAGGAGGATCCCATTTCATGTTAATAATATCTAATTCCATGTCAGTCGTGTAAAAATACACCTACTAAAAGGGTGATGAGGCTTATGTGTGGAGATTGCTCGAGGAGAATATGGTGACATATCAAAAATGGAGAGGGACATTGGATTGAGAGTGCAGGAAGTGAGAGGTTCCCAGTGCCCATACCTTCTCTAATTCTGTGTGGAGGATGTCATTCTATAAAAGGAATATCTCATTCCATGTCACACATACATGGTGAAATCCTGGGATTACCACAAAGGATAAGATCACAATTTAACATCATGTCTTGAGGATGTTGGTTGTAGACATTTTTAGGTCATACAACTCAGACGTGGGGGACTCACACCTCATCCCTTGAACTTACATAATTGTTTCCCATCAACCTTAGAGAAGGTAAGGCAAAAAAAATCATGAAGGTGAGGGTGTGGAGGAGTGGTCACTCATGAGGTCCACATTAGTATAGCTGTGATGAAAATAAAAAGACATTAGCGGAACTATGCCAAATATAAATAGTTAAGGAAACAAAATAGAGGAAACCTTGCAAGGGACTATGAAAGAACTATGAAAATCCTAGAGGGATTCATAGAAGAGGGTCTCGTGATGTAGGGGACCTAACTGAGAGGTTCTTCACAAAGCTCGGGTGCTTTGAGGAGGAAAGGGGTTTCATGAATGAAGGGTATTCAAAAAGCCTGGTGACCCCACCTTAACATGAAGTCAAGATCTGGAAAAGGAGTTATTCATGAAGGATGGATTCTCTACAAATCCTCAAGTACCTATGAGAGTCTTATTCCTTCGTTAATTTAATAGAACTTCTTAAAATTTATCCCTAAATTATGTTGGGGGATTTCCGAACAAGGGAATGAGGGTTTTTCGATGATATGGTACCTTAGATAATACATTTTTGGTTGGGTTCACAGTGCTCAAGGTCTTAGTGAATTGGGAGATCAGAAGTCTAAAGGTTGGGTAGCTATGACTTTGGAGTGGAATAAGCTATATATTTATAGGAAAAGGAGTATCGTGATGTTAAGAGACACACTATGAAGAAAATATGGTCTTCATGAAAGTCCATGGCTCCATCTGACTCATACATCCATCCATAAAATACTTTTGTGTGGTCTCAGAGTGTCTCAGACTTGCAGGAGTTCCATCTTGGCCTCACATGTTCATGTTGGTGAAGGGGCTTCACGAAGGAGCTTCTTGAGGTAGACCATTTGGATGATTTTTGTTTTTTCTGATATTAGATTATAACCTGAATGGTTGTGGTCCTCCTCAACTTATCTCAGGGTACATATTTCATCACTAAAAATGAGAATATACCTGAGGGGATAGAGAGATTTACTCAATTATCTAGATTACATAAAGTACCTTTTGGATAAACAAATAGTGAAGATTGTATAGTTTTAATACTACAAAGAAGGGAAGAACTAGTCGAGTAGGTTTCAGTTCCTACAGTTGAAGAAGTAAGTCAACCCTTTCTTGTTACTGAGGAAATATTTGAGGAAGATGGTGTTGTAGAAAGAGTAGAAAAAGTTACTATAAGAATATATGAGCATGTTGTTAAAGTTTAATAATGAGTAAAAGTGGGTTTTCAAGATAAATAACACCTAGTTCAACAAACTAATCAATCTTCCAGTTATCAAATAACTCGAGTGGTTTATATCAAGGGTTCTCATTCTGATAATCATGTTAGTAACCCTTTAGATAAAACAACTGTTATGATTAGAGATCAAAAAATGTATCTTTTAGAAATTTTATAAAGGACTACTGATGTTGAAACTAATGTAGAAATTGATGTTCTTGGAGTTCTTGCATACACATCTAGTGAATAAATATAATTTCAATCACTTAAATTAGTTTAAGTTAGTGAGAATTATGTTATACGGTAGGAAGTTTCTTTAGATTTTGATGACTATTTTGAGGATATGTCTCACTCTATTTCTAAGAAAATGTTTTATAATTATAATCATATTAAATATGTGTCTGATATATTGGAGGAAGGAATTTAAAGTTCTTACAATATTGTTTAGGATTTTAGAAATTCTACTATTACTTGAAAAAATTGAGTCTCTTCAGGATCAACATTGAAATTTAAGGGAAATTTCAACAAAAGATAATTTTGTAAATAGGTTTGGATGATTATAAATGTATCTATTTCAATGTCAAACTATAGATATCTAAAGATGATTTTGGGAAGATTGTTTGAATTTTTATAAGCTAGTTCAGTACATAAAATAGATTCTAATTATAGTGAAACAAAACCTCTATATTTGATAAGAATATTTGAGTCTTTTATTTTTATTCTGTACTTCATGAATGACATAATTCAATGTTTATAGTGTGATAGTACTCCACTAAACACAATTTTGGACAATAGTCATGATCTTGTTGCAAATTTAGCATATGTAGATCCTGGTGTTATAAGTTTGTTCAATTAGTTGGGTGATATGTTAGATAAGTTTGTATAGTCAATAGAATCAGTTTTGAAAATTTTGAAGTTAAATGTGAAATAATATCTCAAGATGTTTTAGGAATATAATTCACTAATGAAAAATGGGAAGGATTGATGTATATAAATTTAGAAATATTGACAGAGAACTTAAAAACAATGCCTAATATGGTCAAAGATTCCTTGACTACTCAATCCTAATACTTATAAGAACCTAAAACATCTATTAACCGTAAAACATGTCCATTAAAACACTTTATCTAAAAACTTTTTTAATCATGCAAATTTAATGAAAAGAAATACTCTTATTTATATTAATCCTTCTTTATTTTCTATTTTATGTTGTTTTATGTTTCATATCTTATTCATTTTTTAGTATGCGTTTATTATTAGATAAACCTAACATTCATTAATTGTTTAATGAATCATAAAATATGTTTTAATCTATATATATACTTTATTATTGATATCGTATTACTGGGAAGTAATTTGGATAAAAATAAAATAACTATTAAATATTATTTGTTAGCTGAAAATAAATATGATTTACTATCTATTTGAATAAACTAAATATTATTTTATTTTATTTAATAAATCTATGTCTAACTATACAATTAATTAAAACGCATATTTTTGTGATTATATTTATATGGTTTTTGTGATCATAAAAAATGGGAGGATTTTTGGGAAATGTTGATCCAATAATTTCATTTGTTTTCTCATTGATTTTGATTCTCACAAAAACCCTCATATGCTTTTATAATTAAATCTATTTAAGATAATTTCAATATTATATTTATTTTATTTCCATTTAAATTATATAAATAATTGGAATGAAGTTATTCAATGTATTATATAGGTTTTTAAGGTAGTATGGAATCACAGTTCATAACACTACATTTATTGACAATGTAATTTTTGGGAACCTAACTTTCATTAAGGAAAACTAATTTTTTACCCTAATTTGAGATATTTTTTTTGTATTTGGAACCAAAATTTTGTGAAGAACCCTACATTAAATTATTTTATGCATGGTTGTTAAAATCAAAATTTGGAATAAATGGTAGATTATGAACTATACTTTTTATGTTTTTATACGTAGAGAAAACCTGCATTTGAAGCAATCATCTGTCCAATTTGAATTAAAGAGATCTCCAGATATTTTAGTAATAATTTTGTTGGAATAAATATATCATTAAAATATGATTAGAGACTAATTGAAAGGTTCTTAAAAAATTAATTAAATCACTCTTATTTCTAAGGGAAGTTATGATTTATTATGGAAGTTTAAATTGAAATTTCAACCACATGGATAATTTTAATATCGCTATTTATCAGGTGATATTTTTGGATATTTTTCAGAAAGATAAATTATAGTTATTATTTACTCACAATGATTTTTATTTTATTTTTAGTGATTAATTTTTATAGAATACACATACATAGAGACAATAAATGAATATCCAAATCAAGAATCAACCATTCATTGATGATTTAATGACTACACTATAGTGAAATAAATGTTATAATCTACCGCGATGTGTTGATACTACTAATGTTAACAATTACTATTTTTCTGTTTTGTTTCATTGAAGATCATAAGAAAAAATGATCTATTTAGAGCTATAATTAATTGAATATTGTATTTTCTGGATAAGGATATTCATCATCTATTAAATATGGAGGAAACTATGGGATGGATTTTTATTCAAAAGATATCTTATCTTATTATGTTGAAGTGTCAAATAATCATACTCAGTCATGACAGTGTGTTAACTTCTCTTACTAATGTGTGGATATCTAAGTTCCCTATAAAAAACATGATTTATTGTAATGTTTCAATTTCTTTAACTTATTTAAAGAGGTCCCTAGTAAAAGGACCATATTAGTAAAAACCACTAAGAACATGGAGAGAGAATTGGTGGACTGGACTAGGTGATATTTGTTCCCCAAACCACTATAAAAATTACCATGGTATTCCTATATATTTTCCTATTCTCAATCTAATTGAAAAAAAGAATATTGTATCATAAAATAGGTGTATCAATTTTAATTTATTTAAGTGTTTTTTTGAAAAAGAACATAGTTCATACCCCTCTACATTTTCCGACTGACAGTTCTCTAATAATGCTGTCTTGAGGTGAGAAATTCAAGGATGAAAGAGTTGTGATGATTTAGCTTCCCAAACTTTTTGAAAATATATCTAATCCCAAAAATGGTGAGCTAATGAGTATTTATAATAATTTGGTCATGATGAACCACGGTATCATAAAATTCAAAGTTTCACACTCATGAAACTCAAGATTGTGCATTTACCTATGATTTAGACTCATGTAACTCTAGGATTTATACTAGTCATTGGGTCTTAACTCTATATTTTCTTCCATAGACCATTATTCCTTCTTGATCCATCTTGGATACATTTTTGATCATATAAAATTACTCACAACAACTCTTTTTTTTAAAAAAAACTTCTCTCATCACAAAAGATAAAATAACATAAAAACTAAAAAACAAAATATCAATCCATCTAATCTTGAAATAATAATATTTATTCGAATACTTGATATATAAACATTTTTCTTAATCAACTTAGTAAAAAATATAAGATTTATCAATTATAACCTTGATTTTAAACTCTTAGATTTTTAATAAAAATTAATGTATAAATTTGGTATCATATACCCTTCGAAATCAAAGAATTGATTATTATAAAAAAATACTTGACATGGGTTATCCATAGAGATTCATAAACCCCTTCAATTATTTTGGATGACTCCATTTATTAGAAACATTACTTCCACCTTCCTAAAACAATTTTTAGGTTTTAAAGACCAAGGTTGACTATTATAAAAATATAATATTATTTCTCTATCTTAAACCTTTAACCTTTCGTAATTTCAATAGAAAAAAAGTCTAAACATCACATTTCATGATCATCTATCATCAATAATTTGATAAAATGGAGTAAATGTTTTATTGAACTCAATCATATTGTTAGAAACTTTCCAATTGAATGAATTCTATATATAAAACCTTAAAAGGAAAAATTATTCTCTTCAGGTCATTGATGTATCCAATCATATTGAGTACATGAGTATAGGCTATAATTAATTTGTTCATCATACAGCTAATTACATTAAATTCTCAAGTGAATACTTTTATGATTCTTCTAAGCATCCATATTCTCTTAATAAACAACATCAAAAGTAGGCTACTCATGAAAGGATTATTATAACACGTAGAATATTTATTTATTTCTTAATAACAATTATAAAGTTAAAATAACAGTCTAAGATGTTTATTCTGTAAAGTATCTCCTTGTTAAAAATGGATTTCAAAGTCATAATGGGTGACGATGTTTCCATTTATATCTATATAAAAAACTTCCACTAAATGAGTAACATATTTTACTATCATTTAATATATAATTTTATTAAATATTTTTTCCAAAAAATGATGAACACTTTCATAATTCCATCAAATCAATTAATGGACCCAGATTAGGGGTTTGAGATTTCAGTTAAAACAAGTTAATACAATTGGTTTTAATCAATTGATTGATTTTTTCGATAATTAAAAACTATAACTGACTGATAATTAGACCAAGACCTACATAAACCAAACTAGTTAGTCTATATTGGTTAAACCCACTCTATTCTAGTTAAAAAACTTCAAATACATTTCATTATTCAAAATTGATTGATAAAATGGATAAAAACCTAAAATTTCATAACTATGGTTTTTAAGATAATGTGATGATAATGATAAAATAAATAGTAGAGAGAGAATACATTGGAAACGATTATTAATTAAATATTAAAATGTAGTAAATAGTTTGATAAATAAACTAGGAAATAAATATATAGAATATTTAAATGGATTTAACAATGTGATGGGAAACATTTAATGTGGTTTAATGACATACATTCTTAATCATTACATATTTTTATCCTCTTTCATTATATTGAAATATAAATATTGATTTATGTTTCATTAAAATTTTATTATTGAATGTTAATCCTTAATTTGACATTCAATATTGATTTGTATATTTATTTAATTGTATAGTTTTTCTTAAGAGCTGTTAATAATGGTTAAGCTTACTAAAACCAAATCGATCCAAAAAACAAAAGTGTTCAATATTTATAAACTGACAAAAACTGATTTAAACTAAATTTTATATGTTATAGTTTGCTATGAATGGTGGGTTTATGTTGTTTAATTTAACATGACACACCCTTATCCAAGATCCACATATCACTAAGATTTGGATCACTTTAATGTTTTTCATATCACTCACCTATTTAGGCAGGACATAATTATAATAAAGTAATATATTACTCTTGGATTGATTATAAAATAAATCTATGACCAATATATAATACGAATAATCTCAAATCTATTCCTCTGATATCCTAATCATTTTAGGGTTTCCCAGAAAAGTGTAACCCAAGGAAAATAACAAAAAATTAAGACCTTATTTTTATTAGGATGACCCATTACTTTATTTGATTACACAAGAAAATATATGGGAACAAATTTTAGTAGGAAAAACCTAGTAGGATGATTGATATTTTAAAAAGTGTTTGTTTTGGAGTTAATCTTACACTTAGTTTTTTTAAAGGGGTTTTATTATCTCACACCATTTTCCTATTTTATTCCCTTTTATGTATGAATGCTTTTAATGATTTATTTTTTATACAAATTATTTTAATCATTAAATTCATGTATGATAATACAAAAAATTAGTGAAAAAACTTTTAAACTTATTAATACATTAGAAAAATAATATAAAACGATATAAAAAATTTATGGAAAATTAAAAAATGAACACCTTTTAGTTTGGAAATAAATGAAAATGGTTAATTAAGTTTTATCAAAAACGTATTTTTCATTTTACCATTTACATGGTTTTAGTAGGAATGTATTAATGTTTTAGTAATGATTTTCATTTATGAAAACTTTTATTATCAAGTAATAAACATTTTTTAAATAATGAAACCATTTATATAAATTATTGTTTTTTAAGTATGTTTATTAATATCAAAATATTTATATTTAAATTTATGAGCCAATCATAAATGAACATAAAAAGACAATGTCGATGATGTATTTTGAGGATTTTAATCAAATAAATAGTTTTTCTTATATATCAAATCTAATGATACACTATGTATCATAAGACGTGATTCAATGAAAAACTAATATTGTGACCTCTGATTAATATGTTGCGGATTATTATTGATAGTATAACATTATCAACCATATTTTATGATATCGTTATATTCTAAGCCAAAAAATGTATATAATATCTTATTATAAGCTATTATGGAATGAAATATTCTCTTTGGATCTTGCAATTTTATTTTATGATATACCCAATATCATTATTAAAATGTGAGGCTGTATTTCTTTAATATTAAAAAACACGAATATCTAATATGATTTCATATATCATTTAGTATAATATATTAAAAAAATTATTTAACTAAATTTAATATTATAATATCACATATTATCTAGTTTAGTCCAATAACAAATTATGACATATTTCTAATGCCCTAAGATTTTACTATATAATTTTCCTTTAAATAAGTATAATGTGTTCGAAAGATTGACCCACCTACAATATTGAACGAAAAAAGACACAACATATTAAAATTCTATTATTAGAAAAATTATAAGTATAATAAAACCTATAGTAAATAAAAATATAAAACTCAACTAAAATTTCCTACATTTAGAGATTAAATAATTAATTTGATTTCATTTTGAAAATATTTTTTCATTCTGAGATAACTATTTCTTAATGGTTTTATATTTTATACTAATAAATTAAATTTACTACTTTTTAAATATTCTATTAAAATTAATTATATTATAAATTGATACGAAATAATATTAAGAACACTTAAATACATCATTTTTTGATAAAAATGGTTTTTTTATATTTTGTATTATCATTTAAAATATAAATTGACAATTTTTGAAATTTGAATTTTACAAAATGAATTAAATTTTTTAAATCATCGTGTCAAAATAATTGAAGGAAGAATTTTTTATATTTTTTTAAATTATTGATTTTTATGTGAATAGTGACAAATAGATCTTTCAATAAAACTTTAGCGTTTATGACTATATCAAGAAGTAAGTATAACATAAAAAATTATATGTTTTTTTTCATGATAAAATATATATTTAATGAGTAAAAATTTACATCAATAGAAACCATTATGAATTTAGAAAACCCATTTCAAACATTGTACTAACTTAAGAAAAATTTTCATTAAAATAAATTGCATTTTCTATTTCTTTTAATCAAAAATGATTTTTTAAAATGCAACATTGGATTTATTTTATAGCCACACAATTTCTTTTATAATAAATTATTTTATATAATTAAAATAAGAAACACTGATAATTTTATCCCACACATAAATTTTAAACATAAAAATACACTTGTTCAAAAAAATGGGTTTTTACACATTACATATGATAATATTAAAAATAATAATTCATGAAGATAGAAATTTTATTTTATAAAATATAATTAATATTTTTAATAAATAGGAAAAAATTATTTAATTATTTACATATTAGTTTTATTAATAAAAAGACTATTACTTTGGTAAACAATTTATTACTACTGTAAAAACCAATAATTCTAAAAGTGACAAATAAAAGAGTAAAGGGATTGAAAATATGTCTAAAACATGTGTAAAGATGAAATATTGAGGTATTATTGACCCTAAATAATCCACCAATCGATTATTTTTCATTATTAGATCCATTTGACCATTGAATATTGAATTTACCTTTTTATATTATTACTATGAAAATACCATTTATTCCATTTATAAAATGATCCATCACCACCCCACTTCTCCACACACCCAAGCCACTTAATTTTAAAGAAAAATATTCCCTAATACTACCCCAACATTACTATATTAATAAAAGTGGTTTTTTATCTTAAAATTTCTCCCTTTATAGGATTAATCCTTTTTTCAAAGGTTTTTTCAAAGGAGTAAGTTAATTTTTTTTGAATTAATCTTTTGTTATTTTTATTATTTTATTTATACTTCATCCTACTTATGATATATTTCCCCATTATATTAAAATAAAACGAGTAATTTTAAAATACTAAAATTTTATTATGGTGATGGAATAGTCATTAACTACCCTTTCCCGTTTCCTTAGACAAAATGAAAACATTGACATCTGTATGTAAAAACTACAACCTCCATGGGTGAAGAGTTTGGTTTTTCGTCACTACCTTGAATATATGGTTAAAAAATGTATTTAAAAAAATAATATAATATTTATAAATTTATTAATATGCATAGATTATAAACCATCCCCGATATTTTTCATGATCTATGAAAAATGAATGAGTCACCCGTGCGTACGTGCAGACCATCACCTCCAAAAAATTGGTGTATTTCATTTTTCATATAGTATTTTATTATTTTTAAAAATATATTAAAATATAATTCATCACATTAATAACAACTAAATAATATCAATATTATTTTTTAATAATCCAAGATAATCACTTTCTTAAACATACTCACCCATAGATCATAACATGTTCTAGTTTAGGTATGTCTAACCACTTATTTCAACAATATAATGGATTAATATGGAAACTTAACTACTGGTATTATTATAAATTAAAAATAATTTTTTTTTGAGATTCAGGAAATTTTATACTAATATTTAATTCAATATTAACATACCCATTTTGGTTTAAAAATAATTATCCAAATAAGCTCGTCACTAATTCCAACTTCATCAATCATGACTAAAAATATCATGGAATGAAATTAAATAAATATTAATAATTATTAATCATATATTCAAGTACCTTTAATAATCTTGGAATGATTAAAGTTTTATCGATGAATGAATTTTAACTTCGATACTTTAAGGCATGCGTTTAACAGTCCAAATCGATACCATCTGATGTTGAAAATAAATTGTAACTAAATAATAAATGTATAATCAAAATTATAATAAAAGATTATAAATTTTAAAATATATTAATAATATTATTAAATGGTTTATTAACATGGTTATGTTTATGATACATGGTACTAAATAGATTTCCTGGACGTCGAGAGTAAAGGTAAGGGTGATTCATCACAATTTCCTTTTATTATGATATGATTTGTTTTATATCCCTAATTTAATTTAAATCGTGTGTGTAATACCTATAGGATATATAATATAATTAATTATCTTTTACTAATGGTATTTAAATATCAATTTAATTCTCTCACTTTGTAGGGGTTTCTCTTAAAAACTTTCTTATACATTAATTGGTTGTCGTCTATTTTTATTGTTCTTTGAGACTTAGGCCATATCCACCACTATTATTCATTTTTATTGTGTATACACTTCCCATGGATGCATTATTATCATAAATATAATGAATATTAATGAGAGTATATATCCATATCATGTAATATATTTTATGGGATTTTGGTTCATGGGTTACCAAATCTATATGGGTTTTTTGCTAATCTCATTTTCAAATCGAGATTAATTTTGAATTATAACCCATTAGATGAATTTGTATGCTCTTACATTCAATGTTTTAAAATGGTTATAATTTTTTTAAAAATCATAATTATTTTGAAAGGATAATTTAATATAGTTATATTATTCAATATTAAGAGATTTATTTTAAAAATAAATTATTGAATTGAAAATAGATTTTAAAGGTTTTTATTTTCAAATAAGTGTTCATTTTTTTTGGTATTATCAATTTATTTTAAAAATATCCATATTTAATATATTTGTTTAAAAAAATTAAAAGGGATAATTTAAAAATATTTAATCAATATCAATGTATTTAATTTTAAATAAAACATTTTTATATTTTTTTCAAACATTTAAAAACGTGTAATTTCTTCTTGTTTTTAAAAGTGATTTATCCAATAATTTTAAAATATGTTTTTATATCTTTTTCAACACCCTTTTAAATCTTTTATGTTACAATTTGGAAATTTTATTATGATACCATATAATATCATTATGTGTAAGGATTATAAAATGTCCTCTAATTTTCATTAGGAAACTCATCTCATTTTCATAGGACAAAAATATGTTGTTTAAAATATGAATGATTTATTTCATGTAGTAAAAAAATGTATGGATGATTTATGGGTGGGTTTCTATATCTCTCTAAAAATAAATTGTTGAAGTTTTATATCTATTAATATTAAATAGGGAACATGGGTATTAACCCAAGACCAAGAGACTACACTCTCAAGAGGGTGCATGAGTAGTATCCTAAGTGTAAGAGGGTTCAAGGGTAGTATAACAGTATCAATAGGGTACATAGGTATAATCCCAAGACAAAGAGGCTAAATGGGAAGTAACCCAATCCTTAATGGGTAAACAAGTTGTGATCCCAAGACTAAGAGTGTGAATTGATTTTTAGACCAATCTCACCATCTTATAAGAATCAGGTTGCAATTCCTGCTCTACAAGGTTATGATTTTCTATGATTTCTCTTATAATACACTTCTATGTTTTTTTTATTATGTTATGGTACCCAAGATTATGTTTATTTTTTGATGTTTCTATACTCCTATGACATGTTATATGTCTAGTCATTTGAGACTACTAGTCATTCTATTAGGTATTGTGTAAAACCTTTTTTGGTCAATGTTATTTTTAATAGAATATTTCTCCAATGATATTTATTAATCATAATCCTATGATATAACCCTTGATAAAATGTTATGGATTTTTTCCTTTACTGAGAATTTTATCTCATATAAATTTTATGTTTCTGTTACCTCGATTATGAATACAAGTATAACTTATGAGAAGTCTAGAAGGGGTTATAATGCTGTTAGATTGTGGATAAATTCTAATGAGTATCAGAAAAAATGTTTCTTATTTATCCAACATGATGAAATGATTATTGGTGAGAGAGGGGGTGAAATAACTTTGAGATTGATAACATGGAATGATGACTACTGAAGAGGGGGAGGGGAGAGTTTAGATTCATGACATGGTTTGATGTAGGATACACATTTAAGTGGGAATATTTCATTTGGTCTTCAAGCCATAGGGCCTTCAGGCCACCCATGTTTTAAGGACTCTATGAAACTGGGACTTCATACCAAATACTGTAGTAAAATAGGTCTAATGGGTGATTTACATTCCTTATGGGGAGGTCTCTATCATGAACCCTCCCAATGAGTGCCATGTCATGACTATTAAAGCCCACCTCTAACAGGATAAGGGATAAAAACTAACCCTGAGTAGGCATATAACTAACATGGGAGCCCTTACCCTAATGTACCTATAGAGACAAAAACATCTCCAAGACCATAAAAATGATGAAATATTAAACAACTAATAAATTATTCATTCATACATCTAAATCCCATAATGAATGTACAAAAACAAGCAATTAAAAGTACACATGGACAAATAAAATCCCACCACAAAGAGACTGAAAGAAATCCTACCTGAATGTAAATATGTGGGCTGATATCAAGATAATCGCAAGAACATACATTAGTCAGATTAGATAACAAATCATTTCTTAGTCTCTGAAGGTTCTCATCAAAGCGATGATCATCTCTCTTAGACACAAAACATGCAAGAAAATGTCTTGCATGGGTGTTTATAACAATACCAAGTAGGACACCATAAAATCAGTAAGAATATAATAGTAGGAATAATACTAATCTCTACACAAGTATATATCTATGACACATATAGTAATAATATCAGTATATAGTCAACAGAGGCACACTGTCTCAAGGTAAAGTCACAATCGTAGTGCATGTATAGGTATCATGCTCGAACGTTCCACATAGTAATCATCTAAGAAAAATACACTCCACGATTCAAGTAGCACTAATGGATTCCATCTAATATGTACTACTCATTAGGTCTTTCCATAATAACAAAACACTAGAAGCTCGAAGAGAATGATACACTGATGAGGATCACACCCAAGGCCGTGGGGTATACCAAAAACTAAATCTGTAATAACCCTCTAATAAGGGTATTGATGCCCATGTAGTGTTGGTCACGATGATACTGAGAAATATTCCTAAGGAAAGAAGACGTTATAGGATCTCACTCTAGTCCTCATGGAAGGATCCCAATAACTCTATTTAAGAGGTCTTGTTAAAGGGACCACTATCCAATATATAGGACATGATTACATAACAATCCTTAGAGAATGGATATAGAGAACCCTCCCTAATTAAGATTATCCAAGATATAGGGTACATTAGCTCTAACACTTCATTGAAGGAGTAGAAAATGTGTACTGTTTGTACATGGTGTGTACTGTCAATACAAGGCATGTCCCTTCGGTACCAGGTCCTTTCCATTTATCAAAGCATGTACCCACTTCCATGTCAAAGTACACGGTGTATCTGTACCTATGTACTTCTATCTGTGTCCAAGTGCATAGATCTTCCCATGTACACTTGGCTTGGCCATGTCTGTGTAGGAGTACATGACATGTCCATGACCGTGTACTCTTGGACATGTTCGTATACCCTCCGATGTACATACTGAACATACATGCAAGGTCCATATGCAGTGTGACTAATTCATACACCATGTGATAGTTAAATTCTCGTACAAACCATAGACATTGCACCATGGGTCCCACACAATGTGTGTTCCCAAAATACACACCATGTATATTGATATTTCCAAACAAACCACAAGTTTATCATGTGGCATCCTAAATCTTCTGACTCTACCATCAATCATGACCATAGAAACCAGATCTAGGTGTTCACCGGCCTTGCCTATGATAATTAATTAATAACTTATTTAATTGATGAAAAATTAATATTAGTTCATCTCACCTTTTATAAAATCTTATATTTAAAGAATTTTTTTTATCACTAGATCCAAGAGTGTGGGTTTGGGGTGCTTCAGTCTGTATTATATTAGGGTTTAGTTATTTTTTAGGATTGGTTTAGTTATTTTTGGGAATTAGGAAGAGATAAATTTTGTGAAAGCCTTAGGTAAGACAATATGTTTATGGTAATATCCTTATATTTTGGTAAATATTTGAGTATGTGGGTTTTCTAGACATTACATACCTTTTTGGATACTGTTATGTGGATATAGATATGAAACATATGAACTTAGGGTAAATCTCCCCAAAAAAGGATGGTTGATTATCAACTCAATCATCAGGTAGGGCATGATGAGAAAGCCTAAGACTGCACACATAGATATACCCTCTGAGGGGGTATGCTTTAGAAATTCAAATACCCCTTTGGAACCATTTATAAGGATTTGAATAAAAATTTATTATATAGTATATAACTACTGAGGTTAGAAAACATAAATAGAAAATAACCACTAAAAATCATTTTTAAACTGATGGAGTGATTGGTTGATCTAATTATATCATACTTGAACTGAAAGTGTCATAGGCTGAAATGAATGTGTCATTAGAGAGGACATATTATGAATGAGTTTTCATATTAATATTATTAGTTACACTAGTTATATGTGATATTATCATAACTATTTTTTTATTAGTATTTGGTTTAAAATAGGATCATGAAAATGAGCATGTGAAAGGTATGTTCCTCGAAACTCTTATAACCAACTAAGAATCATATTTGGTACAAGTTGTTGTGAAAAAGGAAAATCACTATATATATTATTATACAAGAAATGTAAATTCTTCTAGTATCTAAGACTGGGAGCATAATATCAATTTAGAAAATATATATTGAGTTTCTTATGGATCCCTTACCTTCTTTTATTAGTGAACGATAATTTAAAATGTGAGGACATAATTTAATTATTGGGGGTGTGATTGTAATGCACCAATATTTTACTATATATCATTGTTTTTAAAAAATATAATGTGTTTGATAGATTAATCGATATGTGACACCAAATTAAAATAAACCATGCCATATTAATTGAATATTACTAATAAAATTATAATAATAATAAAACAAATAGTAAATAAAAAGATATTACTCAACTAAAATCACTAACATTTAGAAGAAAAATAATTAATATGATTTAATATTAAAAAAATCAATCACTTTGAAATAATTTTTTTATGAGTTGTATATTTTATCCTGATAAATAAAATTTTCCACTTTAAAAATATTATATTAAAATTCAATAAATTAGAAATTTATATGAAATAATATTAAGAACACATAAAAAAGTGATTTTTTAATAGGAGTTTTCTTTATATTTTGTATTTTCTTTTTAAAAAAATAAATTTTTTTATTTTAATTTTATAAAATGAACATTATTTTTTAATTCACCATTTCAAAAATATATTAGGATGTTTTTTAAATTTTTTATGAAATAAGTGAATTGTAAAAAATATAATTTTTACTGAAACTACAAAGTTTATAACTATATCAAGAAGTAGATATTACATAAAAACTTATAAAACACCTTTATTGATCAAATATATATTTAATAAGCCAAAATATACATTTGTAAATTCTTTTTTTAATTTATAAAACCTATTCCAAACTATTTATTAACTTATGTAATATTTTCTTATAAAAGAAACCATTTTTTGTTTTTTAATTAAATATTATTTTGGTAAAATTAAGATTTAGCTTAATTTAGAATAAAAATAAATCTATTTTTTATAATAATAAAATTTAAATCAGGAAAATAATATCCATTGATAATTTTATACAACACAATAATTTTAATCTTAGAAATACAGTTGTACTAAAAACAAGTTTTTACATGTTACAAATGCTAATGTAATAAATAATTTTTATTACACATAGAAATTATTTTTATAAAATTTATTTCATATTTGGATTTATTTGGCACAAATTATATAATAATTACTATTTTATTTTTATTCATTAAAAGTAAATTTCTCTGGTAAAAATTAATTATCCACGTAAAAACCCAAAAAGGTTAAAGTGAAAAATAAAAGAGTAAAATACATGACAAAATTCTTAAAACATGTGCTAAAATGAATAATTGAGGTATTATGTACCCTAAAACATCCCAAAATACATTATTTTACATTATGGTATCCATTTGACACCATAATAGTGGCTTTACCTTTTATATTATTACATACATTCCACTCCCTCCACTTATAAAAGGAATCTTTATAACCACAATTCTACTCACACAAAAGCCACTTATTTTGAAAAAAAGAATAAACAAATACCTCCCCAAAATTTATATACACATCATATTCAATATATTGTTATTAAAAAACCACCCTTCCATAGATTAATCATTTTTGTAAAGGAGTTTTCTAAGGAGTAAGGTAAAAAAAATTAATTAGTCATTTTCCATTTCAATTATTTTCTTTATCCATACTCTTAATTAAGAACTATTTTTAACATTATGTTTTAATTAAAGTAGTATTATTAATATAATTAAATTTTATTATTATTATGTAGAAATCATTATCCACCCTTTCTATTCTTTTTTGAAACATAAAAACATTGTTATGTGCACGTGCGTACTACCACCTCCATGAATGACGTGTTTGATTTTTCATCACCACATTGCATGGTTGGTTAAAAAATGATTTTTAAGGTATTAATATTATATTTATAAAAATATAAATATTATTAAATTATAAACAATTCCCTATCTTCTTCCAGATCTAAGGAAAACAAACGCTCCACACTTGCGCACATAGAGACTTCTTGCTCCATTAATGTGATGTATTTACTTTTTATCTTGTCATTTTTTATTTATAAAAAAATATTAAAATATGATTCATAAACATAAAAAATATAAAAATTATAAAAATTATTTTGTAATAATTATATAATTATTAAATAATGAAATTTTTTACCATACTAACCCATAGGTAATAGCTTGTTCTTTTTTGGGTCGGTTTAACCACATACACGAGCAATGCTATAAATATTTATAATGGATGACTATAGTAACATAAATTATAATAATATTAGTAATAAATGATAAAATAATAATTTCTTTTCAGGTAATGAAAATTTTATATTAATATTTAAATCATTACTAATATAACCACTCTTTTTCATAAAAACATTACCCAAAAGAGATTATAATTGATTCTGTCACCATAAACCATGAGTAAAATTATAATGGAATAAATTAAAAAATTTATAAATAATTATAAATAATATATTATAATAACTTGTATTATCTTGTAAGGATTAACATGGAATTAATTAATGATAATCAACATCAACACTTTAAAGCATCCAGAAAACAATCCAAATCGCTAACATCAGATGATGAATATTAACTATAATTAACTAATAAATATATAACAAAAAAATTATAATTAAAGATTAAAAATTAAAATGGATATAAATAAGTTTATAAAATAAGTTTTTAATATAGTTATGTTTATGTTAGAGGAAATTAATAAGATTTCATGTAATTCAAGAGCAAATGTATGGTTATTTATTCTCAATTTTCTTTCTTCAAGACATGTTTTGTTTTATAAACATAATTTTATTTAAATAGTTTGTATACTAACTATTTTTTATATATTATCATAAATTATTTTGTATTAATTATATTTTAAGTTCAATTTAATGATCAAAATTTCAATAGGTTTCTATTATAATGTTTTTTTAACCTGTAATGGTTTATCTTATCAAGTTTTATTCATTGAGACTTATCTCACACCCACTACTTGTTTTCTTTTTTGTGGAATATATACTAAAAAAAGGATGTATTTTTATCAAACATTTAATTTATTTCTTAGGGATTATATATAAATATAAACTAGTATCCTTCTAATGAATTTGGTTCAAAAGTTACCAAAGCCATCCGTTTTTTCACATTAATCTAATTTTCAAATAAATATTTCCATTTAATAATAACATTTATGGGTAATTTCTATACTCTTCCATTCAATGTTTTATAATATTCATTCAAATAATTTTAATTATTAATAATTTTTAAATAAAAAATATTTTTATATTATTCAATAGTAAAATTTTGAATTTAAAAATAAATTCTTTATTTTGAAAGTGATTTTAAAGGATTGTGTGTAAGGAAGTCCTCAGTGTTTTTTTGGCTTCTCATAAAAAGTTTTTGAAAACATATCCATTTTATTAAATTAATTTTCTAAAATACTTTTTTAAAGGATAATTTTTAATTTTTTATAAATCATAAAGTACTTCATTTTAAATAAAATGTTTTTAATGAGTTTTCTAGAATTTAAAAAAGGGAAATTTCATCATGTTTTCCAAACTGATTTTTAAAATAATTTAAGAGAGTTTTTTATATATATATTAATATCATTTGAGGTTTTTTAAGCATAATTTGGTAATTTTTCTTATGATGTTAGTCAACTTATTTATCTAGATAAATTATGAAATTTTCTATGCGTTTTTCATGAAATACACTTCTTTTACAATGATTAATTAAGTGACGTCTGAAATATGAATTAATGGTGTCAATTTGTATAAATATGTATGAATTATTGATGGATTTGGTCTTACATATCCCTCCAAATAAATAGTTTATGTTTTTTATATCATGATAAAAAAGAGGATAAATGGGTATTATATAAATCCCATAAGGGTAGATAGGATGTTAGCCCATTCCCAAAAAGGGTAATTGGGTAGTATCTGAGGCTAAAGAGGGCTCATGAATAGTATCAAAATCCTAAGAGTATACAAAGGTATTATCATTCGACACCCTATGAGTTTTTGAATTTTTTTCTTAAAAAAATCTAATCTTTTAGATTTTTTCCCTTACACCCAACACCAATATTATATGATATTACATGAAACACTATGTTTAGCTTTTTCTATACAAAAAACTGAATTTAGATTGCATTACACACAATAAAAGTTTTTAAAAATAATGTGGAATACTATTGAAGTATTATTATTTAACATGATAGTTATCACATAGACATTGGAATAGAAGGTAAGAATAGGAATAACTAAATTATAAAAATATATGGTTTAAATATGTATATCAAATTAATTTTTTGGTGACTTATAATTTTAATATGAAATTTTGAACTATTTGAAAATAAAGAAAATATTTTTTAGAAAAACTAATTTTATGCTTACAAATGTGTTTTACCTCAACAAATTAAACAAATCTATTTTTTGAATGATTTTAGTGAAATATTTATATTATATATTCAATCATTATTTTAAAATTCAATTTTTTTTCTAGGAATGATAATAAAATAAGGATCCATTTTGTATTAAAATGAATTTAAAATTAAAATTATATAAATTATATAAAAATATATTAATCCTATTTATTTTATTTGAATAATTTTCATATTTAATTTTGATATAATTTTTTTTAAACTTTTGAATATTTTCTCTTTAGAACAATTCTTTTCATCACGCCTGTGGGTTTAATTTTAAATTAAAAATAAAATAAAATACTATGAGTTTATTTTTTTTAAATATGTAATATATTTTTTTAATAAACATAATTTGTATTATATAATTATTTAAACTAAATTTTTAACAAGTATGAATAGTAAAAGCATAAAACATTAATTATCATTGTTAACGTATAAATGGATTCACATGGGGGTAAAAGTAAAATGATATGGCTTGGAAATGGAAAATATCTTTTAAAACAACCATTGGATTAACATATATATACCTCAATGCTTCTATGTTTTATAATTACCCATTTTGTATCCTTATTATATATAGAAAATGTGGGTACACCTTCTTATTTTCTCAAAATACATGTTTGCCACTCACCTCACTTATGAAATCCACCCCACTCCACTCCTATTCACACATAAAAATCACATTATATTGGACAAGACCTATCCAAATTACGTCATTATATACCTAATAATATTATATAATACTTAATTTTTTTTATATATCCAACATAGGAATACTTTTGGTGCAAACCTAAGGAGGTTACCCAAAAAAGAGTTAACGTTCTTTAACGAGAGTTTTTATTTTATTTCTTCCTAAAAATCATAGAATTATAATTAAAAATGATAAAATAATTACCTAATAATTGTTTATATACCATGATTTTATTTTCTTAATTTAATTACATAAAATCATATCCACTTCTATCAAATGAGATACTAAATCATCACTCGTGTGTTTGACAGACTACAGCCTCGTGAACCGATGTAATTTATTTTCCATAACCACATACCATGATTGGATATAATGATGGATTTGTAGTTTATATATTATATTAATGATATTATTATTCTTTTAAAATAATTATATCACATATTCCTTCTTACTTTCTATTTATTGGGAATACAATAACATCGTTCGTGTGTACGATGGACTACCAAGCAATTTGATTTATTCTTCAAATACGCTTCACATGAACGGTAATAATGAATTGTTTAGATAAAAATATTTGACATATAAGAAATAAAATTTATTTTTTATTAAAAATATAATATTTACCTTTCATTAATTTTACCCATTGAGAAAATGGAAACACCGATCATGTGTATATACGACATACCATCTCCATGAAAAGTGTATTTCATTTTTTATCACTAAATTTTATGGATTACTATAAATACATATAGAATTAAAATATATTATATTTATAAAATGGATAAAATTCCAGAGACTATGGAACTATAATAAGATTAATAGGAAAAAAAATAACAAATCAAAACAAACACGAAAAAACAAAGCAATTATTGCCTGAAACATGACTTTAACATGGAATTGTTAATAAACGGGTAATAAATGGTTATATGTAAAGAATTAATGGTATGATATATATAATTATTGTTATTTAAGATATTTTTAATAAAAATATATGTATTATACATTAGGTTCGACTGTATATAAAGGAAGTCGAGACTTAAGTTAAGTTATTTTCGTATCACTTTTATTTTATATTTGATAAAGCCATATTCACCATGTGGTTCTTTAATACAGAGTATATACTTCCCATGAATATTTTTTTATGACTATAAATAAAATTATGGATATTTACATATTCATTTTAGGATACCTTTTTCAAGGGTTTAACAATTTTAGTGTTTCTAAACCGGTAAGATATTTTTGTCTCAATTTGTCTTATATGAGATATACATCATGTTATTCACCTTTATTATTTTATGAGGTGTATATAAATACAATTAGAGATGTAATATAATTATTTAAATTTTTATAATTATATTTAATGTTTCTTTTAATTCTATTACTTCATGGGGATTACAATTCAATGTTACTAATGTGTTAATGGTTTTATGGTACGATCTCATTGTTTGGAAGGATTGTTCATATTTATGATTTTGATGATCAAATATTATGATCTATCTCTAAATATACTCCTGAATTTTATTATCCCATGGTTATTTATTTGGAATAAATTTCTTTCCTTCATTTTACTCCCTTTATGAACTCATGATTCCAAAAGAATGTTTTTAAGGAAAACTAACATTATTTCCCTCAGTCAAAATCCCTTTTTCTTTCATATTAATGTTTTCTAAAAATGTTATAAATAATATTTTAACAACACCCACGGGATTTATTAAATAACTTTATACCCATGTTTGACTCAATAAAATGTTTTAAATGGAATATTTATGGCATTTTTTAAACAAGGCTTGACAGGATTTAACCTAAAATACTAAAGAAGAATTTGTTTTAAGCTGTAAGACATGAATAAGAATTCCACCATCATGAAAATTATTTTATTTGAGAATTACTTAATTTTCAAGGTTATTTTGAAAGAGAAATATTTTGAAAATGTTTTATATTTTAAAAATTATTTTTCATATAGGAACTGAAAATTTCATCAAGAAAATTTTAAACTATTTTTAAATATTCCTTTATAAGTAATATATGCCATTTTAAATGAAAAGTATTTCCATACAATTTTATAAATATTCATTTTTAAAAAGTTATTTTTAAAGAAATGTTATTTTCCTCAAGAAATTCATTAATTGTTTTTGAAATATTCTTTTATAAGTTTTAAAGGATATATTCAAAGAAAAGTATTTTATTGATTTTTATGAATTTTTAGTTGTATAAATTAATTATTAATGAAAAATTATTTTACCCAAGAAGTGTTCCATATGATCTTCCAAAATTACTTTGCATCTATGATGAAATAATTTCATGTTAATTATTCATTATTGGTGATATGATCCAAGTATACCCTTTATTATTGTTTATATGTATGGTTTATGTTTATGATAAAAAGTTTTTTTGAAACCCACCTCTCTTCCATGGGTTAAACCATGATAAAATGATTATGAAGCCCACTTCTTTTTCTATGATTTTTGAATTGATGAAATGATAAAATATATTTGAAACCAATTTATTTTCTATATGTTATGTTATAATAAAATGTTAATGAAACACATTTATTTTCATGGGTTGTGATATGGTGAATGTTTTATGATCTTATGGCACACATATTTATTATTTTCATTATGTGATAGTGGTTATGTTATAATTAATGAATGCTGTCACATTATAAAAAAATATGGTTTATACCTATACTTACCCTAATGAATTGGGTAAATATTGATATTTCATGAGATAACATGGATATAATGGGGCGTAAACCCTATTTAGTAAGGGAATCTATCCACTATGATAGTATTGGGAGTGAACCATGACTACTATGATGGTTTGGGGTGTAAACCCATTCCACCATGATATATTTGGAAATGATCCTTGACTATTAAGGAAATAATTATCTATACTTCTGTGTCTTACACAATTATACATATTATATCATTGTTATTCTCTTATTGATCATGGTTTTTGATTTCATTATGATTCATGTCTTATGAATTTACAATACTTATTCCATGAATAAATATTTTGAACTTTGATATCCAGAGTATGGTTTCCATATGTTATGATCACATTCAAATACCATTATAATCATATTATTTTTTACATATTATCCACTTTTTAGCATTGTTAACACCCATCATATTGACATCATGAAAATCAAAAAGGAAGAAATACCTGAATATGGGTATTATTTTCCTCAAAAAAGAAAAGGAAGGAGAATATCGGAAAGACCTACAGATCATATGAACCTATGAAGGAATAACAGTTGTGTGACCATTTCAAGGTCATGTAAAGGATCCATGCATGGAGTATAACCCATGGGAAGTCTCACATAGCCCACTTTTATATACCTTCTTACTCTCATGAAGGCTTGCTAGACAACTGAAGAAGACACTCCAGGACCCGTAGTTTGGAAAGTACCTGAAAAATCACCCAATATCCTTTGAAAATAACGAGGGATGATATTCAAAGGATGAGACCCCCAGTGGTCTTAAAGATCATGCACTATATCATCATGTAAAAGAATAAAATTATGTTATGATATCTAGGAAAACTATCATGATCTCCGATCCATTTAAATATAGAACAAAGAAGATAAAGGGAATGATGTGAGGGGTGTTCACGGTCACTAAAAGACAATCGACACGTGCCCTAGGGATCTGCGAGACATCACAAAACCTCAACGTCATGTCATCCTAGCCACATATAAGCCATATATTTTGTCATATTCCCTGAAAAGAAGTCCTCAGGTGTGCTAAGACCACTCCTAAATTCTCTAATGGAAGATAGAGATACCTTTCCACTATATACATGCACATTCTCTATACATCCCATATTGGTCATGCGGGACATCACTGAAAAAGCAAGTAAAAATCCCAAACATTACTCATGGAAACTTGGATAATCTCTAACATTTGTTAAATAAAATAAAGGGGATAAAAAGGGAGGAGGTGAGAGGTATTTTTTATCATTTAAAGGAATGAGATGCACCCAGTACACCTACGGCGAAATCCCGTGAGATCCCAAGACAAGTCACCCAAGGTCTCTTGAGTGTATTCTAATAGAAACATGGATCTTGTGAAGGTATTTGGAAATGTTATCATGACAATATAAAATTCCATAAACACATCCACATGATCAAAAAAGTCCCCATTAATTAGTTATACTCCAATAAAGGAATCATTGATGGAAGGGACATGCGATCATTGAAAACCAGGTGACAAACTATGAGATGTCCACGATAGAGACTCACAAAGATGTGTGGTGCCAAACCACTTCACCGACTACAACCAGGACTCATGCTAGATACGCTTCACATAGCGCTAGACAATAGGGGTGGAAATTCCTATAAATTCCCCACTCCAACATGAAGAGTTGGTTGGACTCTAAGACATTGGATGCTTGGAATCGGGATGATTTGACTCTAAGCCAATGAAAATTTCTCAGCGAAACCGAGGACACAAATATAAACTTTCCATCAGGCAGTACACTGGAAGATAACCGGATCAATCATACACCACACATAGGGTGATTAATGTGATCATTCATTGATCACACGAAGGACTTATGGGAAGATTTGCGGAGAGCATATCACATGTCGTCAAGATCACGCGAGACTCAAAGGAATTTGTACTGAATAAAACTAAGGCCTTCAAAATGAGAGAATTAGAACAGAGATTAAAGGTGGAAGGATTATGAAAAAAATGCATGCTGAACCACATGTTCTTCACACGAGTCATCCAAAGACTTGAAAAAGCACCAGAATACATTTCCCATATATTACGACGCTAATCTAGAATGCTATTTGGGACACGCGACATCATTCAAACATGTCAGAACAAGTCATAAAGTCCCTCAGGGGTTCCACATTGATCTAAAAAACCCTATGTATCTATCACCCAATACTCTCTACATCTTTTAGACACATCGTCTGACTCATATAACGGTGCATGCTAATGTTCGAAGATTCTTGAGAAAGAATATAGATATAACAACCAAGATCTTTGACATCATCTCGACAAGTATGTTAGGGCTCAGGATACCCTCCCTACTTGTCGGCCTAGTCTCACGATGTCTTATAGAGGTGTCAGGAAAAATATGTGACATCATTTGACTATACCACAATTACTCTCGTGAAACCATCTATATGTTCCAAGAAAGGTCATACAATGGATCTGAGGACATGCCCAAAGGGTTATACAATTCCATCCCAATAATAAGGCCATGAAAACAGGGCATCCCATGACTTGATATCATTTTATGTACTTGGTGTGTAATCCCCAAATATAGGGAATCCTTAGTGTGTAAGCCCCAACATGAAGAAAAATACAACGACTCTGATTTCTACCACATCCAGGATATGTATGCTACCACTTCCCAAGGTTCAGGCCCTATATTGATCATCAAGAGAAATCCCAGCATCTATGTCCCTTATTCAATGAAATAAAATTAATTATTTTATATCCCTTGTTTCTCACAATGATCATGGATCACACGGGCTTACGGAGTATAAATGATCATATCATTTACACTATAATGCCCCATAATGAATATAGGGAAACCTCATTGTGTAAGCCCCAACATAAACTAAACCATGATGAATCCAATTACTACCATAACAAATATATGTTGGATTCCATCGTTAGGCCCAATATCAAATAATACACCACTTTCAGTATAATTATTTCATTGAATATGACGTATCAAATAGAAGGACTCAATCAATCCTAGGATATGATCACCCTATCCCATCCATTAGTGGATTGATAATCCCAAAAAGCTTTGATGAATCTTATTCTTTCCATAACCAGGATATGTAAGATGTATCTCCAAGACATGAGTCCCATAATAAATCATCTCAAAGAAATCCCAATGCATAATCCCAGCATCGTGAGAAATGAAATGATAATTTACCATCCATTATTTCTCACATCGAGCATGGATCATGTGAGCTTAGGTATTTCCGATAATAATATCTTCTGTACTATGAGTTTCTATAATGGAACAAGCAACCCTAAATACATGAGAACTACGACAACTCTAATTATCTCTATACTTGGGATACTTAGGACACCCCATTAGGGTTCGAGCTCAAATATCTGGTGTCTCAGTACCAGAGCATATTTCCTCACTACATGACATTGAATTTCATAGGATGAAGTAAATATGTGGGGTTTGATTCCTCAAATAATTTGGATACCCATGACACCTCATATTGGCTCAATATCCACCTCGGAATATTAACCTCCTCCTTATAGGGAAGCATGCTCCAACGCACTTGGTTTTACAACTTCAGAATATAAGAAACATTCCTTTACCAAAAAATGATGAAGAAACTCAGATATATATAGATGAATTCAATAAAGACATCCTAGTCATTTTCATATGAAAGAAAATTAATCTATAGTCATTTCATTAGGGAAACTGGTCCTGTATCACGATTAGGAATATATTCATGAACATATCTTAAATATATAATAGAGTTTCCGAGTTGGAAATAATTCTCCCAAAAAGGGTTCGATGAGCCCGACCACCCATCCTCTAAAACAATGCATGTCACCAAGAGTAAATGGCCCTGAAAACCTAGACGAATGCTAGCCTTTTGAATATAGGTCCATACTCATCTATGGATGAGGGAAACATTGAGAGTTCTTGGGGATGACAAAAAATATGGTAAAAATGATGTGTGTTATTGATAAAGGCATTAAAATATCCCTAAATCAAACCATCAAGGGGGGTCTCATCATACGTCCGTGTTGAAACCCAATGAAAAAAATGGTGAAACCAATGTGAATCTATATAAATAACATATGATTGGGTATTAATCCATCAATCCATGTTTCTTTCTCCCTACATAAAAACAAAACTGATTGTATTGACATGAATCTCTCGGGACACCTTTTTTGAAAACCATATATACAAAGTAGTATGATAATTATAAACTGGGAATCTTGTAAGTACATCGTCACACTGATAAGTACACATCAAAAGAATGTCTATAATGTGAATGCAAGAAAATTGTGTTAACCTGGTATATCTGATTTAGAATTTTCATGTCTATGATATAGCACTAATTAGTATCCTTGTTTATTTTTGCCAATGTCATTGAAGATACCGCTCTCATCAGAAGACTCCCAACCTGATGAAATGACTTCATCATCCAGCATTCTCTTCTGGAAACTCATCTTCCACTGCGACCCTTACTGGTCAAAAATAAATCTTACCTACTAGACAACTCCAATGGAGGGTAGAGAATACAATTGTTTGGGATTACCAATGATAGGGAACAATCCAAACCATTGAAGCTACTGATGAGATTCCATAAGCATGGTAGTCAGTGAATTTCCATCATTCGAAAAATGGTACCGCTGAACTAGTATCCCTTATTGCTATGACCAACCACTTTGGGAGCTTATCCAAAGAGTGCCAAAACTTCTACCTTAAAAATCTGATAAAGGTGGATAAGGAAGATAGATATAGATTTCTTTCAATTCAGGTGCCATTGAGGATGGAACCAGCCAACCGCCATCACCAACGTTTTCTCTCTAGTAACCGTCATTCAACTGCTGAGGGTACTATCTGAAACACATCCCCGTCGGATACCCATGAATGGGAATAAAGGAAGAATTATCAGGGGAGGAAGGAATTTTATATGTAACATCCCAAGTAAGTAATGAATAATAGATATTTTATCTATGCCTATTAATGAATTAGATAGTGTTTTAGAGGCTTAAAATGAAAATAAATCCAATCTTAAGCATGGAATACACTAATATTTTTAAAAGATTGTTTTATTGCCTTTTTGTGGCAAACCATTTTTGAATCTATCTTTTGACAATTTTATAAACTATGTTTGTCAAAATAAATTTATTCTTTATGGTTGGGACATAAAAATTTACTTTGTGTGAATTTTTGGTATTTTTCGGACAACGTTCATTTTTTAATGAATAGTGAAAAATACTGCATTTTACATCAAAACTGCTTTTTAATCTAATTTATTTATATGATTAGATTATATTTTGAATTTGTTTTGAAGTGAAATTAGAATATATTTTTACCATTTAATCCAATGGTGGTCATTGGAATCAATTTCACTTTCAAATTGGACTTAAACTGGTGTCAATCTTTTAATACTTATTGTTTCATAAAAACATGTTATTTGCTCTGACAGCGGGAATTAATTATTAAATTAATTAATGTGACTTATATGCTTTGAATTTTGTAAAATAGACTGAATTTTTGAATTCGGAATTTCAAATATAGCTTAGGGTGAGGTTTTGGTATTTTTCTAAAAAACTTCAATTTTTGATGAATAGTGAAATCACTAAGTGGTAGTTAAAGAAACTGATTTTTCGTTTAAATGAAATTTTGCCACCTTTGTGTTTTGAATTTCAAAAAATCGACATACATGGTTGTCATTAAGAAGTAAAATGTGGTTCAATGAGATTAAAATAATTTTTTGGTGAATAGTAACTTATTAAGTTTTTAATCGCGATTAGTGGTAATTAGTGTAGTTTAAGGTAAAAATAATGCTTTAATAAAATAAGATGATCTTGAAACATGTCCTAACCTCATTGGTTGTGTCATGGCCGACCAAGACAAGCCATGGGTCAACTTGTGGACCACATGGAGCCACTTTTGTTGGGAAATGACATAAATAACTTTTTATTTAATGTAAAAGTAAAAATGACACAAACATCATATGTTTTACGAAAACAATTTTTACATGGGGTTATAAAGATCAGAGTTTTGATTATAAATAGTCATTGGAAAGCTAAAACGATTTCCTACATCATAGTATTTTGTTTATAAGTTTTAGACATTAAATAAATTAAATTATGTATGACATCATGATGATGCAGTGATGACCTCATTATTTAACGATTTAAATAAAACGGAAAGATAATGTAATATCTAAAACCTACACATGTCCAAAACCTATTGGATGGGTAGATTTAGAACCCTTATCACCTTATCCTTTAATTATATCAATGTGGGACCAATTAAATCCGAAAATCATTTTCAAATAAAGTAATATTTCTTTACTTTCCAAGAGTGCCCCTCCTCTCCTCTTATAAAAGGCCCCCACCTCTACCTCTTTTCCCACACTCCCAAAGCCTTTGGCTCGGCCAACCCCTGCCCATTTTGTCTCTACACTTCCCTCTCTTACTCCTTGAATCCTAACTTTTGGCAGAATACTTACCAAGGAAGCCTTTGAGCTCAATCCAAAGGGAGTTACCCGATTTTAAGGTAAAGTCTTCACTTGAGTCTGTTTGTTTTATTTTGCTTCTCCAACCCCCTAAACTCTTTTTATTTATTTCTTTTGTAACAACTCCAGTATCCTAAATATACAAGGTTTATTTTATAATAATGATTATATCTACACTTACACACACCTACATCTAATGGTTAATGAACATACTGTTTCCGTGGATGGTGAATTTATGCCTCCCGAAACGATGATTGTTCAAAATTCCTTTAACACCTTAAAAGGTGGACATTAAGATGTCACTATATTTATATATGATATATAATATGTTTATGTTTTCTTTAAGCTTATGTATTTTTATTTTTGGTCATACCTTTATGGTTTCCATTATGGGTAAACGCGATATCTTCATTTGAGGAAGTGCGGACTACCGCCCCCTTAAAGTCAGTTGATTCGTTAAATACCATATGTGGGACGTATAAAGGATGGAACTATGATATTATATATGATATTATACTGGAATTATAATATACCTTTATATCATTATTATTACATTCTATAAAATACGAAATAGAAATGAAAGTAGCGTTCATGCGTACGTACGGCTTACCGTCTCCATGAACGGTGCATTTCATTTCTTACCTCTAAATGATTATGTAATATTATAAATGCATGCATGTACTGGATATATATGACACATATGATATCTACATCATGAATACCATTCTGTATATAATGGATACATGAACAACATCTAATTATAAAGGGATTATTTTTTACTCAAGTACCAATGATCGTTAAAATGACCTTTATTAACTTAAATAATTACATAGTGTTCATGACATGGTAATAAGTGATATAAAAGGAATAATGAACTTGAAAAAGGTTTTTAAGAAAGTATAAATTAACTCAAGTTTATTATTTAGGACATTAAAGAACGATCGAGTCAAGTCGGACCCGAGGTATGGGACTTCGTCTCAATCTCCTTTCATTGATGCATATTTTATTTTATACACAACTTTCTTTTATACGGTGTATAAACCCCTTTGACTTTTACGTTTATTCAAAAGGAATATTTTTTATATGAAGCGTTTACTAAACGACAAAAGGGAATTTTTTTGTCGTATGTATGCGGCAACAACGACTTCTCCGCCGCCGTGACCGTTATTTGAGTTTCGGCTTCCTCTACAAGCCATACCTTATTTTTAAAAGAATAATAAATATCATGTTTTAATTTTCTTTTATTTTGGTATTGAAAATGGTTTTCATAATGTTTTTATATCAATGTGTTGTATTGATATCTTGTGATTTAAAGGTGTAAATGTTATGTTTCCTTTATGCATGTTTTATGTGATACGATTATGTTGAGGTTCTTGGGAATTATTATGAAGACGGGTGGTTCCGTGATAAACTAAGGGCGGGTGAGCCCGATATAGCTCTCCAATGCATTGGATAACGCGAAGGAGTGAAACGTTAAGGTTTCTCCGAAGAGATTTAGGGAATATACTGTGATGGGTATTCCAAACGTAACCAAGAGGGTTACTCCCTACGTAAGAACGTTATGAATGCCTCAAGTTACCTTTATGTCTTATGATTTCTATGATTATTCATGATTTGATGAGGTATGTTAAATTGCTTTTGTTTTATGGGTAAAGTATGATCTCATCCTTATGTATATATGTACCCATGTTTCCTTTCCATATTTTTATATCCCCTACTGATCTTTTTATGCTCATCCCAAGTTTTTTTTTGAAATGTTTTTTACAGGTCAAGGGAAAGGTACATGATATGATGATAGTGTCAAGGAAGTGTCAAGAAAGAATCCATGATTATTTTAAATATGTTTCCATTGATTGGAATGAAGAATACTATCTTTATGTAACCACTTTGTTTATATGTGGAATGTAATGCATGTTTTATGATCTAATTCTCTAAAACTCTAAACCCGAAAAGATCCTCAATGTGTAATCTTGTAATAACTCAAGATTAAGTAAGTTTTAAGGCTGGGGCCTTATAGTTGGTATCAGAGGTCGGTTTAGATAACTTTAGGAGTTAGAATTCTATTAAATGATTATCCAAAAATATTTTTTTTGAAATGATATATCATTTAAAGATTACCATGTTGCTTCATCTAAGACATGTTTGTTCAGAATGGTTTTCCGAAGAGGAAACAGGGAAGCAGTGCTAGGAAGGCATACAGAAGGAAATAACCTTCCGAATCAGCATCCCGAGATGGTCAGAATTGGAACTGAACAGTTTGTTGCAGTGATGGTACAATTGACTCAAGTGATAAATGGCGGTGGTATCTATGCACGAGATCAGCCAGACCAACCGCAGAGGAACATGTCAGTGGTGGAACATTTCATGAGGCAACATCCCCCATAATTCAGAGGATCATTTAACCCTGTTCTAGCTGAAGGGTGGATTAAAGCACTGGAGAATATTTTCGATGTCATGGGGTGTTCAGACAATCAAAAGGTTAGTCTTGCTATTTACCGTTTAGAGGGTGAGGCAGATCAGTGGTGGTCGATGGTTAAAAATATCAGGAACGCTGATGAGATTGATGCTCTCGACTGGGATGAATTCAAAGGTATGTTTCTTGAGAAGTATTTTCCTAAGGTTGTTCGACTTAGGATGGAAAATAAATTCTTGGAATTGAGTCAAGAGGAATACTCAGTGGCTGCCTATGAAGAAAGGTTCACTCGTTTGGCAAGGTATGCTCTAAATTTTATCCGAGACCTTGATAGTAATATCAATCATTTTTACTCAGGATTGAAGCCAAAATATCGAAGGGAATTAGCTTCTCGTGAGTTTAAAAGTTATGAAAAGCTTGTTCGATGTGCTGAGAAGGTGGAAATGGAGTTTGCCGATGATCAAGTGTTCTAAAACAACCAACAGAAGAAGAGACCGAGGTGGCAGGAGAAAGGTAATAATTCTTCAAAAAAGTCTGATGGTAAGAAAACTAAGTTTCTAGTTTGTGATAAATGTGGCAAAAGGCATGCTGGGGAATGTCTTCTGAATTCTGGAAAGTGCTACCGATGTGGTAAGATGGGACATAAGGCTCGTGATTGCACTGAAAAGGATCAAGGTGAAGGTAAGACCAAATTAGATTTATAGTTAGTGAAATGTTATAAGTGCAATGAGATGGGTAACTATGAAAATGAGTGTCTGAAAAAGAGCTTGAGTGATGGGAAGCAGTTAGACTACAAGCAGAAAGGGGTGGTGAAATCCTTTGCAACTACTTCTGCATATGTTGGGCCGTCAAATGAAGTTGTATCAGGTACTTTATTTGTTTTTTCAGATTATTCCAGTGTGTTCTTTGATTCGGGGTCTACACATTCTTTCATCTCTGAAAACTTTTCTAGTAAAATGGGAATACCATCTCAAGAAATGACTCCAGAACTTTTGGTAAAAACACCTGGGGGAAATGTTGAGGCAAAAAGAATTTATAAGAATCTTCCTATCCTTATTTGTGGAAAGAACCTACTTGAAAACCTTATTGTTCTACCTCTAGTAGAGTTTGATGTTTTCCTGGGTATGGATTGGCTCTCTATTTACCATGCTAAGATTGACTGTAGATCTAAAGAAGTTTCTTTTTAGAAAGACTTTCAGTTTGTGTACAAGAATAAACCCATACTGTTTATAACTTATCAAGAGGCCAAGAAACTTGTAAAATATGGAAATGAATGTTACCTTGCACACGTCAATGAAAATAAAGGAACTGTTCAGATTAATGATATGCCAGTGGTAAATGAGTATCCTGATGTTTTTCCTGATGAGTTGCCTGGAATAATACCAGATCGGGAAGTTGAGTTTACTGTTGACTTAGTTCCTGATGCTAAGCCAATTTCAAAACCCCCTTATCGAATGGCTCAAATTGAACTGTTAGAGTTGAAGGAGCAATTGCAAGATTTATTAGAGAAAAGTTTCATTCGACCTAGCACATCACCATGGGGTGCTCCTGTTTTATTTGTTAAAAAGAAAGATAGTTCTATGAGACTTTGCATTGATTATAGGGCATTGAATAGTATCACTATTAAGAATAAATATCCTTTGCCTCATATCGATGATTTGTTTGATCAGCTCTAGGGAGCTCAGTTTTTTTCAAATATTGACTTGAGATCGGGGTACCATCAGCTGAAGGTAAAAGAGGCAAATATTCTGAAGACCTTGTTCCATACAAGATATGGCCATTATGAATTTGTAGTAATGCCTTTTGGGCTAACCAATTCACCTGCTTTATTCATGGACTTAATGAATAGAATTTTCCATGAGTTCTTGGATAAGTTTTTGGTGGTTCTCATTGATGATATTTTGGTGTTTTCTAAAAGTAAAGAAGAGCATGAAAGACATTTAAGGTTCATTTTTCAAACCTTAAAAGAAAATAAATTGTATGGGAAATTCAGAAAATGTGAGTTTTGGTTGCAACAAATTTCTTTCCTTGGTCACATTGTTTCAAAAGATGGCATAACCGTTGATCCTGCAAAAACAAAAGTTGTTGAAGAATGGCCAAGACCCACAAATGTAACTGAGAATCGTAGCTTCCTTGGATTGGCAGGCTATTACCGAAGGTTTGTTAGAAATTTTTCACGGTTATCTAGTTCAATGACTAAGCTAACTCGGAAGGGTGTTAAGTTTATCTGGACAAAAGAATGTGATGATTGTTTTCAGGAATTGAAAAGAAGATTGGTGAATGCTCCAGTTTTGGCACTACCTTCTAGGAATGGTGAGTTTGTTATATACAGTGATGCTTCATCGAAAGGACTTGGTTGCGTCCTAATGTAGAATGATTAGGTAATTTCTTATGCTTCACGACAGATGAAAACTCATGAGGTAAATTACCCTACACATGATTTGGAATTAGCTGTTGTTGTTTTTGCTTTAAAAATTTGGAGGCATCATTTGTATGGAGTAAAGTGTGAAATATATACTGATCACAAAAGTTTAAAGTATATATTCACTCCGAATGAATTGAACATGAGACAAAGGAGATGGCTAGAGTTAATCAAGGATTATGATTGTACAATTCATTACCATCCGGGAAAAGAAAATAAAGTGGCTGATGCTTTGAGTCGAAAAAGTAATGCTTCATTAGCAATGTTGAGTTTGGAACGTGATCCTTTGGTTAAGGATTTGATGAACTTTGGAATAGAAGTTGTTCGTGTAGGATGTTATTATGTTTTGTTTTAGGTATCAGTGAGATCATCTCTATTAGATAGAATCAAGCATGCACAGAAGCAAGACAGTGAGTTGCAGAAAAAGGTAGAGATGGTTCAGAAAGGTAATTTGCATGAATTCAACATTGATAATGATTGCATTTTGAGATTTGGGAAGAGATTGTGTGTGCCTTGTGATTCATAGTTGAAGAGAGAGTTGTTATGTGAAGCTCATAGTTCTCCGTTTTTAGTTCAACCTGGCAGTACTAAGATGTATAGAGATCTGTGGGAGTATTACTGGTGGGATGGAATGAAAAGAGATATTACTGATTTTACTCTGAAGTGTTTGACATGTCAACAGGTTAAAGCAGAGCGGCAGTTACCGAAAGGGATGCTTCGGCCTTTACTAGTGCCAGATTGGAAATGGGAGAATATATCCATGTAATTTGTTGTGGGATTACCGAAGACATCTCGAGGTAATAATGCAATCTGGGTTATTGTTGATCACTTGACCAAGTCTGATCATTTACTTACTATACGAGATACTTTCTCTCTTGATCAACTTTCTCGTTTGTATCTTAAAGAGATAGTCAGGTTACATGGAGTTCCTCTCTCCATTTTATCAGACTGTGATCCCAGGTTCACTTCTAACTTTTGGAAGGGCCTTCAGAAGTCGTTGGGTACTGAATTAAATTTTAGTATATCTTTTCATCCTCAATCAGATGGGCAGTCAGAACGAACAATTCAGACCTTGGAGGATATGCTACATTCTTGCTCTATGGATTATCAGGGAAGTTGGGACCAACATCTTTCTTTGGTTGAATTTTCATATAACAACAGTTTTCATTCCAGTATACAGATGGCACCATTTCAGGCATTATATGGGAAGCGGTGTCGAACTCCAGCTTTCTAGGATGAAGTGGGTGAAAGGAAGTTGATGGGACCGGAATTGGTAGAAGAGATGGAAGAAAAAGTTCAGCTGATTCAGAAGCACATGAGAACAGCTCAGAGCAGGAAGAAGAGTTATGCGGATAACCGGAGGAAGGATCTATCTTTCGAGGTAGGTGATCATGTTTTTCTCAAGGTTTCTCCTTGGAAAAGTGTGATGAGATTTGGTAAGAAAGGAAAGCTGAGTCCAAGGTTTATTGGACCATATGAAATTCTGGAGAGAGTTGGATCAGTTGCCTACCGAGTGGCTTTACCTCCGAGTTTATCTCAGGTACACAATGTTTTTCATGTTTCGATGCTGAGAAAGTACATGCCAGATCCATCTCATGTTTTGAGTCCAGAGGTAGTTCAGCTGGAAGAGAACCTATCTTATGAGGAATAACTGGTCCAGATTCTTGACCACAGGGAGCAAGTGTTACGAAATATGGTGATTCACCAGGTAAAGGTTTTGTGGGAAAACCACATGATGGAAGATGCAACATGGGAATCTGAAAATGCAATGAGGGATATGTACCCCCATTTATTCGATAAGTAAACAAATTGCGGGGACACAATTTTCAAAAGGGGGGAAGGATGTAACATCCCAAGTAAGTAATGAATAATAGATATTTTATCTATGCCTATTAATGAATTATATAGTGTTTTAGAGGCTTAAAATGAAAATAAATCCAATCTTAAGCATGGAATACACTAATATTTTTAAAAGATTGTTTTACTGCCTTTTGATGGAAAACCATTTTTGAATCTGTATTTTGAAAATTTTATAAAATATGTTTGTCAAAATAAATTTATTCTTTATGATTGGGACATCAAAATTTACTTTGTGTGAATTTTTGGAATTTTTCGGACAATGTTCATTTTTTAATGAATAGTGAAAAATATTGTATTTTACATCAAAACTTATTTTTAATCTAATTCATTTATATGATTAGATTATATTTTGAATTGGTTTTGAAGTGAAATTAGAATATATTTTTACCATTTAATCCAATGGTGGTCATTGGAATCAATTTCACTTTGAAATTGGACTTAAACTGGTGTCAATCTTTTGATACTTATTGTTTCAGAAAAACACGCTATTTGCTCTGACAGCGGGAATTAATTATTAAATTAATTAATGTGAATTATATGCTTTTAATTTTGTAAAATAGACTTCATTTTTGAATTCGGAATATCAAATATATCTTAGGGTGAAGTTTTGGTATTTTTCTGAAAAACTTCAATTTTTGATGAATAGTGAAATCACTAAGTGGTAGTTAAAGAAACTGATTTTTCGTTTAAATGAAATTTTTCCACCTTTGTGTTTTGAATTTCAAAAATCTGACATACATGGTTGTCATTAAGAAGTAAAATGTGGTTCAATGAGATTAAAATAATTTTTTGGTGAATAGTAACTTATTAAGTTTTTAATCGTGATTAGTGGTAATTAGTGTAGTTTAAGGTAAAAATAATACTTTAATAAAATAAGATGAGCTTGACACATGTCTTACCCTCATTGGTTGTGTCATGGCCGACCAAGAAAATCCATGGGTCAACTTGGGGACCCCATTGAGACACTTTGGTTGGGAAATGAAATAAATAACGTTTTATTTAATGTAAAAGTAAAAATGACACAAACATCATATGTTTTACAAAAACAATTTTTACATGGGGTTATAAAGATCAGATTTTTGTTTATAAATAGTCATTGGAAAGAAGAAAATATTTCCTACATCATAGTATTTTTTTTATTATTTTTAGACTTTAAATAAATTAAATTATTTATGACATCATGATGATGCAGCGATGACCTCATTATTTAACGATTTAAATAAAATGGAAAGATAATGTAATATCTAAAACCTACACAGGTCCAAAACCTATTGTATAGGTAGATTTAGAACCCTTATTACCTTATCCTCGAATTATATCAATGTGGGACCAATTAAATCCGAAACTCAGTTTCCAATAAAGTAATATTTCATTACTTTCCAAGAGTGCCCCTCCTCTCCTCTTATAAAAGGCCCCCACCTCTACCTCTTTTCTCACACTCCCAAAGCCTTTGGCTCGGCCAACCCCTGCCCATTTTGTCTCTCCACTTCCCTATATTACTCCTTGAAGCCTCAATTTTGGCATAAGACTTCCCAAGGAAGCTTTTGAGCTCAAACCAAAGGGAGTTACCCGATTTTAAGGTAAAGTCTTCACTTGAGTCCGTTTGTTTTATTTTTCTTCTCCAACCCCCTAAACTCTTTTTATTTATTTATTTTGTAACAACTCCAGTATCCTAAATATACTAGGATGTTGTTATAATAAGGACTCGAGCTACACTTACACACACCTACATCTAATGGTTAATGAACATACTATTTCCGTGGATGGTGAATTTATGCCTCCCGAAACGATGATTGTTCAACATTCCTTTAACACCTTCAAAGGTGGCCATTAAGATGTCAATATATTTATATATGATATATAATATGTTTATGTTTTCTTTAAGCTTTTGTATTTTTCTTTTTGGTCATAACTTTATGGTTTCCATTGTGGGTAAATGCGATATCTTCATTTGAGGAAGTGCGGACTACCGCCCCCTTAAAGTGAGTTGATTCGTTAAATACCATATGCGGGATGTATAAAAAATGGAACTATGATATTATATATTATATTATAATGGAATTATAATATACCTTTATATCATTATGATTCCATTCTATAAAATATGAAATAGAAATGAAAGTAGCGTTCATGCGTACGTACAGCTTACCGTCTCCATAAACGGTGCATTTCATTTCTTACCTCTAAATGATTATGTAATATTATAAATGAATGCATGTACTGGATATATATGAAATATATGATATCTACATCATGAATACCATTCTTGATATAATGGATAGATGAACAACATGTAATTATAAAGGGCTTATTTTTGACTCAAGTACCAATGATCGTTAAAATGACCTTTATTAACTTAAATAATTACATAGTGTTCATGACATGGTAATAAGTGATATAAAAGGAATAATGAACTTGAAAAAGGTTCTTAAGAAAGTAGAAATTAACTCAAGTTTATTATTCAGGACATTAAAGAATGATCGAGTCAAGTCGGACCCGAGGTATGGGACTTCGTCTCAATCTCCTTTCATTGAGGCATATTTTATTTTATACACAACTTTCTTTTCTACGGTGTATAAACCCCTTTGACTTTTACGTTTATTCAAAAGAAATATTTTTTATACGAAGCGTTTACCAAACGACAAAAGGGAATGTTTTTGTCGTATGTATGTGGCGACAACGACTTCTCCGTCGTCGTGACTGTTATTGGAGTTTCGGCTTCCTCTACATGCCATACCTTCTTTTTAAAAGAAAAATAAATACCATGTTTTAATTTTCTTTTATTTTGGTATTGAAAATGGTTTTCATAATGTTTTTATATCAATGTGTTGTATTGATATCTTGTGATTTAAAGGTGGAAATGTTATTTTTCCTTTATGCATGCTTTATGTGATTCGATTATGTTGAGGTTCTTGGGAATTATTATGAAGATGGGTGGTTCCGTGATAAACTAAGGGCGGGTGAGCCCGATATATCTCTCCAATGCATTGGGTAGCATGAAGGAGTGAAACGTTAAGGTTTCCCCGAAGATATTTAGGGAATATAATGTGAACGGTATTCCAAACGTAACCAAGAGGGTTACTCCCTACGTAAGAATGTTATGAATGCCTCAAGTTACCTTTATGTCTTATGATTTCTATGATTATTCATGATTTGATGAGGTATGTTAAAGTGCTTATGTTTTATGGGTAAAGTATGATCTCATCCTTATGTATATATGTACCCATGTTTCCTTTCCATATTTTTATATCCCTTACTGAGCTTTTTATGCTCATCCCAAGTTTTTTTGAAATGTTTTTCACAGGTCAAGGGAAAGGTACATGATATGATGATAGTGTCAAGGAAGTGTCAAGAAGGAATCCATGTTTATTTTAAATATGTTTCCATTGATGGGAATGAAGAATAATATCTTTATGTAACCACTTTGTTTATATGTGGAATGTAATGCAAGTTTTATGATCTAATTATCTAAAACTATAAACCCGAAAAGATCCTCAATGTGTAATCTTGTAATAACTCAAGATTAAGTAAGTTTTAAGGCTGGGGACTTATAGTATATCTTGGAGAGGTCTCATATCCCCACTCTTACTAAAGATGACTGCTGGAATACTCTGACATGAACCATAGAGAATGCTCATATCCCTTCTAGTCGTGAACATGTATTTGGGAATATTCTTGTAGAAATTATGGGAGATGATCATACTCCCACCAACTCCCATGGAGCCCATCAACATACTCTAAATGAACAAGGAAAAAAAATTGGTTACATATCCCTGCTTCGATTGAGGATATTTTTCAATAGATAATGGGGATGGAGAATGTTCATGCTTTTATCCCTATTCACACTTTTCTAAAATGATAATATCTTTTAGCAACAACTGAATATCTATGCCTACATATTTTGACACTGTTATAGATATAAGGAATAAGTGAATACTCCAATCTATACATCCATGGTCACTTAACAATATGATCATTGTGAATAAGTGGTTATACCAGAGAAAGCACACATTATTTATTCTACCTAGAATGATTACTGACATATCCTGATAAAGGGATAGAAATAGGACCAGGTTCATATCTCACTTAGAACCAGGGATCATAAGGTGATAGTTGCACACACCTCAGAATAGAGGCATATGCCTTTCAAAAAAGTCATGCGACATATTCCAAAGGCCTATGATTAGGATCATATCCCCATTCTTTCCAGGGATAATTATGTTTTATGAGAAAAAGACTAAGGAAAAGCTAATTTTCTTGTTGAAGAAGTTCAGTAGAATATTCAAAAGGCCCAGGATTCGGATCATACCCCCGTTCTGGCTGGGGCTCACCACCTGAGAGGCACACAAGCCTCGTGACAGACTCATATCCCTGCCGAAAATTCCAACAGCATACTCAAAAGTCCTTGTATCAGGTATATATCCTCATTATGGATGAGGCTAACCAAGTGATAAGGGAACAAACCTCTGTACATGCATATATTCATATTAGTGAATCTACTTGGCATACCCTAGAAGATCCTAGAAAAAAGGCACATATTCCCACTTCCACTGATGAACAAATCCACCTGAATCATTCCAAGGTAATATAGGGGGAGGCTCATATTCCTAATCCCATTCTGAAGGTATGTTAGTATATTCGAGTGGGGGATTCATATTCAATATTGAATCATTTTCCAATTCCAAATGAGGCTCTCCAGGTAAGAGAGACACATGCCTTGGGGTTGGATCATACCATTACCAAGAGAGACCAGTGGCATATCCCAAATGCTCATGATTGGGTTCACACTTCTTTCTTGACAGAGGCACACCAAGTGATAATGGAACATGCTTTAATACACCAAAACATGTGTTTAGCAGTAGTTTATTAAATCATCAAAAAAAATTTAAATAATTTAGTGGCAGTGTTTAACAAACCGCCCATAAAACATTAATTTTTTTCATAAACATGACGCTTCTCCACTAACCCCCACAACCCCCTAACCCCTCGTAGTACTAACCTCACCGTGCCTCACTGTCGTGCCTCACCTTCGATCCTAAGACTCGTCGCCCCTCTCCGTGCCTCGCCACCGGTCCCGAGCCTTACCGCCCCTTGACTCTTCTCACCACCGGTCCGGAGCCTCGCCACCCCTCTATTGTGGCTTCTAAACTCTTGGATCATCAAAAAACATATACCCATTAATGAAGGTAACTTATTCTTCCCATTTTACCTATTAATGTTTTATGTATTATGTGTTATACCAATTGATGTGTTATGATGATATTTTTAATTATTATTGAAGATTGTGCTATCATTACCTATATAATTTATTAATTTTATCATTCTAGAATTATGTAATTATTATTAAATATGAGAAAATATTTTATCTATTTGTTTATACATAACATGAAATATTTCCATGTAGGTTTTTATTTTAGTGATAAGCTACTAATTACATGTATACATGCTTGAAATAATTGAAAAATTTTCAATTAGTTATGTTATAATAACACTAGAAGTTAGTTACTCATGTTTATGATTACAATCTTGGGATTATTAAATAAATGTATACATGGTTATGTTATATAAATAGGAGAGTTTATTTGTTATACTATGTTGTTACTTGGATAAAGTATAAATCATTTTTTTATTTTGGTTTTAGTATAGGAATGTATGTTAAGATGTTTTATTTATGGTATTCCATCATTAATAAATTTTGTAATCATTAATCAGTTTATTAATAAAAATAGTAAAAATATTTATATTAGTTTCATTTAATTTGAAACATTATTGTGTATAAAATTGGGTTTTGAACAAAATTTCAATTTTATAAACACTAGCTGTATTTTTTTTAGAATTTTTTGTGTATTAATTTCTTGAACCCAAAAATTAAATTGAATAATCACTTTTTCCACACTATTTATAATAGTTTTCAGGTATGGGTTTTTTTATGAACCAAACTTTAATTATATGAGATATTCTATGTTGAAAACATATACTTTTGGTGTTTTTATTATTTTTTATAATTCAATCACATTTATAAATTTTTACCTATACTTGATTAATTTGGTATGTCTTAAGATGTAAACATATTTTTTATAAATGGAAAACTAATTATATTTAAAGGGTTCAATGTGTAAAAAACTTGTTTCTTTGGATAATACCAATTTTTATAAATAATTTTTTTCCAAAATTATATTTTAAAACATTGAAAACTTATTTAGATGGTGAACACATATTTTTTCTTTTAGAATTTATTTCTTGTAAATTAATCCAAGACATGTTCTTTGATTGGCATGTTACTAGTATATATTAGTTGTTTCTTATTCCTTATCATATAATTTGTTTGGGTCACTATTAGTATACATAAATTATATCATATTCTATCTCTTATGGTTTATTTTGAAAGATAATGGAATGATTTGATGAATTTCAAATTAAAATAGGCATTTTTATTAACTTATTGGATTTTTTTTCTTTAGAAATGTGATATTGTATTATTTCATGCTAATATTATAAATTGTTTCCCTAATAAAAACATTTTTATAAAAGACAATATTTTTCATCTAGTTTGGAATAATGTTATTATTTAATAAATGTTTTCCAAGACCAAAACATATGTATTTATTTTTTGAATTAATTGTTTGTCATTATTTTTATTCAAAATATTCATTTTTCATGATTTTTTTATTATAATATATAATTCATATTTTGTAAATTTTTTATCAGAATAGAGAGAATCTGTATGTATGATACTGATTGGATCTCAATCAAGATTCAAATTAAGTGATTTTTTATTTTTGTATTTAATAATGCTTCAAATGGATGAATTATTCACAAACCTTGTTATACTTGCATTGGAATACCATGTTTAATTGTTAATAAAGTGAGTTACCATATAAAAACGTTGTTTTCCAAATAAATAAATATTTTTGGTATTAAAATTGAGAAAAATGAGTCTCATTATATTCATGATAAAAATGAAAGGAGTGAAATAAAGAATTCAATATATGACTTGATTCCATTTATCGACCCTCATGAGAAATAAAATGTAACATAGAAAGAATACAGTGGGATAATTATACATGATAATAATGATAAAAATAATGATGTTGAGAGAGAAAAAAATGATGGATGGTGCAAGGAATCTTGTATATCAAGCATGTGGTAAAATAAATTCGGTCGAAATTTTAATTTGAATGTATCATATGAAAAACATGTATGTAATTTATAGAATTAGCATCAATTATATTCTTACCTTTAAACAAGTGATTCTTACCTTTATGAAAGTGTTTCTAACCTTTACACAAGTGTTCTTTACCTCTATGAAAGTGCTAAGCTACCCTTAAGTGGCATGAAGAAAACGTAATTTACCCTTCTGTAGTGAACTAGATAACTTTAAATAGTGTATGTAATTTATGTTTTTCCTTTATTTTTGCTTTAGAAAATTCTTATTACCCTTATGTTCCTTCAGAGTTCTTTTATATAAATTTTCTATTTACCTTTAGATGACCCGTTTAAGTAAAATCCTACCATCACACAACTTTACTAGTTAAAATTATTCAATACCTATAATTTGTTCTTACCCTTACATAACATTATAATTTACCTATATAGAACATGTGTAAAATTCATCTTATCTTTATGATAGATGTATATTTTAAATGTTACCTTTACACAATTTGTAAAAATCATGCGGTACCCTTATGCAGCCTATGCAAAAATTATTTTACCCTTACATAGGATATATAGGTATAATGTTTCCCTATTATATTTAAGTAGTATTGTATCTTATCTATTTGAATGGAAGAAATACTCTATCACTCGAAAAATATACTAGGACTGAAATACATTGAGTATTTTTGAATTTTACTGTGATACATTAAACATAAATATGTTTCTATTTTAATTTATAACTCTTGTGATTCAAATATATGATGATGAATTAGGAAACACCCATGTGTATAAGATTCAATGTATCTATAAAGAATGTTATCCAATGTTTTTTTGTCTATAAATAGAATCTAAAGAAAGAAGTGGATAAAGAATAAAAAATACATTTATAACAACATGGAATTATTATACTGATTTGATGGGGAATTTCTAGTTTCCCTAAATTTCCATATTCTGTATCAATTAACGAAGGGTTAAATTTCACTACTCTACACCAGTTTCTTCATCGAAATATTCTAATAGTCTAATTTTTTTCATAAGTTTCCGTAATTCTTATTTCACTGATGGTAATAAGTACATTTAAAAGGAAGTGTTTGGTTATTTAACATATTCATAATTTTTTCAATTAGTTTATATGAATCTATTTTCCTATTTAGTAATAATTATGTGTTTTAATTTTTTTTAATAATGTGTAGGCGCATTATGATATATATGGATAAAATCTGGATCACATTACCGAGGAACACACCTCATTACCCAAAGGGTTTGGGGGAGTTTTTAGATTTTGAAATTTCAAATCAATCCTTTGATGGGAGAATAAGATATCTATGTCTAAAATGAAAATTTAGAATATGGTTAAAGAGAGATGAATTTTATGAACACTTGATATTGATGAAATTACCTTCTCATTATTTTTGTTGGATTTGGCACATAGAATCAAACATTATAGAAAGGTTGATCACTGATGTCAATCCAAAGAATGGGCTCCCAAATTCATTAACAATGGAAAATGAACTGTAAAACCTTATAAATTATGCATTTTGCAAGACACCAACATTAACATCAAAACATATCAAAACAACCAGTTGAGGGTGCTACAAATAGAAACGTGACAAGTCACTTTTTTGAGAATGTAGGAAAACCACATCAAGATTGTAAGATATCATTGGATCCTCCACTTGATTATGTGGAGACTACTGTAAGAGAAAACATAACTAAAAATATAGATTCATTTCATGGTTTAATTGACTATGTAAATCAAGAGTTTTATAGTGTATTATTGAAATATACAGAACTTATTTTTCTTCTGAATTTGTACCATATAAAATTCTTATGTGGAGTTACAAATAAGCTGATGTACGTGATATTGGAATTGTTGCATGATGAATTTCCTGAAGCAATGATCCCTGAGTCTTTTTATGATATGAAAAAGTTGTTAACATGCTTGGTATGAATTATAAAAAAATTCATGTGTGTACCAATGATTGTATGCTTTATTGGGGAGAGGATTCAAGAAGACAGGATTGGAAGAAATGTTATTCCTCTAGATGGAATTCTACGGGTGATTTTGGAGTCTAAATCAACATACTACCATGAAGAAGAAGAAAATGAACACACCTGCAAAGGTTTTCTGTTAATTTCCTTTGAATCCTAGATTGCAAAGATTATTCATGTCATCAAAAACAGTCGATCACAAGAAGTGACATTCTGTTGATAATATCAAAGATGTGTTGATGCAACATCCAAGAGATTCACAATAATGGAATACATTTTATTAATTACATATATATTTATCATATGATCCTATGAATGTTCGATTGGGATTGGATATTGATGGATTCAACCAATTTGAAACTTTGAGTACCCATTATAGCATTTGGATGGCTATTTTGATCCCTTACAATATGTTTCCATGGATATTTATGAAACAAAAATCCTTTATCATTTCAATGATTATTCCTAGAAAACAAATACCTAGAAATGATATCGATGTATACATGAAACCTTTAATTAAAGTATTATAGGAGTTATGGAGAAATAGTGTTGAGGAATATGATGCATCTTCTAGAAGAATGTTCAAAATGGAAGATGATCTAATATGGACCATTAGTGACTTCCCTAGACTTGAGAAGTTATCTAGTTGGAGCAATTACATGGGTTTTGATTTCCTGTTTTCAACTTTGATTTAGATCATGGGCGGCTACCTCATAGTAGAAAATAGTGCTTCTTGTGTCATCGAATATTTCTCGATACATCTCATAGATTTCTACTGAACAAGTCAAAATTCAATGGTTTCATTGATCATAGACCACCTCCAAAGTTTTTAACAGGATCTGAGATATTAACACAACTTGCTTATGTTGAAACAGAATTGGGGAAGGTGCATCATTTCAATGATAGTGGGAAATGATTTCTAAGTGCATCGTCAAGTGAAATCGGAAGGAAACAATGGATGAAAAAAAGTATATTCTTGAAACATTCATCTTAGGAATTTAATTTGTTGCAGAATAATCCTGATGTGATGAATATTGAGAAGAATTATTGTTAAAATTTGATCGTCACATTACTTAATGTGCATGGAAAGTTAATGGATCATCTCAATGCTTGGAAATACTTACATTAAAATAACATAAAGCATGATCTATGGGAAATTGAGAATGGAAAGTATTCCCTGCAAATTTTTACAATGAAAAATATGGATAAAGATATATTAATTCTACTTTTAAAACATGTGATGGTATCAGAAGGGTATTCAAGTAACATCTCAATGTGAGTTGACTTAAAGAATTGTAGGTTACATGGATTGAAAATCCATGATTCACATATTTTGTTATAGCAATTAATTCCATTGGAATTGCATAAATTATTAAATGAAAATTTTACTAATATTGTACTCTAATTATGAACATTATTTAGAAAAATATGTGAGAAATCTATACATCCATTTATGCTTGAAAAACTTCAGGAAAGATTTTTATTGACACTTTGTGCAATTGATATGGTCTTCCTACCATCGGTTTTTTACTTCCATGATGCATTTAACATTGCAATTGGTTGAGGAAGCTACATTAGGAGTCCCCATACATTATCGATGTATGTATTAAATTGAGAGGTAATTTATTTATATTTTTTTTCATTTTAGTAAAAAATTATTGGAACTTCATTAAATACATAATTGTGTTTTTTTATTTTATTTCAGAGATATCTTGGGTATTTGAAATCATACGTGAAAAATAAATCTCAAACCAAAGACTCTATTTCTAAAGGCTATTTGGAAGAGGATTATCCTAACTTTTGTTCTAGATACTTGGATGGTATTGAGACAAGATTCAATCTAGTTGGATGTATTGACGATACATAAACTAAATATGAAATACAAGGGAAATCAATAATCTTTCCCACTATTGGACGATTTGTTGGGAGGAGCTCAAATGTTACACTAACATGAATGGAATTATTACAGGCACATAGATATGTGATGCTGAATATTGAAATTTATTGATCCATTTATTAAAGATTTTAGGATACAAACAAAGAGACAAATGAGAGGAAAAACATAAAATGATAAATATATAAAAAAAATGATAATAAAGAGATTGTAGAATGGTTTTTATAGTGTGTATGTTAATAAATATATCCATCAATACAGATATTAGGTTGATACAAATATTTTTTAAATCAAATAACGTATATTAATTGTTTCAGATCATGAATATTGATACTTGAGCAGAGTTGTCAAAATATTGATGTTTCTCTCTCGATGTCCTCTAAAACAAGATAGAAAGTTAAATGATTATAATGTGAATTTATTGACATTCTGTATAGTTGATCAGAAAGGGGGTTTAAAAACACAGAATAGTGGCATATTTACGTTTTCTAAAGTGTAATACTATAAAAAAATGAGTGATATTATAGAATTAAAATATCATATATATTTTTAGTTGTTTTAATCCAATAAAATTGGGTAGATATTATTAGGAGTGTTAAAAGATCTTCCTTGCAATTTACTTCTGTGAACTTGTCTCGCTTGATGGATATTGGTGGCCCTAAAGTACATGATATGTATATCTTTTCATCGCAAGAGAAAATGGTATATTATGTGGAAGATGTCGTAGATGAAGGGTGAAGTGTATTTTTTCCTGTAAAACAAATAGACTTTTATGATATGGGTGATGGTGTGAAAGATTTTACCTTCGACATTGAATCCCATCAACAAAAAAAAGCGAACTTATTGGTCCATTATGATATTGAAAATATTAGTCTTGGAAGAGTGGATGAATTAGATGAAGTAACGATGGAACATGAAAATGACATGATTAAAAGATAAAATTATTGTATGTACAGTTATCCATTCATTTATCAACCAGTTATGTCATTTTTGTAGTCATTCGTTATCATTGTCAAGTATATTTTGTTTGTTAGTATTGTGTGTCTGTTATAATTTCTAAATTTTTTTCTGCATGATTTTTCAAAATATATGTTCTGAACATAATTTTATTTGATTAAATTTTAGGAATAACGAGAAAGCGTTATAATCATAGTGTGGGATCAAAGAGTGTTTCTAGAAGCTGATCAACTCTGTTATTCATTTCATTAGTTTTAATATTTATTATACAATTTTATCTATTTAATATATTAAATTGTTAATATATCTTTTTAAAATGCAGTCACTGAGTTTAGGACACCAAGCATCATGAAAATAAGTGCGGTTGAATGTTCATAAAAATATTATAGGAGTTTTGTTAATGGGATTTCTATAGATGTTGGGGTATAAATTCATTTTTAATTATAATAACTTATTGGTAGATGTCACTATGTTAATATATATTGCTTTTAATATGACTGATATTTAATTTAAAGGAAAAAATGAATGAACTATGGTATGTTAATCCAACACAGTCTTACTTAGTCTCTTAGGATTACCCAATTGGTAAAGTATTTGGGAAAGAGCATCCACGTCGAGTGCGTAGATGGGTTTGGGACTATTACCATCTGATGTCTTTGGCAGACAAATAGAGATTGCAAGTGATGATTTGTGATGAGAAGGTAAGTCTCCCAACTTCAAAATCATTTATTTCACTAACATTTGTTGATTTTAGGGTTGAATATAAATATACAAAATTGATTAACATTCAATATAACAGTCTTAATGGTGCCGGTAGAAGGAAGTAGAGATGAAGATGAAGAGGGTGATGAGTAAAGTTAATCATTGGGAAATGATTAGCGGAGTGATTTTGTTCATGTTTCAGTACGTCTAATGTGGGTATTTTTTATATTTTTCTTTTATTTTAGATGGGATAGGGGTAATGGGTGTCCTATGTATGTATTATATAACCATGTGTCTATATGTTGTGTTTCAACTAGCTATGGAGATTGAAATTTCTATATTATCGTATATGATGTTTAGTTTCTTGTCTCTATTTTATATATAGGATTATTATTTTAATCTGTTGTGTTTTGATTGATTCATTCAATGTATTAAGAAATGTATTATTACTTTCAATGTGTTGTTCTCATTGGTCAATGTGTCGATTCTTTATGTTTTTTTGTGAGTCAATGTACGATGATTCTTTAGTTTTAACATGTTTTTTTCCTTATACGTTGATAATATATTTCATGATCTGGTAGAATTTTTTGTCTCACTATTTTTTTTGTTCTAAATGAATGTTGTACAGATGCAGAACCTACATATTGTTTTTTTAATTCATGATATAGTGGAGGTTTAAACCACACAAAAAGATAGATTTTATAATTGTGGTTGGAAACGCCACTATATAATGGTATTTTTTTAAAGGCGGAAGTTAAAACCACCACTAAATATGACAAAATTTTACTTAGAGGTTGTTTTATCTATATTAGTGACAGTTTTTTCAGTAAAAAAGGCTAGACATTAGCAGCGGTTTTCAACCCCACTAGATCCCAGTTATTTATTAAGAAAAAACCACTGCTAAAATAATGAAAACTGCTGCAAAATATTCCTTTTACATAACCTTCTAGAAACCACTGCTAAATGGAAGAAACTGTCATGTGTGATTACCAACACCGATATTAGTGGTAGTTTTGATGACATTGTAGAACCATATTGTGGCGGTTTAAATCGCCACTATGCGGTCAGTTTGTTATAGTGTCTTCGGAAAGGCTCATATACCTATTGATAATGAGATGTCTTATTAGCACATTCCAGCAGTTTATAAGGAATGGGATCATATTCCCAAAGAATCTAGCTGTTATATACAAGTTCTGACAATTTTCACACAGAAGGCTCATATCCTTAGACAATCACAGAAGGCAGGTTCACATACTCCAACAATGATGTAGAACATGGACCATGATTCAAATATTCTCAATTCCAGTGTCCTTGGGGTTGTTTGATACACATTCTCAACCCCACATGGGTTTGTTAACTCTTCTATTGAATTAGAAGAAGAAGGCATTAATTACAATTATAGTCCTCTTTATGGTATTGTGGAGATGGATAATAGGGATACTACTCCTATCATCCACCATGGTTAACCTCCCAACTAAAATATCTACAATGGGAAAGGAAATCCACCCATTATACAGACACCTCTATATATAGAGGAGAACCAAACCCCAACACCTTCGTAAAGAGAGGTTCTCAAAATTATGGGGTCAATGATATATGGTTCCCCATCAAATTCAAACAACACTCCACTCCCATAAGCAGGCATCCATCAAATCCATCTTCTATGGTCTAACCGGATAGAGGAATGTGGGTCTGGTGAAGAGGAGGAAAAAATTGATATATAAATACATTAATCCAGAAACAACTTTCCCATCATGTTTTGGACTCTGTCTACTTTCATATATGAGATCTTAAATGAGATAGAAAAGGAGTGAATTCCTTATCAACAAGAAACTTTCTGGGATACTCATCTGTTATTGGAGGATTAATATCTCCCTTATTTGGGATATGGGTGTCACCTTCAGACCATCAATATACTCTATTTTCAACTGGAACTAGTATCTATCTTTATGGCTCGGGATCCAAAACCACAAAAGCACAGAAAAAAATTGCAACATGATTTCCTCCATTTCATCATGATGTTTCGTCAGTTGATCTCCAAATCTATTTCAGGCATCCATATTTGAGGTTTAGGATATTATAGAGGATTACACTTTTCAACTCCCCTAGATTAGAATATCCATTTAGATATGGAAACATTCAATGTTATATCCTCTAGGGAAATCAGGGGAAAAAGAAATGCTCAAGCTTGTTGGTCACTACAAAAAAATGATCATGCTTCAACAGTACCTAGATACCATGAACAAGGAGATATGATAGCCAACCAGACTCCAAAATGGTCCCATAAAGATAATAGAAGTACATTATAAACATGGAAATCGATGTTGTGATCATCCAAATAACTCCCTATAAGGAGTAATCCTCACCATGGTCTTCCATCGAACCCATATCCCCCACGAACACAACTGCACCACATCATCCAAACTATCGTAGTAGCTACCAAAGAAGCCATCAAGAGTGGACTCGACCCTCTGTACCAAGATAATATCCACCACCTCCTCCACCCCTTAGGTCATCAATCCCCGAGACCATTCCGAACATACCCTTGATAGCTTCAGGTGAACCCCACCCCGTTGGGCAAGGGGGATTTATATCATATGGACCAACACTTAGATCATTGTCCCCTAAGAGGAACCTAAAGACATCATCAATGACTTCAGATCCCCCCCCATCCTAGTGGGTTGGGATAATTTATATCTTCATTTCCATCCTGTGAATCATCAAATCTCTGACTGGAGTCATTGGATCCTCAATAACATTATCAATCAATTCCAATTGATTCCCAAATGATCCCACCCCATAAGGTGGGGGAATTTTCATCATCATCATTACCAGAGAGGAAATACCACTTCTATAGGTTGGGAGGCATAAATCAATGGTTGGAATCCCACATATTCCACCCACCGCAAGGCAGAACACAATTGGTTAGGGTTCATTCAACAATCATGACCAGAAACTCACACAAAGTCACTGTTCATAGGTTAAGATATGACAATCGTACAAAAAACAAATCAGACACCACCAAGGTTACAAGATAAAATAGATCAAGAAGGATAAGGGTTCTAATAAATTCCCTGGTGGAAGATATGAAAAATCAACTTGTTTCATAGAAAGAAATTTAATAACCACAATTAACCGATATGCCTCTTTGAATATCATCACTGTTAACATGATCGATGTTGACCAAGATTCAAATGAATAGGGATGCAACCCAAAACATGTACCCCAAGAGGATGGTGATTGAGACACACAAAATGAGGTTGTGTGCACCCCGAACCAAATAAATCTTCAATATTCGACACTAGTAAGTAATGAGTTTCCATCTTCTTGACAGAATATGGGAAAAGAAAATGAGAAGGATGTGACTACATCCCAGTTTCCCTCTGTAGAAGAATAGTTGTCAAAATATAAGACTAAAATACAAGCTCAAGACAACTCAATAAGGAGCTAATCTTGGGAAATATTCCTACAGGGTATCTTCTCTAGCCAGAGATAAATATTCACCCTCCATTATCTGATCTTCCAACAAGATAGGTAACTAATAATCTGATTGGCTATGGATCTAGATATCTAGTCTACATAAATTAGGAAGCTAAAAATGATTGGGTCATACCGATGTTTTAGTGATTTCCTCTCTCATACCAAGGTAATCATTGGGTAATATGAATAATTGAGGATCATCGAGAGATGATAGAGGGACCAAATCATCGTTCCCCACCTACTCCCTATGGGCAGGAGGTGGCATAGACAACATTACCCCCAAAGTTACATACAACCATTGAATCCATGTCCACTAGAATAGAAGCCATGGAAGGGTGATTCACACCTATACAGACTGAAAGGAATCCATATCTTGAAAGGTTTAATGATACTCCACCAACACCCAACTTCGATAACCCCACCATTTCTACCTTTTATGGTGAAAGAGATCCTGAACAAAATCTTACAGACTTCGTATCCCGATGTGGGCCGATGATGGGTCCTTAAGATCAAAAGGAGGCAGCCAAGATGAGTCTATTTCATATAGACTATGACAGGGCAAACACTTGTTTGGTACAACAGTCTACTGGTGGGATTTGTCGTAGGATGGGGAGACATTCTCCATCAGTTCCTTTTTTGTTCACTTAAACACTGATGAAGACAACAATCAATGACCCGATGAACTATAAGAAGCAAGAGAATGATAGGGTGTCTGATTTAATATCAAGGTGGAAAAGTTTAACCAATTTTCTTAGCACCCCACTCTCACTGGAGAAACTACTGAAACTCTATGCTAAAAATCGTAGGGATGAGTTGTAGACAACCCTAATTCCCATGAAATATCTAGGGGGTTCTAAGAGTTCACTAAAATTTCATAATGTATTGAAGAGGATATTCATTAAACCTAATTCAAGTCTCAAATCAAGACCATATCATAGGGGGAGAATCTTGGTAGAGCATAAGCTACGACTGTCGCTATCAAGCACGCAATGGTGCCCATCCAAGTACCAAGGAAATCTATGACCTGCGAAGAACCTCCTTTTGAGTAGATAACACCATAGAATATCCCTTGACTATAATAATAGAGAAATAAGGTTCACTCGAGATTTGAGGAATGTATAAGAAAAGTATACTCCTTTCTAAATGAACAAGTAAAAGGTTATTTCTTAGAATCCATGGATAATAACCTACTGACACTCCCGCAAACTAAGAGGCCGGATGAAGTTAACCTCCCTAACCGTACTAACTACTACAATTTCCATAGAAGGATTGGTCATAATATCTATAATTGTTTTTTATTTAAGGAATTCCTTCAAGGAATGATCAACTCTGGATAGGTGATGTTAGAAAATTACCTAGAGTAGGTGGCTTCCATAACCATCACCCAGTCAGAAGAAGAGGATGGTTGGTAGAAATTTCTGGCCATGAGAGGGAATTGTTTGTTCAATTGGATGACTCGAAATTTTTTTGATCAAGCTCATAATGATCTAAAAACTCATTTTTGTAAAATCATCATAAGTACACCACCCAAGAAGGAGGCATCAGATGTTATTCCCATGGGTGGGTGTGAAAAACTGAAGTAGGAAGAGAGAGAGTAGGAAGAAACATATTCTACTCCAATGTAATACCTAACTATTTATTATTTTTTCCTATGATATATGCATCATGGGAACCACAACAATAAATGGAATCATCATCGAATGAATAGTTCAAATTTAGTTCTTTGAAAACAATACACGTGAAAAATCCCTTCTTCGACGATGAGTATGCCCCTGAAAATGGTTTCCCTACATATAACTGGGGAACATGCAGCCACATGCATCGATGCTGAGGATACAACAGACAACGCAAGGTTTCTTGGACTCAATACTCTAGTAATATCTCTAGGGAGAATATATTATCAGCCAAGACTCATGGTAAAGTGCTTTAGCATGCCCAAAAGAAGAAATTATGTTCCTTAAATCCCTCTAGGAATTGCTTGAATCAGATTGTCTTGCATGACCACTTAGCGGGGGTTCAATTTGATCAACCTAGGAAATGGGGAAGGCCGAAAATAACTGCACCACTGGTATTATATACTCCCTCAACCTCCCCACAAACTCTAAGTATATCTACCTCATATACTTCAGCACCTTAATTTCATACCTAGGATCATCCCCATGTCAGGGAGTGTTGACCTCTAGAACAAATGTCTGATTTTTTCAAATAACAAGTTTCAGTCCCAGTCAAGCTCTCAATCCTCAATGCACTTATTCTTTCAAAATAACTCAAGGGGGACTTGTTGAATCCCTCTAGAGCCCACAAGAATTCGATATAGAAGTCACATCTTATAAGGTCTATCATGTAGAGAAAATGTTCTTAGGATGTCACGATTACCTCTTATTTATTGATCAAGATCTAGAGGAGGATATCCAAGGGAATATCAGAACCTTATATATTTCAGGTAGACACAATAATGTCAATCTATAAAGGGTATTGATTAATAATGGATCTGGGATCAATATCATCCTATTTCAGACTCTCTAACATTTGGGGTATAGCGAAGGGGATTAATTCCCTACAAAACATACTATTCAAGGATATGATAAGAATGAGAAAAGGCCTCTTGGGAAGATCAATCTTGGGGCCCAATTTGGGGAACTCACATCTGAGACAGAGTGCATGGTTATCCTGCAAGACACTGTATATAATTTCCTTCTCAGAAGGCCCTTTCTTCATAGCCACATTGATTACAATCTAAATTCCATCAATTTCTAAAGTACCACATAAATGGAAAGTTTAACATACTAAAGGGAAACTGTGCCCCTTTAGAGACTTGCATAACCACATATGCTGAATAATTTTTTTATAAGGAGGTATGTATGAAACTAATGGCGAATGATGATATAAAAGTTTCAACTTCCAATGGATTAGGGTATGATCCTTTGAATCCCCAGAGTATGCTTGATAGTGATTGTGTTCTCCTCATCAACGTGGTTAAAGAAAAATATCTAATACCAAAGGTCCAATATTCTATTTTCCTTAGAAATAAGAACTATCTCCTAAATCTCTGTATGATGACTCATATAGAAAGGGATGAAAATGTCTCTTAGAATAGCCTCCCTCACCCTGATACTGACAAAGAGGCTCCCAGACTACCATCTTTACATGAATATGTCTCAATATACTCTGAAATGGATAAGGATGGTCTAAGGAATTCCCCTCCAGCATTCTAGGAAAGTGTATACATCACCATAAATGAGACTTGGTAGATAAATATGGGAATATAAGAAGACCCACAACCTTCTATGATTAGTTCCTCCATTCCATTAAAATATAAATAGAGGAACATTTAATTTCTAAATAATAACTGATATGTGTTCACCTGAGAATTTATAGAAATTACTCGACTAATCCAGATGTGTCTACGTACCATCTTAGACTTCCCAATGAAAATAAAGGCTTCAAGTAGGCATCATGGAGAATGAACCCCTCTCATGTCACCAATGTGGAGGTTAAATTTGAAAAATTGATCAAATCCAACATCATTAGAGAAGTGCAATACCAAAGGTGGATTTCCAACATCATCCCCATCAAGAAGAAAAATAGAGAGATTAGGTTCTACGTTGAATTCAGAGACCTTAACCAACATTTTCTAAAAGATGAATTCCCATTTTTGATCCTATAACTCTTGATTGATGCAAATAATGGATTGTAGGACCTTTCCCTTATGGATTTGTACTCGGGGTATAATCAGATAAAGATATCCCCTAAGGATAAAGAACCCACTAACTTCAAAATGAATCAAGGGATATTCTAGAATTAGGTCATGGAATTTGGATTAAATAATGTCGGTGCCACAGATCAATGTGGAATGCATCAAATCTTTAAGCTATTATTGTTAAGGATAGTGTAGTGTTATGTCGATGACCTGGTTATCAAATACTCATAGCAATGTGATCTCTTCATAGTTCTCTGAACAATATTTGACAAGGTGTTACAATAAAGTATAAATATGAATCCATTGAAGTGTGATTTCTAGGTAACTTTAGAAACCTTCTTTGGATTTGTGGTACATCACCGTGTAGTGGAAGTGGACCCAGAGAAGACCAATGATATTTTATCAATGTCACACCACAAAAATTTCAATGAACTGAGGGGACTCTAAGGGAACCTCTCTTATATTTGGTGATTCATAGCCAAACTTGATGGAAAATCTCTCCCCTTCTCCAGGATAATGAAGAAGAGAGTCGCCTACCAATGGGACAATTATTTCCAGAAATCCTTCGAATGTATCATGAAAAATATACTGGACCTAGCAGTTCTGATGCCTATAGTGGAATGGATGCCACTTATCTTATATCTAGCTACCATGGAATGCTCATTGGACACCCTCATAGTGTAGAAAATTGGTCCAGTAAGAGAGAATAGTTTCTAATACATTATCTAGACTATACTAGGTACCAAGACACAATATTCTAATGTCAAAAAGAACTACCTCACACTGATTTGTATAGTAAAAAAGCTAAGGAATTAATTTCATCACCACGAAGTCCACTTGGTGTCTCATATTGACCCGTTAAAGTACATATTTAGCTGCCCCATGTTGACTGGGTGCTTGGATTTATGGGAGGTCATTGTATAGCAATATGAATTTCAATTCATATATCAAAAGTCAGTGAAAGAACAAGCCCAAGATAATTTACTCACAGCACATCCTTCCCTAGAAAATACACTAGATGGCATTGATATCCCAAATGAATAGGTCTTCTATGCCCATGAAACCTCCCTCACAGAAGAGATGTAATTTTATGGTGCATCATAGAGCCCTTTCAACATAATAGTGGAAGACCAAAAGCTCAACTAGGTTGGTCTAGGGATTGTGTTTGTCTCCCCTGAAAAGGATGTTTTTCCCTACTCTTTCTCAGTGTCTGAAGGCTGGCCAAATAATAAGGATGAGTACCGAGCCATCATCACCAGATTGGAACTAGCTCTATAGTTTTACATAGCCTACCTGAATATCAAAGGGGACTCAAAACTAGTGATAAAGAATATCAATGGTGAATATTCCCTTAAAAAAGAATTATTTAGTTGTCCTCACTGGCTATGTCAGGGGAATGATGGTAAGATTCACCTTGGATCCCAAAAATTAATTATGTTAATTAATCATAGAATACATGTTCTAACACATTGGCTAATGCATCCATGATCCTCTCCGACCCTGATTAGGAAGAAGAAACCTTCCATATCACACCTCGAATAATGGTCTCACTGATCATCATATGTGATATGTAAGAGATCAATCAGGTCAACACCACCCCAGAACATGATGAACCAATGACCACCCCTAGATGGATGGATCCTATAATCGATTGTCTTTGAGATGAGACTCTCCCAATGGAACATGAAGGAAGGGAAAATATTCAGCACTAGGAAGAAAATTTCACTATGTAGGACGGTCCAAATGAGAAAAAAATACTCTAAAATGTGGATTTGAGGGAATTATCTTCAAGTTCATAGTAAAATGAGAACTTCTCATTGTCATGAAATAATTCTATGGAGGTTCCTATAGAACTTATCAATCTAGAACCTGACTCTCCCTCCAAATCAGAAGGTTGGGATAATACTGGAAATACATGTTACTGTGCAGTGTGTAATTCACCAAGAAATTTCATGCGTTCCAAATTCATGAAAACATCATCCATCAACCCCCTATAGTTGGTACATATAGCTAAATATTCCAGTCCATTTTCCATTTGGGGGATGAATGTTGTGCGACATTATACCCCAAACACCACTAAGTAGCTCAAGTACAGCCCTACTACAACTGACTTATTTTTCAAATGGGCTGGGGCAATACCCCTCAAAGAATTTGAGAATAATATTATTATCAACTTATTAAAGTCCCATATCATCACCAGGTTTGGAGTCCCTCACAAAATATTCATAGACAATGAAACCAAATTCTAGTCCATGGAGTTGAAGAAGATTTACCAGGAGTAAAACATTGAGTATAATCATTCATCTTGCTATCATGCAGTAGAAAAAAGACAAATAGAGGACTTCAAAATGACTATACCAAATATACTCTAGAATATGTTGAACAAGGATAAGAAATATTGGCCAAATAAACTCCTCCATGCTTTATGGTCCAACTATACCACCATGCGTACTACTACACAAAAAACTCCACACTCATAAGTAGACAAGATTGAGGCAGTGTTACCCAAAGAGGTTTAGATTAATTCACTCCAAATAGAAATATCCAGATAACTCTCAGATAATGAATAATCACAAAAGTATCTTGATGATTTGGAATGACTATATTAGAAGTGGTTTCACACATTGCACAATCTAGAAATTCATCAGAACCAGATTGCACAAGCCTTCAATAAAAAGGTTCTTTTTCATTAATTACTTCAAGGAGAACCAGTGTTGGCTCTTGAAACCCCAATTATATTGGGAAATAAACACCCAAAATTGGATCCCAAATGGGAAGGAACTTACATCATATATAGGGACCTTAACAATGGAGCCTACTCATTGAACATAATGGGTGGGGAGTATGTCACACCACCCACCAATGCATGATTTCTCAAGAAACACTTTTCATAACCACCAGTAGTAGGGAATCCACATCGGTGTACGATCCATCATTTTTCCTAGGTACAGAATGTTAACTATACATGTTCATCCTGATAGCAAGACATTAAACTACACAAAATCCTATTTACTAACCACATGATGTTTAACTATATGGAATCCATACTTTCCATAAGATGATAAACTTCATGGTCCCCTAAGAACTATGCATGAATTTATTTTTATCATCACATGATACATAGTGTCACCCTAACCTCTATTTTTGGGTCCATCCATAGGATTATTTTCTTTTCATGATGGGTGATCAAGTGTCTTTACCACATGATATTAAACTACATGGACCCAAAACATACCCCCTCATGACGAGCGGCCCAATGTCCTTACTACACGACATAAAACTGCACAGATTCGTGATATTAATCCCCATTGACATCAAGTTACCTATTTCATTTGCACACAATGTTAAATAGCATGGTTTATCTAGAGATATGTATAAAATGATTCTCATTTTCAAATGGGATACATAGGGGTTCATAATTCTTTTATCTTGGTCTAGACGCTACATAATTTACAATACCCTTGTCCTGTATGGGGACCTTGTCACTCCATGTTTCTCACACCAATCAGGGATCACGTGGGGTTAGGAATTATGAAAAAGGAATCCCCGCATGAAAAAGGTGTATCAGACTTGACATGATCTATTCCTTACTGGAAGATTCTAAACTGCATGACTATCCATAAATACATGTTGTTTGATTCTCATTTTCATGAGACATGTAGTGATGTCCAATCTCCATCTTTGGGTGCAACTGCAACATATCCATTTATTCACATTGTTCTGCCATTATCCTCACCACATTTTTTGAACTGAATGGAATTTTCAGAACTATGTCTGGTATTATTCTTATTATCATGATATACACAGTGAATCCCAGATTTCCACCCTTGGGCCCAACTGTAATATTCCCATTAATTCAAGATGGATCGACTTCATCCTTTCCACATGAAGTTAAACAGAATGGAACATAATGAAATTTTTGTATCTTGATTCATTTCATCACATTAGATGTTATGAAACATGGATCTCCAATCCTGGGTCCAGCTGTAATGGTCAACGAAAATAATTCCCACCTCTACATATCAGTCAAAACAATGTAGAGTATTTCCATATATAGTACTCTATGTGTCTTTATTCTCTTCCTCATGAGATTAGTAGTGATGCGAATCCTCTATCTTTATTCCCCACCACAACATTACACCTTTTCCCTTCAATCCACATAAGTCCTCACCCCAAGACTTTAAACTACACAGCTTTCCAGAAATAAATGTGGCTTGATTCTCATCATCATGAGATATGTAGTGATGCCCAAGTCTCCATATTTGGTCCAAAAATGAAGCATTCACATACATTTACATCAGTTCCTACATCCTCACTGCATGAAATTGAACAACATGGAAGTACATCCTTGCCGCATGATGTTAAACTACATGAAACTGAATCCTTATTGCACTATGTTCAACTTGATGGATGTACATCCTTGCCACATCACGTTAAAGTGAATAGAAGAATGAATGTCCCCACTACGTGAAGATAAACTCTGTAGACAATATCCCATTTTCATTCCTTATTAAAGGACTATAAGAGACTTACCTCAATCATCCATAGTATGGGGTTCTTCCACCATCTTTTAAGAGAACCTCAACCCATATATGACAATTCATGTTTTGAGTATCTCAGGTCTCCATAAACCTTCCATGGACCTTGAAAAGGATATCCAAAATCAAGGACCCTCTTCTTGACTATGAATACATGACTATGGATCTTTCATATGTGCCTATGGATTTTAACCAAATGTGTCACTAAGAAAAAGGACACTCTAATAATCTTGAGCCTTAACACTGCTAAGACAACCCTAAACACCTTAGTGAGTATGAATGACTCCCAATATGACTATCCCATATCATTACTCATGAGATAAGAATAAGGATCCATGATTTACAACATATACATCCCATTCTTGAGAATATGTTGGACTATTCTTAACACTGAATATACTAATTATGATCTTCTGTATCATCCTTCGTATTAGGTCCATGTTAGTCATGATTTTAAACTACTATACTTTTTGTCAAAGATATATGACATTAAGCTCTGTCTTATAATTATCAAGACCACAAGATCGTAAAATCCTAATGAAATAGACACAAAACTTTTCAGGTCAAAAAACCACAAAGGTTCACCTGAGAAAAATTCATGTCTCCGCCCACTAAACTCTTCATCTTCAGAGTTTAGGAAAAAAAATTGGGTTAAACCGTAAAAGGAATAAAGATCATAGGGTCTGCCTTATAGCCCTAGTAAAAGAGAGGCTATGATTGTTAGACCCACTATTCTAAGAAAACATTAGAGAAAAGTGTGTCACATCTAATTTTCATGATAATGTGTTCACTAGGAAGTGACACAACTTCTATGGTACTTGAATCCTCCTTGGATTTTAAACATTACAAAAATCACACTTCAAGAGTTGGGGTGTACTGAATCACCATAACCTTCTGTAACCCTAAGAAAGGGTATCTGGCTTCAAGGATCCTTTTCCTGACTATAAATACATGCCCATGGCTCTTGCATATGCGCCTATGGCTGTAAACCAAATGTGTTACCCTAAAAAAGGGAAATTATAATTCTTGTGATCCCTAACATCATCTTAGATGTACTCAACACCCTACTTTTTCTGAAACACTCCCTGCAGGACTGTACCATATCATTCTTCTGAATCCATCACTTTGGATCAGGATTTATAATCCCCACCCAAAACTATCTAATAAGATTCAATATCCTCATCGTTAAAACACCGTGTTTCATACCATTTATCAATGAAGCACTATGACACTTCATTTCTAAACCTTTGATGGTACACCCATCATGATTCGAAACCACATGTCATAGGGATCAAGATTATCATTAAGAGATAAACGTCCCTAGGATGCCAGAACCCTTCCTAGATAACTTTCTTCCCATACCCAACTTCATTATCTAGATGTTTGAGTCTTCAAAAATATTTCATAGCCCTTGTAAAAAATTGTTGATCGTATTTCTCTTGGAATGCTACTGACACATAAGGGTCTTGACCTACCAACAGAAGGATTCCTCTCCTTTCTAGAAAGGATCTTCAATCATTATGATCTTTAGTAATATTGGGGAAGAACCAAACATTCCAGAATGTCATGAGACATACCAAAAATGTCTTCACTATCTCATATTCATGGAATCAAACTTCTAGGTTATTATTTACATCAACCATACTCTAATTATCCAAGAAATACTAGCATCCCTTGTATTCGAAACCCAACCATATTACTTCCATGAATTGTCCACAGACCATAGAAAAGACACCCAAATTCAAGGACCCTTTTATTGAATTTACATACATGCCGATAGCTCTTTCATATGCACATATGGCCATAAAGAAAATGCATCACTCTACAAAAAGTGCATTTCGATCCTCAGGAGCCTTTGCAACACCATGATAGAATCTATCACCTTAGAGTGATTTAGGTCATTAATGTAAAGTCTACACCATATCCCATGATCATATATGAGGTCTGAGCTAAAAGAACCTAAATTAATGAAATGTGCGTTTTGTGCCTAAATACCCAATACTAAAGCAATTTGAGGTATGAGATAAAATTCCCTAAACTAAAGAAATATGAAGTTTGATCTAAAAGACCCTAAACTGAAGAAATTTGAGGTCCATGATAAAAGACCCTAAACTAATGAAATGTGAGATCTGAGCTAAAAGGCCCTAAATTAATGCAATATGAGGTCCGATTTAAAATACCCTAGACCAAATCAATACTAGGTCTGAGCTAAAAGAACATAAACTAAAGAACTACATCAATCCATTCTAAAAAATCTAGAAAAGGCCTGACATATGGCCTTGAATATCAATATATGATCTCCTAACCTATCTTCTTTAGAAGAAGATAATGCATTCACCCACCAGGACATATATCCCCCCTATATATAGGCCATTTCAAAGAATATCAAATGATGTCCGACAGACCAAACATCACCTGAAGCACCGGTTCACGACATCGCCAAAGCCTCTGGAGAGAATTAGTTTTCCATAGAATTGAGTCCTCATCCCCTCATATATCAATCCTAATGGGGGGAAGTCATTTGTTGATGCCTGCTGGATGGACATCGGAAAAATCAAAAAGAAATAAATACCTGAATATGGGTATTATTCTCCCTGAAAAAGATAATTAGAGGATGTCCGAGACCAGCAGATCACATGATCCTATGAAATATTCATGATTCCATGATCATTTCAAGGTCACATGAAGGATCCATACATGTCACATAACCCATGGGAAGTCCTGTAGAGCCCATTTCGACAAACCTTCCTGCTCTCGAGAAGGATCCCTAGACAACTGAATAAGCTCCCCCAGGCCGTGTGGTTTTACATGTTATTAAAAAACAACCTGAAATCATTCAAAAATACGGAGGGATGATATTAAACGGTAGATACAAAAAATGGTCATAAATATCATGGTCCATATCATCAACCAAAAGAATAAAATTCCTTAATGATATATAGGAAAGCTCGCATGATCCCTGAACCATTGAAAGATAGAAAAAGGAGATAAAGGGAAGGAGGTGTGGGGTGTTCATTTTCACTGAATGATATGTGACATGCACCTAAGGGATCCACAAGACATTGAAAGACCTCTGTGACATGTAAACCCCACCACATAGAATCCATCGGTATTGTCATCTTCACAACTTAGAAGTCCTTAGTTGTGGCCAGACAACTCCTTAGCGCTCAAATGGAAGATATATAGATCTGTCAACTACATGATTGCACATTCTCCATACAACCCATAATGGTCTTGTGAAACATCACTAGAAAATTGAGTAAAATCCCAGACATTACTCTTTCAAACTCACATAAAACTTGAGATTTGTGAAATAAAACACATGGGATTAAAAGGGAGGAGGCGAGAGGTGTTTTCAGTCACTGAAAGGCATGCAACATTCCTATAGAACCCATACGACCACAATACAAGTTACCCATGGTCTCATGAGTTTCTTAAAAAATACATGGATCCTGTAAAGGTCCTTGGATATGTTAGAATATAAATATGAAAGTCCATCAACATTTCATCATGATCAAATGAGACCCCACTAATTTCCTATAAAAAATAACGGGAGTGTTGATGGAAGAGACTCATGATTACTAAAATTCAGGCAACACACTCATACTAGTCCACGATAGAGACTCGTGAAGACCCGTGACTATATAACCCTTCTCCAAATCTAGCCTAGACTCACGCTAGATATGCCATTAAAATATTTGGAAAACATGGGTGATTATGCCTATAAATTCCCTACTTCAATATAAAGAGTGGTTTTGACTCTGAGACTTTGGATGCTTGGACTCTGGACGATTCGAATCTCATCTTTATTGGATTTATCAGAGTAACCGATTACATGGATAGAATCATTCCATCAGGTAATACACTAGCAGAAAATTGGAGTAATCATGCGCCACACATAAGGTGATTCACATTATCATTCATAAATCATGTGAAGGAATTATGGGAATACTTGTGGAAAACATACTTCATGTATTCCAGATCATGAAATAATCAAAGGAATTAGTACTAAATAAACCTAAGGCCTTTTCAATGTGAGGGTTAGAACCGAGATTAAAGGTGGAAGGATTAAGTGAAAAACATGCCCATTGGACCTAATGTGCTTCACGCGAGTAATCAAAAGACACCCAAAAACACTTGGAAGCATCACCAAAATCTCACAATGCCCCTCAAACATGCTATTTTGGGCACCATAAATCATACATACATTTCCTAACAAGTCATACAGTCCCATATGGGTGCCACTTTAATCCCACAAACCCTATGGCTCTATTACTCAGGACTCATGATGTCCTTTAGACACATATCCAGGCTTATATAACAACACCTATTCATTCCAGACATGTCTCATGAAACGATTTTGGACATAACAACCAAGATCCCATGAAACCCTCTAGGGAATTTAGTTAGGATTTGTGATGCTATCGAGACATGTTGTCCAGGTCTCATGATGTCTCCCTGAGGTGTCATTCAAAATAAAAGACACCCCTCAGACTATGCCATTATAGCTATCGTGAAACCCTCAATATGTGTCATGCTAGGTCATATGATCACTCCAAGGACATGTGGACTGGCTCATACGATGTCCTACCAACAAGAAGGACATATTAATAGGGTGTTCTAGGATTTGATCTCATTGTATGACCTCGGTGTGTAATCCATAAATATTGGGTAGCCTCAGTGTGTAATCCCCTATATAAAGGGAACTACAATGAATCTTGATTCCTTCCATATCCAAAATATGTTGGCTACCTCTTCCCAAAATTCAATCCCTATATTGACCATCTTGGGAAATATTAGATTCTAAGTCACTTATTCATGGAAATGACATTGATTATTTTCTGTCCATTTTTCCCACAATAAAAATGGATCAAATGTGCTTTGGGAGTAGAAATGATCATATCATCTACACTATAAACCCCCACAATGAATACAGGGAAACATCAATGTGTAATCCTTGACATAAACCAAACTACATTGACTTTGATTCCTACCATAACCAAGATACATGGGAATCTTTAATATAGCCCAAGATTAAACAAGAAACCCTTTCAATATAAGTCTTTCCATGTCTCTGACATCTCATAAAGAAGGACTAAATTAGTCCCAGGATATGATCACCCTCTCTCATCAATTAGAAGATTGAGAAAACCAAAATTCAATAGAGACTATAACTCTTTCCATGACCAGGATACGTAATATGTCTCCCCAAGATCTAACTCCCATAATAAATAATCTCATGGCAGTCCCAACACATAAGCCTTGCATCATGAGCACTTAAATGATCATTTTTCATCCCTCGTTTCTTATACCAAGCATGAATCACATGAGCTTAGGTTTTTGTGATAATCATGTCATCTACACAATGAGTTTTTGTAATGACATGGGTAACCCCAATACATGATACTATAAATATGATTATCACTATACTCAAGACATGTAGGAAAACCCCTTAGGGTTCAAGCTCAAATATTTGGTGTTTTAGTACATGAACACATGTCTACAACACATGAAATTAAACTGTACGAGATGAAAAAACTATGTGGGTTTTAATTCTTGCAATAATCAGTAAATGTAGAACATCACATAATGGCTCAATAACCTCCATGAAATATTAACCACCTCCTTACATGGAAGCATTCCCCAAATTACTTTGTTATACAACTTTAGTATATAAGCAACAAACCATTATCAAAAAAATGATAGTGAACCTCAGATACATACATATAGATTCACTAAATTTATCCCGATATTTTTTTATGAAAGAGAATTAACTTATAGTCATATAGTTAGGGTAAATGGTCTTATATTAGGATTATGAAGAGATTAAAGGACATATCATAAATCTATAAGATAGTCCCGGTGTAGAAAATAATTCCCCCAAAAGGGTGCAATGAGACCGACCTCACATCCTATCGACCAATGTAATTCCCTAAGAGTCGATGGGCCTAAAAACACAGATGACCACAGTCCTTTAGAAAGAAGGTCTATACCCCATTATTGATGAGGTAACCATTGAGAGTTTCTAAGGAAGAACAAATAGACTGTAAACCCGATGCGTGCGATTGAGCGAGGCCTTAAAATGTCCCTCAATAAAACCATCAAGGGGAGACCATCCCATGGCCATGTAAAAAATTGAAAAAAACCATTAATTAGAATTTTATATTACCATTTAAAATTTTTCATTTACCTAGGTTATAATGAAAGGTTTTTAGTATGTTATGTCATTGAAGAGTACTAAATGGGAAGGTCTTTGTGGGAAACATTTAAGATATTTCACTAAATAAGAAGATTGTGTACCTAGTCTTTAAAGTCACTAAACCATTACAATCCCCACTCAAGTGTTTGTGTAATGTAATGAATATCCATATAAAAGATGTAATATATATGTATGAAAGTACTGGTTCACTACTATTGGTACCAAAGGATTGGTTAGTGAAACATTGGAAACCAGTATGAGAAAACTTTAATGAGATCCCCAGTGATATTTTGAAGGATATGTCTAAGTATATGTATATGTATAAGTCTAAAGATGGTTCAAAGTATATTAATATTTCTTGTAATTATGGTAAATAAATAGAACGAGTGGTTTCAAAGAAATTACATCCCTACATGGATACTACATGTGTACGTGTATATATAATATAGGTAGCTAGGGGTAATAAATCTAAAAATAGAGCTTTAATATGGAGCTGGTCATTGCCTAGTGAATGGAAACATTCCTTTTTGCACACCTTGTTTGACACTTCCAGAGGATATGATTTGGAAATTCAAAAACTCTTTATGAACCATCATGATGGATTTAAATATTTACCTTGGTTAAATATAAGATTTCATATATTTAAAATAATGTGTCATGATTTAGAAACCCTATAAATGATTTTCATGATAATGTGGTTTTTCATTATGATTATTGTGTAATACATAATGCTTTTCTGTTTTAGTGAATTGTGGGAACTAGATGGTACTCAGTTAACGTTTAATGTAATATAGAATGTGATGATGAGTAACTAAATAGGGTTATGACTGGAGTAAATGATATTGTTAAAATTATGAATAAATTATCATGATATGTGATAAATAACATGCACCATAACCAACTCTCATACTCACCATAGTACAGATGGATAAAGTTAATTTAGAGTTTAGGCAGTGGAAACCATGAAGAGAAGAAGAATAAATTTTCTATATGTTAAGAATGTGGGAAGAATCACTCTAGATAATTTCTCAAAGGAATGAGAAGATGTTTTGAGTGTGTAAAAGGACATAAATCATGTAATTATAAAGGGAAAATGAATGCAATGGATGGGAATATTAGTCTCCCTAAAGTATTATCAATATATTAATGTTTTAAATGTAGAAAGTATGGGAATTATGAAAATATATTTCCTATGGGGGAATCTTGTGAAGGTAATCAGGAAGGTAGTACAAATAAGGGTTATATTACTGGGGATGAAGCTACAACGAATGGAATATAAATCTGATAGGCTTTTGTAATGGTATTGTTTACATTAAACATGAGAGACATGATTAAATTGAGGTTAATGAATATTATGAAATGATTCATACTAGTTTTACATGAATGTCATAGGAAATTTATAGTTTATTCTAATAGTATTTTTTTAGAACATATGAAATATATGGTCTATTCTAATACCATTATTTACGCTTAAAGGTATTTTTTTTAAAATTAGTTTTATCGCATTTTGTTACTTATATTAAAATTAATTTTATACACTTTAATAATATAAATTTTTAAAAATAAAATTCAATTTTTAAATAATGATGTTAGGATTATCTTAAGGTAATTTATGGGATTTTCTAAATTTCCAATTTTTCAATGAATAATAAAAACTAATGGTTTTTATTGAAAACAACTTTTTCATTTAAAGAATTTATAAAGATAATTTTTGTGTTAAAATGGGCTTATAAGTAACATTAGTTCAATTATTTATATCTATTAATTCAATTTAGGTTATTGGAATCATTTTCTTACTAATTTTTGATATAGTAACTCTTTAAACTTTGGAACAATTTCTCTTTGAAAAAACACTTTCTTATCACACCTGTAAGTTTAATTTAGAATTTAAAATTTACACTTCTATGATTTTAATTTTTAAAAAATTGATTTAAAGTTTATAATTAGAATAATATATATTATCTAAAAATTTAAAATTAATTTTATTCTATTATGAATTGTAAAAGAATTAAAACATAATTACCATGATTATGGTAAGAATGGGTTTACTAGGGTTTTAAGAGAAACATATATTGGTTAATAATGAACCAAAACATTTATAAAACATATTATTTATCAATATTTAGACCTAATATATTATTTGATCGATAATGTACTAGTTTTGAGCCTTCTGGAATGTGAAAAATGTGGGTACACCTTTTTCTTTTAAAACATTATTATTGTGAAACTCACCTCACTTGTAAAAATCCACCCCTCTATTCTACCCTTAACGCTTACATAACACATTGGTTTGTAAAATAAATCACCAAATAACATCCTGGATTCTATCCTTTCATCATATAATCACTATATTCTTCATAAATAAAACCTAGGAAGGATTTTGGTGCAAACCTGAGGATGTTACTTGAAGAATAGTGAACATTCTTTAATGGCAGTCTAAATTGTATTTCTTCCTCGACTTCAATAAATTATTATTAAATCATAATGATATAATGAAATTATTATATTCAATATAATTATATGTTTTATGTTAATAAAAATTACCTATAACTATATTTGAATCTATAAAATAGCATTCAAAATCATCACTCGCGTGTGCGACATACTACGCCTTGCAAATCGATGTTATTCATTTTCCATCACCACGTATAATGAATATATATATTTATGGATTTATTGTTTATATATTATATTAATGATTATATTATTACTATTTAATTATGATATCAAATATTCCTTCTTATATTAAATTTCTTTCTAATACGATCACATTATTCATGTATTCGATGAACTACCACCTTACGAAGCGATGTGATTCGTTCTTCACATACGATTTACATGAATGTTAGTAAGTAAAGTTTTAAATAAAAATAGATGATATATATGAAATAAAAATAATTTTTAAATGGTTATATATTATTTACATTTCATTCATTTCATTCGTAAATAAAATGGAAACAACATTCATGTGTATGTACAATCTACTCTCTCTTTTAAGGGTTTATTTCATTTTATATATTCAAATATTATAAATTAATATAATTAAATATATAATGAATATAAATTATATTTATATAATGTTTAATATTATTTATATGATTTAACCATAATAAATTAATAGGACCATAAATAAAAAATGAAAACATACACGAAAAACAATGCAGGTATTGCCCGAATCAAAGAATTTAAAATTAATTTTTTAATAAACCAGTAATACAACTTCATAAGTAAAACAAATATGGTATGTTACATATAATTATGATTATGTAATGTAATTATAATAAAAATATATTTATTATACATGAGCTTTTAAAGTATACAAAGGAAGTCCATACTTAAAGTAAATGATGTCTATGTAACTTTTATTTTTAATGAGACAAATTAGAGATTCACTACGTGTTTATTTTATGTTGTGTATATACTTCCTATGATATTATTTTCTTACTATTATATTTAAAATTAATGGTATTTAAATATCCATATTAGGATATATTTTTCATTGGGTTTATGATTTCAATGTTACCAAATAAATAAGGTATTTTTATATAAATTTGTCTTCTGTGATACATATATTATGTTATGAATACATATTCTTTAATGAGTTTTATATAAATCCACTTGTCAATGTAATATAATGAATTTATTTTTTTAATATGATATTTTAGGTTTCATTTAATTTTATTTCTTTATGGGGCTTATGATTCAAAGTTACCAATGTGATAAGGGGTTTGTCATTTAATCTCATCATTTACCGAGATTGTTTATATTTATTCTTTTGATGATGAAATGTAAAGATATATCTATTAAGAAACTAATTACTTTTATTATACATTGCCTTTTTATTGGGAACACATGAATCCTATTCATTTTCCTATCTTTATACTCTCATGATTCTAAAGTAATTATTTTAAATAAAAATGACCTTATCTCTCTCTTCAATGAATTTTTTTTCTTTTATATCTATGTTTTATAAAAATATTTTCAAAAATGTTTTGACATTATCTAAAGGATTTATTAATGAAAATTTTACCGATGGATTCATTTTAAAATTTTTTGAAAAGGAATCTTCATGTCATTTTAAAAAATCAATCCCTTTTTACTCTTATTGAAAATTTGAAATAAATATTTGTATTAACATATACGATATGAACATGATTTCCACCATCCCGAGCATTATTTTATTTGATGATTCTTTTATAAATTTTTAAGTTTAATTTCAAAGAAAATTATTTTTAAAATTCTTTATTTTTTAAAATGTGTTTTCAAATGGGTAAATATATTTTCCTAATGAAATGTTTTAAATTATTTGAAAGTATCATTTATATGTTTTCAAGGTTATTTGAAAATGATTTTAGAGATATTTTATGATTTTTTATTTTTAGAATGATTTTTTCAAAGAAATTTTATTTTTATCAGGTAATGTTATAAATTATTTTAAAAAATTAATTTATATTTTATCATGTTTATTTTCAAATAAAACGATTTCCAATATATTTTAGGATTTTTTAGTTTTAAATAAATATTTCAAATGAAAAGTAATTTTTGTTATGAAATGTTCTAATTTATCTTTCAAAATAATTTTCCATATTAGATGAAATAATTTGATGTTACTTACGATTTACTAGGGATATTATACAATCATACCAGTAATATTCCTTCTCTAGATGTTTAATGTTTCCAATGAAATAATTTTTATGAAACCCATTTCTCTTCCATGGGTTATACCATTATAAAATGAGTATAAAACCCAATTTTTTCACTAGGGTTTATGATTTTATGTAATGATTAAATGATCATGAAACCTATTTATTTTTTATAGGTTATGTTTTGATTAAATGTTTATGAAACCCATTTATTTTCATGGGTTCTCATATGATGAATGTTTAACGATCTTGTGGAACACATATATATAATTTTAATTATGCGATAATGGTTAAATTATAAACAATGACGGTGGTTATGTTATAACCAATGATGGGTGGTACCTTTATATCCCTCAAATTAATTGGGTAAAGATTGATATATCCTGAGATAAATGGGACTGTAATGGGGAGTGAACCCAATTTAGTAAGTTAATATTCCCACCATGATAGTCTTGGGAGTGAACAATGACTACTAAAAAGGTTTAGGGAGTGAACCCATTCCACTATGATAGTTTTGGAAGTAATCCTTGACTACCATGAAAATGATTTTATTTTTTTATTTTTAGGAAAAAAATTCAAGTCTTATGTCAGTATTATTCTCTCATGCCTCGTGTTCTTTGATTTCTTTAAGATTCATGTCGATGAACTACCAATCCTTAGGCCATGACTAAAGATTTTTTATTTTCATATGGAGGGTATAGTATTCATATGCTGTGATCACATTATAATATCATTATTCCCACATTATGTTTACATATTTTTCCTTTTTTACCATTAATAAGCATATAAGATCATCTTTTCCTTTGTCACCTTTCCATTGGTTATAATGAAATGTTTTAAGTATTGTATATCTACAAAGAGCACTAAATGGGAATATATTTGTGGGAAATATTGAAGATATTTCACTAAATAAAAATATTTTGTAACAAGTCTCCAATGTTACTAAACCATTATGATTCTTAGGTATCTTTTCATGTAATGTAATGAATATTCATATAAAAGATGTAATATCTATGAATGAAAATTCTCTGCTGCTAAAGTTGGTATTGTAGGATAGGTTTAGTTAAGATTTGGAGACTTGGATGAGAAAAATTTAGTGAGATCACTAGAGATATTTCTAAGTATATTCCTAGGGATATATCTGAAGATAATTCTAACAATGAGTCAATGTATATGAAAATGTCCTTTAATTTTTTTAAAGGATATAGTGAGTGGTTTCCAAGAAATTAAAATTTGGTATAGATACTACAAGTGGATGTGGCTATAACATAGAGATACATAGTTCTAATAACTCTAAAAAGGAACATTGATTGAGACTTAATCATCACCGGGTGCATGAAAATAGACCTTGATACACACCTAGTTTGACACTCCCATGGGATATGATTTCGAAATTATGAAACTCTTTATAATCCCTCATGAAGGATTTTAATAATGACATAGGTTAAAGCTACGGTTTCATAAATTTAAAAGAAGGTTTCATTATTTAGAAATCATTTAAATTCCTTTTCATGATCATGTGTTTTATCAATATTATTATTGTTTCTCACAGAATTATTTTTTGTTTTAGTCAATGGAGGGAACTAGATAAAACTTAGTTAACATTGAATTTGATAAAAAATGTAAATATGGGAAACCAAATGGGGTGTTTACTATAGTTAATGATATTGTGATTATAACTAATTAGTAATCATGATAATGATTAACAACTTGAACCTTAACCAACCATTGGGATCAAAATAGAAGAGAAAGATAAATTTTGTTTTGAATTTGGGTGGTGGAGACCATGAAAGAAAGAAGAATCAGTTTTCAATATGTCACAAATGTGGGATAAAGCAGTCAAGATAATGTTTTAAAAGAATGAGAATATTATTTTAGTGTTGAAAAGAAGGATATAAGTCAATTAATTTCCATGTGAAAATGAAAAGTTTAGTTAATGCAATGGTTGGGAATATTGGAATTCTGAAAGTATTATCAGTGGATAAATGTTTTAAACATGGAAATTATGGGAATTATAAAAATGAATATCATGAGGGGAAATATCCAGAAGAGAATGAGCAAGGTGTTATGAGTAATGGTTATACTATTGATGATGATGATACCATTAATAACACATAAAAGTATAGTATATTATAATAGAATTTTTTATGTAAAGCATGATAAGGAAGATTAAATTGATTTTGATGAATGTTAATACATGATATATTTTTCATATTATAGGAATGATTTATTAAGGAATATGATAATGAAGCAAAGTTAATGTTTTAAGAATGAAGTGGAATTATTGATGTGTTTGTCTATGGGAATTCAATAATTATGTTATATGAGTCATGAAATATACAAGGATTTCTTTGTATAACTTTCACTTTATGGAAAATAATATGTTGAATAGTAAACTAATAATTGATTTAATAAAAAGATTAAATTTTATGGAAAATAGATTAATAAGGTAAGGTAACATTTAATATATTACTAATGTTGAGAAAATGGTCTTTTGTTTGGATAAAAAGACGATTTATATAGATAAAGTTAATTGGGTAGTATTAATGTCCTCAAAACTAATACATTATTTTTTGATAGAGTGGTTTATGTTATCATTTTTGGGTTTAAAAAATATTGGATCTTGGGAATATATTCAATAATATTTGGTTTTATTTAAGGAATGAGGAAATATTCAAGTTTTTACTTAGGCTTTATAGAAATTATGGTTATTACCATGCTTCTGGATAATATATGACCACGGTATTCACATTTTTGGCACGTTACCATTAAGATCTAATTAAAGATATTTGGATGATTGATATTATGTTCATTTTGGGAAATTTGGGGACATTATTTAAAAATTTTGAATTTTGGAAGGGTGATAATGTCAACCAATTATGGAATGGTTAAAGTTTAACTTTGGATGACATTTTAGAGATTAATGTATTAATTCCCCTTATGATGTTTTATGTATATTGGAAAACCTATGATAACAATTTTCTTACGATAATAATTAGAGATAAATGGAATGAATTATCATTATAGAATTGATCTTGTGATCCATTAGTGATTTAGGCATAAAAAACTCATCATCATTTCTTAAAGTAAGATTTGAAGTCTAAATTGATCAAGGAACAAAGGATGAGATTGTTCTTATGAAATGGAATTAAATGGAGTTAGTATATATTCTCATGAAAATTCATCAACCTCAAGAAACTCATCTTGAAATAAAATGTTATATGTTTTTGTTCATTTTTTATGAATATAATTACTTTTAAACAATCATGAATTAATGGATTTTTGGTTGTTAACATTCTCTTGACCATGTTCCCTATCACTCTCCATAAGTATCTGGGTGTTACTTTTCTCTTTTATGCCCACGTTTTCACTTCCCAAATATGATCAATTATTTGGAAACATAGTATGTATTATTATTGATGACCTTCAAACATAAATTTATCTATATTAAAGAGGAAGTTTTATTAATAATTTTTACAATATGTGTTTTACACAAATTTATTTTCAAATTTTAAACCCTTTTTATCGAGAACAAGTTCAAATTGTAACAAAATAATTTTTTTAACAAGGTAAAATCTAACACCCCATGATTTTTTGTAATTATTTTATCAAATAAACTCAATATTTTAGGTATTTTGTGTTAAAAAATAAAACTATGTTAGATTGAATTACATAAAACACTGATTTTATCTTTCCTTACATGCAACATTGTTTTTTCTTATGTTACACGTAACATAGGGTTTAAATAAAACATGATATTATATTAAAATATTATTATTTAATATGATAATTGTCACTTAGACATTGGACTGAAATGTATGAATAATGTTAAGTAAATTATTAAAATATATGTTTTTACATGTATATAAAATCAAATCTTTGAGGACAAATTAATTATATTTTAAAATAAAAAATATTTGAAAATAAAGGAAATATTTTTCAATTTTTTTCATGAACACAAACATGTTTTACCTAAAATAAATTAATAAAATAAGTTTTCTGAATTATTTTAATGAAATTTATATATTATATATCCAATAAAATGTTTAACTTTAATCTTATGTGTCTTTAGGCATGATATAAAAATAAATCCAATTTAAGCTTAAAACTGTATTTTTCTAAAAATAAGTATTGTCGCATTTTACACATTTATTTTAAAATCAATTTTTAAAAATTTTAGAAAATAAATTTGACCAAATAAAATTATTTTTTTGAATAATAATTTTTTTCTAAGGGTTAATTGTTTTGATTTCCCTAAAAAGACCAGTTTTGCGATAAATAGTGAAAATACCTGTTTATTTATTGAAAATTTCCTTTTCATTTAATGAATTCATATGTTGTTTTTAAAAGGGTTTAAAAGTAAAATTAGTAAAATAAATTATATATTCATTAAATTTATTTCATTGGATTAATTTTGATATTTATGTTGTTTCTAAAAATGTTTTAAATTATCCATAGGATTTATTAAATAATTTATTATTACTTATTTGGATGGTTTATGTTTATGATGATAATATGTTTACGAAACCCATTTCTCTTCCATGGGTTATACCATGATAAAATTATTATGAAACCCACTAATTTATCAATGGTTTAAGATTTTATGAAGTGATGAAATTATTATGAAATATGTTTCTTTTATATAGGTTATGTTATAATGAGATATCAATGAAACCCATTTTCATTAATGGGTTTTTATTTGATGAATTTTTTTTGATCATATGGAAAAAAATATTTGTGAATTTAATTATGTGATAATGGTTAAGTAATATCCAAGGAAGGAGGTTTTTTAATGACCAATGAAAGGTGAGACCTATATCTCCCTCCAATGAAATGGGTAAAAATTGATAACTATGGAAACCTATGTATTTATTAGACATTAATTCATGATTTCTTACAAAATATTACACTTAATACAAACTATATGATCAGAAAGTATAGTGTATTTGGGTAATTAGCTACATCAAATAAAAAATTAAATTTGGGGGTATAACTCCATTATTAAAAACTATTTTCCAATGATCAAAATATTACTTTATTCTTAAAACTGCATAGGATAACCAGGGGACATAAATAAGAAAGGGGTGAGCTATAAATCCCATTAAAGGAATAAAAATGGAATAACATGATGAATGTGATATATGTTATACAATATTAAATTCAATGGGAAATAAAAATGGTGAGAATCATAAACATTCATAAAGGGGAATGATATAGAATGATAACATAAAGGAAATAAGGGAATGTGGAAATAACTTTGAATATGAAATCATAAGAATAAGTTAAGTGACATCACTAATAAAACATAACATAATGTTCATAGGATAATCTATTATACCCCATAAATATAATATCATGCGATGAAAAAATTACCAAATTCATTGGAGCACTATCTGGGTTCACCCATCATAATCAAATTAGGTACATGCATAAGATTCACATAGATCATATAAATAAAAACATATTTTATCACATTTAACTCCATTAAAATAATTTTTTTATTACATACATGAAATTTCCAAATAAAATAAGTAGATGTGAATAAAGGTGAACACCATTTATTGGAAATGGGACAGGTATTCACTACACATTTTTTTGGCATAGTAAATCAGAGTGAAATTTTGGAAACATAATGGGTGAACATAACTGTTTATGGAAGGAATTAATGAGAGAAAAATGGGTCTACAAATATTCATAACTCATAAGGTAAGTAATGTGAATATGGAAGAACATATCCCAACATTATTAATTGGACATAAAAGGAATAATTTAATTAAGATTCATGAATAAATATGTCAAAGAGAGGATACCTTACCTTGATAGGGTGATTCCAAGTGATTGGGTGGAGCTTATTGAGAGATTGGGGGAACTTTGGGAGGACTCTAGAGAAGATAGTAAAGATTAAGTTCATGATTAAATGTTTTTTAGTGCAGGGTAATGGGATACTAAGTGTATTTATATAGGAAAAGTGAGAGGTGTTCTTTATTATTTTCCAAACATAGGTTTTGGACACTATATAATAAATTAATAAAAACCAAACAACAACCCATAATTTTTCTCATTATTTCTTCAAAATAGGAGTTTTTTGAATTATTCTCTAATAAAAAGGTCCCAATTCATTAAAATAATATACATGGTGATGTCTAAGTGAGTCATGATCTTAATGATATTATTTTAAAACATTAAAATTTAATATAAGTTCTAGAGGATTCATAAAGGATTTATAAAATAATTAAAACAACTTATAAATACATTAATTTAATAATTAAACATTATTTGGTCTCGGATACTATTTATATAATTTATTATAACATTTTAGGTCATTATGATGTCATAATACACATAATATATTTATACCACATTTAATTTTTAACCAAAATTTCCACTATCTTTACAAATTATGAAAAATTTACCATTGGATAATTTAAATATGATGATTAAAATAATAATATATATTAAATAAAAATAATTTTCTAAATATATTAATTTTCAATTTTAAAATATAATCAACATTTATTGAGTAATGATTGGTTTTTTGAACATAACAGTTTTTGAACCCTTATCAAAATTACATTTGACTTCATAAAATGTATATTCTCATTTATATTTAATATTAATTATTTAATAATAATATATTATTAAAATATTTTTTATTTTAAAAACATTCCAATTTATCAAAATAAATGATTTAATTGAAATTGAATATTACCCAAAAATACAATTCGTTTTTTATTGTATCAAAATCAAAATAAATTATAAAGTAACAATAATAAGAAAAAAAATATATCCATTATTATATAAAATACACATATTCATATTATTAGGGTCTTGATACATAACCCTTTATTATACTAGAAAAATCAATAAGAGTAAGGTGTGTGATGGTGAGATTTTCAAGGGGTGGTTCAGTGTACATTGTCTGGGTTGTGATCTTGATGTGCATGAAATTCAATGTTAAATGATTTAGATAATTTTTTAGTTGTTGGATATTAGCTTGGTATTGGTCATCGAAAAATCAAAATGATGTTATCTATTTCAGAAGCTTAGATAAATGGGTTTTATAGGTCATGGAATTACTGGTTGAGGCAATCACTTCCTTCGTATGTGTCAATTGGATTTGAAAAACCCTCTATTTATACTAATCATATGACCACTGTTCAACATCTATATTATAATTTATTATGATTCATAAAGTTTTTTTAAATAAAATACGATATAATAGAACTAAATAATCCAATGTGTTTTCTACAACTATAATATATAATAAAAATTTTAATTAAATCAAAAAACGGAATTTTCTTTATAAAAGTTTGGGTTGTTACAATCTTATCCCCTTCAAAAATTTAACCCTTAAAATTTTATTTTCACATACTAAAATAGATGAGGTGAATTATGTTTCATCACTTCAACCAGTTCCCAAATCACTTCTTGGTTTCTCTTTATAACTTTGACCAGATTCATTGTATTATTTTGTAGAACATTGTCTCTATGGTCTAAGCTCTTCACCAGATTCTCCTCATATAAAAGATCATTTTACAATGGTACCACCAATAGATTTAGACCACATTGTGGGTTTGGTATGTAAATCCTTAATGGGGATACATGGAACACATAATGTACACAAGATAAGATAGGTGGGAGTGTTAGTGGATAGGCAACCGCTCTTATGTGATCAATGATCAAAAAGGGACTGATGTAACTTGGAATAATATTTCCCTTACTGAAAAAGTATCATGAAATTATTACATGAAGATATATAGAGAAATACCTTATCTCTAATCTCAATCTCTAGGTCTCACCAACGATTATAAACATCTCTATCATGTTATCTCTAAGTGGCCCTGATGTGTTTTTGAATGGTATTTACTTTTCCACCATTTTCTAGACCATTTTCGGACCTAGTAGTTTGTGTTTCCCAACATCATCCTGACATGTAGGTGTTCTGCACCTCTTCCCATAAAAATCCTTTACAGGGGGACATTTGGATGTTTGAGTGTGAGATATTATTGTACGAAAACTCAACTAGATTAAAATGTTGATCCCATCCTCCATCTATGTAAATTGAGATTGCTCTCAAAATATACTCAAGTGTATGGAAATTACAATCTAATTGGATGTCAGTTTGATGGTGATAAGCTGTGATAATTTTCAACTCAGTATTTAGAGAATGTTGGAGACTCTTCAAGAACATGTAGGTAAATACCCGATCTTGATCAGATACAATCGATAGTGGTGTTACATGAAGCCTTACCGCTTCTCTAACGTTTATACTTGAAATATGATCGATTGATATGTCCTCTCAGATTTCAATGAATTGAGAATACATTGTAAGATGATCCTCCACAATCCATATAGAATTATTTCCTCTTAATGTCTTTGTACGACTAGTGAAAAATTCCATTTCTATGTTTTTTCATTTAAATGTAGGTATGGTTAATGGTTTCATCATCTAATTAGAATTGTTTTTCCTTTAATCCTTCACTTAATGAAATACAATAAAACATTATGTATATTCTGTGACCTCCTTCTTCAAATTTTTCCATAAATAGTGATCTCAGAGATAATGACACATATCTATTCTCTGCTGATGGATGGAGAATTCCGAGCTTTGGGCACCATCCAATAAATCCTATATTAACATAGGATTTGATGGTATACATAGTCTTGACCCAAATCTTACAATTCATTCTTAATTAATTTTAAATTTTGAGGATTTCATTTTTCTTATAGCTTCCAACCAAAGTGTCCTCAAGGCCTTATTTTTATTTATTTTTGGATAATCCCCTTTGTAAGGTTTTAAAGGAACCCTTACCTGAACCATATGCCCATGGAACAAGGCCCATAAACGACCCAATACATGACCTTAAAGGAACATGACCTAACACAGTTGAAATAACCCATCCCTAGCATATGAATATTGAAAGATCCTAGCCCCCACCTCACATGGATGATTAGATTGCATTTCCCCATGAAAGGCTACACGGTGCCGGGTCCTGATGGTTGTTTCTAAAAACACTCATGATTTCTATTTGGTTAGCTCTACTCTAGTGGTTCCTATTTTTTTTCTCTGAATAGTTGTATAGTCATGCTCTTATCTGGTCTGACCGAGTTTCTTCTTGGTCAACCTGAGTAGCTCTGCTTTGGTAGTTTATTTGAGCATCCTTTACATTCTCCAGAAGGGAAGGTTGAGCAATCGTTTGTGAAAGGGTTGATGATGTTGTTTTCTTTATGATTCCAATGTCCATCCTTTTCAAGTCTAAGAAGATTGAATCCATCTCAATTATAATAAATGATAAATTTTTTGGATCCTTTATACTTGGAGAATCTACCACTTTTTTTCTTTCATAGGATAGTAGTGTATTGAGAATTCATAGTCCTTAATCAAATCTAACCATTTTAGTTGGTGCATATTCGTCTCTTTCTATGTGAATATATACTTGAGGCTCTTGTGATAAATATATATTTCACACTTGTCCCCAAAGAGATAATGATGCCATATTTTCAATGAAAAATCACTACATCCAACTATAGATCATGCACTGGGTAGTTTTATTTATGGCCATTAAATTATCTTATTGCATAGACAATCAATTTTTCATTCTGTATTAATACACAACCCAAACCATTCATCCAACCATCACTATATGCCAAACAAATGATCACCACTTGTGGGTAGCATAAATATATATATATAGTTATAAGACTTCTTTTCAACTCCCTAAATACATCTTTACATTCATTATTCCAAACAAACATGACTCCATTCCATGTTATTTTTTTGGAGGGTTTTACAATCATGAAAAACTTCCCACAAATCGATGACAGTACACAACTAATCCAATGAAACTACAGATTTATTTCACAAATGTTGTCCTAGACCATAATTTATTTTCTTTTTTTGAATGGTGTAGATATATATCATTACTAGTGATAATATTCACCATGAATGAGACTTCATTCGACCATAACTCACATTTTTTGCAGTTGGAATAAATCTTCTCATTTTTTTAAGGACATTAGAACTATGCTCTGACACTCCACATGCCCCTCCTTGCTTTTAGGGTATAATATATTGTCATCTTTATATACCAACAATTTTTTAGGTAATATCTAATGTCTATATTCATCAATTCTATAATTATTTCTAGATAATTAGTAATCTTTAATGGCATTACTATGAACTCAAAGCAACCACGCCTTTTATGAAATGTTGTCTTGGGGATATCCTCTTTTTTCACACTTATATGATCATACCTCGACTGAAGAACCATGTTGGTAAAGTATTGGGATCCACATAGCAGATGAAAAAAGTCATAAATACTAGTAATATGATACATATTCTTGATAGTGATATTATTTAGCTCATGATAGTCAATGGAAAGGTGGGTTGACCCATACTTCTTCTTTATGATGAGGACTCGCACATTCCCTAGTGAAGCACTTCGGAATATGAATCATTTATCTAGATTATCCTCTAGTTGTTTCTTTATATCCTAATGTTCAAAAATATACATTCAATATGAATTCATGGATAATGGAATCACCCTAGGTATAAGTCGGATTGAAAATTCAACCTCTTGTCTAGGATGAAGTCTGGGAAATTCTATAGGAAACACATCATTATATTCCCTCACAATGGGAATTTATTCAAGGATTATCTTTTCCATAAACTCAATCATCTGTGATAGATATTCATGTGCGTAGGAAAATGATATCCATTCTTGGGATATTGTTTTTAAAGAAGATTCACCTTCCTTTTTATACTTGTATAGAATTAGATGATGATTTGTAATTTGGAGAGTGATTTCCTTCTTGTGGAAATTATAATGTATCTATATAAGGAAATCCAATCCATAGACATAATTTAATAAAGTTCCACTAAAGGGATTATAATAAGGTTTTATGGGAATTTAATCCAAAATATTTTGATAGCAGAGGAGTTATATACATGGTATACAATAATTGGCCCATTTATCATATTCAAGGATAGCTCTAGTTCCATGATTTTTGGGTGTGTTTGAATAGTTTTAATAAAGTTGTGAGACATAAAGGAATGTGTAGAACCAGAATCAAGAAATATGATCACTGTTCTTGAATGAATAACTAGCATACATTCCACCACATCATTGGTGGGACCCACAATTGTGGTTGTGATATAATAGGACCACTTGTGTTGCCTTGGAGGTTCTTGGCATTGATTGTATCTGAAAACCCTTGCCTTAGGGTAGTGGTTCTCGTTGTTCCCTTCTTCAATTTAGTTGAGACATTAAATAATAAGATGAGAGTAGGATACATATTTCATCTATTCCATTGCATTGATGGGAGTCTCCCATCAGTAATCATAATCTAGGTGCCCTTCCATTCCTCACCTAAAGCCTTTCCTCTCCTCATTTAAAAATTTATGAGGTGCCTATTTACACACTATTGAGAAGAGAGATATTATAATTTCTTACCACAGTAATATTTCACCATCACAGTGCCAGAGTTAAATGAAAATTTATTCTTCTTATCCCCATGATACCCCTGATATTGTTTGATCTCTATTTCAACTTTTAGGGAACACATAAAAATTTACTCAAAGTTATCGATGTCTTGGATCACTAGGGATCTTCATAAACATTTTTTTTACCCAAAACATAAATGGCCAAATTTCCATTAGGAAGAAACAAAAAATCTATAGGTGTATCATTAATGTATTTTGATGTTTTCCTCATACTCCCTGATTGATTTATCATCTATTTTATTGAGGGTAAGTAATTACTTTTCTATTTTAAGTCAGAGATCATGAGGAAAATATTTATAAAAAAATTCGGGAATTCCTTCCACCCATCGCTCTGATCTCTTCCTCAGGTTTGATATTCTTGATCAATGTCCACTAATGATCGTATTCTCCATCCATGTTATAAAAAAACAATATAACCTTCTCTTTCTAGGAACATTGAAGTATGGATAATATCTTCTCAATGGTGTTGATCCATTGGTCTATGATTAACAGATCAAATAATTTATTAAAATTCAAGGGACTTTTCACATAAAGGTCTCCATTAAACCATGTTATTTCATAGTGGTATTGAGGGGTTACTCTCGATTTATGTTTTTATTCATAACCAGATTCAAATTGGAGATTATCAACACAAATTTCATGATTCCTACTCCCATCGGGTTGGGAATCTTGTTTGGCCAGTCATCACATTTCCATTCACACTGGTTGTTTACTTGGATCCTCAAATTTATGTACATTGGATAGAATAATGGGAAAACTAGGGGTGATTATTTTTAAAATAATAAACACATAAATGGGAATCCAATTACATTAAAGGGATATTTTATAAATAAAATTTATACTTTAACTTATGAATTTCTAGGAATCAATCTATGTTATCCATGATATATTTCCTAACATAAACATTTATGAAATTTTTTTATTCCCATATTAATGGTTCAAAATTATCTTGTTAATTTACCAAAGTATATACCTGGGAGTGTCAAACGGGGTGTGAAACAAGAACTATTTTTGTGCAACAGTTCTCAATTGATTCTAGATCAATGAAGTGTTTTTAGGTGTAACCTCTAGGTACATCCGTGCCAAATCCAAATCAAATTTTAGTATCTAGATAGGGATTAATTTTCATGAAAACCAATTACTCTATAATTTACCCAAATTTAGGGGGGCGGGGTCTTATAATATTTAGTCTTATTCCTATGGATTTCCCTTGGGTTTTGTGATCATATTCCCAAAAATAACTAAACTTTATTTGAACCAACTGCAGAAACCCATTACTTTATTACACAATAATTCATGATTAATTTAAAAGTATTATAGATAATGAAACCCATAATATTGAGAATTATAGTGTATTTTTGAAATTAGGTACATTACATGTCATGAACCAAGATTAGATTCCATCGAACTGGACACCCAACCCAGCTCGAGACTAGGGCTAAAGGGAATTCCCAAACCCCATAGGCGGGAAACAAGTTCCTGAAAGCAACAGAGAAACAAAAAGGGAATGATTTCTCCTAATATAAATAAATAAAATAAATGGAAAAAATATAAATATATCAGAAATATATATATAAATATATACAATTGACTTCATTTCTACAAGATCTGAGAATTACAAAATATCTGTACAACAACATCCAAAATGGACCTGATGAACACAACGACTCCATGTAACCCCGAGGGTCACTCTATGATAGAAAAAAAACCATCACTAATGGGGATCTAAACCAAGATAAAAACTACACCACAATCTAAAAAAATAAATAACTTCAGGCATGAGTATTAAAGCACAGTAGGTATGCCCAAACAATCTATTCCCTATGCACTTCCATGAAAATAAAAGAAACATCAACTTTATGTTTGAAATACAATATATGAATGTAAGTATTTCCACACATTTTTCCCTATAAAACCAAACACAGTCCATTTCCCATTTTACTATTTAAAACCACAGTCTTTTCCAAGGGGGAAACAGACATTTTTTATAAAAGAAAAGTGAAATTTTATTTATAAAAGAGAGAAGGAGTGTATAATATTTCAAAAAACGTTTTCCATAAACAGTTTAATTTTTTATCATTCTTCGGTATAATGATATAATACTCAAGAATAAAGAATAAAATTATACAATAAAGGGAAATCAAATAATATAACACATGATTATCCAACCAAAAATGCATCACAATCATTCACCTCATGCAACTAAGTACCAATAGACATGGGTGAACCTAGGAGATCATGAATAATCCAAAACACATTAATACATGTTGAATCATCTCAAAATTCATGACTCACTTGATGAAATAAAGAATCCTTCACATTATGAACCACACCCCACATGGTATTGACCAAGGGGAACAATCCCATATTAATAAAACTCAATATATCCCCATGTTATGGACTATTAGCTAGTGCATAACCTAACTAGTGTAACAATTGTTCTAAAAAAATACAATAGTTATTTTAGGTTCTCCATGTCAATCTGTATGTAAAGTGGTGTAATAATCGATTCCAATAGAGCTTCCAATCATATTCATATATATCATATATAATAATTTATGCAATAAGAACCACCCTGAATTACCCCAATGATCATTCTCTTTCCATTAACAATAAAATAAGTAATGGGTCATAAATAGTCCCTATAGAGTATTTCCCAACCATTAAATATCAATAAGACAAGAAGATAATACTTTGGAGGGTTTTCACGATAAACATTCTCACTAATTTCATAAAAGTTACAAACAATCCTCAAGCACAATTCACATAATCATTTCTTTTAAATGAAACACAACCACATTTTGAAAAAGGGGAAAGCACACTGATTTCCATTTAACAATCATTTGTTAAAAATTCCTTTAAATCCCTCACAACATATTTACAATCTAAAACCATTTTCATCAAAATTCCAAATGGGCCACAATGCACCATTACATGTCAATCCACTTTCTAAATACTAATTCACACTTATTTTATACCCAAAACTACTTGGAAAGACATTCAAGGAACCTGAACTATCATTCACTTGCCATAAATTTATTGAAAAATCAAAACAATGATTTAGATATTACAAAATGCTTGCAAAATCCAAATGATCATCTCATTAAACACATAGTGTGAAATATTAAACAAAAAAATGGAATATACTTCAAAAAAATCAAGAAAACCAACTCATTCCACTTAAAAAATATATTTCAAAGGTCACATAATAATAATTAACAAATAAGGGAGGTGATAAAACCATGAAACTAAGAAATATTAAATTATAAAAGCAATTATAATTGAAAAAATTCCCCAAATCACATATTCTTGAACAATACTAACCAGAAACAACTCTAAAAATGCTCTGAGAAGCAAGAACATTCACAAGGAACCCTAAGAAGTAAAACCCCCCAACATTGCACCAACCTAGTTATCCAAATCGGCCAAACATGACCAATATGGTTAGAGAGGAAAGGGAAATGGAAGAAAACCAAAGGTTAAAGAGAGAGGAGCTATAACCATTCAATCGGGGTGAAGAATCACCACAAAACCACATTGAATTCCCCTCAGATGGGATTATAGGAGCCAAAAACCTCAACAAGAGGTATCCCAGTCATAGGGTTTGAATGAGAGAGTCCAGGGGAAGAAACCTCACTTAAAAATATGTATAAAATCTTAAAATACCATATTTTTAGTGGGTTGCATGGTTAGCTAGCATGATTTAACAATGTTTGTGTGAACCATGTGATTTCTCATTTCCTAGTGCTGCACGGGTTGCACACTTAGGCTACATGTTTAGTTTAATCTTGTGACCAAACCATGTGATCCCTTCACACATAAGATGCATGGTTAAACTGACCATGCACCTTAACCGTGCGAACTAATGACCCCCAAACACCACCCATTTCACCCCAAAACACCTCTAACTCAAGGGGATAAACCATCCATCAAATACAACCCATAGAGTAGTGACACTAGCGGTTTCACAAAATCTCCACCAAGAAATTTCCTCCCCACACCTTTACACTACCAATGAGAAAGGGAAAATAACCCCCGCCCAAAAATTTTATAAAGTTAAATTTTAAAAAAGAACACCCACAAAACCAACTTTAAATTTGGAACACATGGAACGTGAGAGAAAAATCAAGAACTGAAATATAGTTTGAAAAAAATGACGAGAATGAAAGTCCGAGTGTGACAATTTTCACCACCATAAAAATTTCCACCCTTGGAATGTCACAAAATCGTCCACTTGATCAATAAAATACTAAATATTTCATAACCAAGAGATTAAAACTCATAAACCATGAAAACTGTAACCACTAAAAATGCAAATTACACGTCCTACCTAAAACAAAACAATAATACAAAACCATATCCTGATAAATAATGGAAAATTCAATCCAAAAACATTACAACCATGCTTCAAATGACACTGTTGTTCTCAATAAAAAAATACCAATTTTGTCCCAAGACAAAAAGAACTAAGAATTAGATAAATTCAAAAGAAAACATTTTATACTAGACCACATCTGAAACCAAACAAAATATTAAACATGGGAGTTCAGAATAGAATCAGCACCATTAGAGAAAAAATATCACAAATTATCATAATTGAAATCTAAATGAGACCTATGGTGGGTATCCCCTCCATTTATGAGCTATCCATTATGGGAATCCCAACATGATTCAACTTGGAATCTTTACCCCACACTGATAAACAAACCCCCACCATAAGTGGAAGAACAATAGCTATCCTAGGGAACCTTAAATTGTCTCTATTCCCGAATTAAAGATAAAGGCCATAATAAGGTCCATCAAACCATAAGGATTTCTAACTATGTTCAAGATTCACTATAAGACCTATGGATAGAGCTCTGATGCTTGAATAATCTACATCCTCAGAGTTAGAAGATGATAACCCCTGATCAGAATTTTAAATTCAGAATTTCTATGAATTTTCCCATTGGAACATAAGTTCAAATGAAAAAAAAACATTCACCTTTTTAATTTAGATAAAATATGACACTACAAAACACCATCGGACATAATCACTACAAAAAATAAACATTACAGCAGAAAGGTATGTTACACTTACCCAAACAACACCCTACTATTACAAATGGACTGAGGTGTATTTCAATGGTTTTGATATAGCTCCATGATACTACCTAGAAACACCATGATAGAACCACTGTAAGTGGTCTATGTGCCTACAAGAATGATAAGACTTTGGTGTACTCAGAAATAAAAACTTCTTATGATCTGACTTGCCACAATTATGGCACACCATGATTACACACCCAAAAGATGTTCATAAAATATCTCGATGACTTTTGATCCCACAACTTACACCAACAACTTCATGCCAATTCCACACTTCCTTACTGTAATTTCACTCATTAATTTAAGGGACTGGAAATGGGATTACTACCCCAATCACCCCTTAAATCAAAACTTTAACATGAATAACATTCCTTAGAATGTCAAAAAAAGTTGTTATACTGAAAAATGAAATTTTCAACTGAAGTTCAGAAAGAATCCAAAACACTAAATGTTTATCCATTATGGAAACCTCTAAAAAATACTCTATAATGTAAGGAACAAGATCCATGAAATGACAGATGTAATCTAACCTTGATTTGCTAAATTTCTATAAAAATAACACTACCATTCCCTTCATAACCTTTACTATCTCAAATAAATACTAACAGATGAATGAATTATTGAAGAAATCCCATGTAAGTTCTTCTAGATGATTTTAAAAGATATAATATTACAATATTTGTATGTTGGTGCTTCAAACATAATGGTATAAAACATCACCTTTAGCGAATTGAGAAACTCAACTAAATTGAACATGCTTTTGATTTTCCGCATTCACTCTTCTGCTTAGAGAGGATCTTCCTGACAATAAAAAGAGGCAGATTTAACTTCCAAAACTCAAAAATGAAATCCATAGGTCGATCAACTGGAGGGTTTTCTAATCTGGAAACACCCATAGTTGTGCCATGATTATCCATAGAGTATTTATGGGAAGGACACTAGACAACAAGTAAACCAAGGGTTCAATCAAAACCAACCCATCAACAAGAAGTCTCAATCTCAAAACACTACATAAGAAAAATCATTCCCAAAACACAAGAAAACAAATTACACCACCACTGGTCACAAAAACGTCAAAATTTTCTTTTCCTCTTTAAAAAACTTTTGGAAAAGTTAGACATTTTAGAAAGGTAGGAAAATCCCTAGTGTTATTTCTTAGAGCCTCACACATGAACATTGCCATGCCAATCTAAGCACCCATGCACTCATTCTATCTACCATCCACCCTTTCACACAGATCCTCGCATATGGGTTCTCACAAGAATAACAAAGTCCAACCACAACTTATTTTAAACCTTTGAAATAGAAAATTCCACCAAACATTTTTCATTTCTAAGTCACATGGGCACTGTGCATGGTTAGGCTACATGGTTTACCAAACCGTGTGTCAAATGTGTCCCCTTTATTTGAAAAATTAGGTAGTCACATGGTTTGAAAAAATGGTTTGGGAAGCCATGTGAAAAATGTGTATCATGGTTCTATCTAGAATTGTAGAACCATTTTCATTACTTTCTCGTGGTTTTCATAACTATTCTTTAGACGTGCGCCCTTGAACAGAAACACCCAAGGTTATCACATGGTTCTTCTGGTAATGACACAATTTGGATTAAACCATGTTAAAACCGTGGAACTCAAATTGTGTAAGAAGAAAAATAACTGAAAATAGGCTCATCCTTAAAAGGATTCACAGTTACCCATTACCTATGCATATAAACCTTACAACTAAAGAAAAACAACCTGAAAATAAAAATCTAAATATAAACCACCAAAACTCGAATGAGAAATATAGAAAAAATAATAAATCACAGTTAAACCAATTCGTATCATTAAAAAACCTTCCATCAATTAAAAAAAATATAATTTCATTAAAAATCGATTGATTAAAAACTCACATCACGAAAAATAGTTTGATTAAGAATCATTTTATGAAAAATCCTCTTCTTAATAAATGAAAATTTACAAATGCCTTTAGAAAAGGAATATGAAAATTAATTTTTACACGTTCCAAAAAACCAATCCAAGACCACAAGAAATGAAGTTTTTCACTATTTTAAATCAAGGGGTTTCAGGCAGTTTCAGAATCAAAAGGTACCCAAAAACATCATAAAGGGAAACTAGTGTTGATTGGAGACTTGACTATATAGTTGGAAGCCATTTTCCAATCGGAACACCACCATAAAAAGTCTTTTAGGACCATGTACCTAGCCCCACATGTCTTTCCAGGCCCTATGAGCTCAGTGTGACCTTTATCCCAACTCCCTTTACATTTCCCAAATACCCATCAAACCATAAGAACAAAAAAAAGAAAACATAACATGAATTTCCATGGTAACCCAAGGTTAAACATAGAAATTGTTTTCCATACACTCCCTCGTACCTATAACCCATGTCCCAATAGTCCTACTCTATCTACCATTACATCCCAAATAACAAATGGTGTTCTAAAAGAAAGGTAATATATGGAACTGACCTTATCTGATAGTATTTTTCACAAACCATGTTGAGATTATATCCAACCCGACACCTGAAGCAGCCTCAGAGAAGTCCCTAAGGGTATTACCAATCCCCACGAGCTGAAAAATAGTGTCGGGAATCAAAAGAGAGAAAAAAGAAAAGATACCACATAATATAAATAAATAAATTGAATTTCAGAAATATAAACAGAGTAGCCCATATATATATAAATATATAAACTGAACATATTTGATTGAAGAACTGAAAAATTCAAAAACGTTACACAAAAATTTCTAATTTGGACATGATGAACACAACATCTCCATGTGACATCGAGGGTCATTCTCCGATACCAAAACCAACCATCTCCCATAGAGATCAAAACCAAGATAAAACTAGCATCAAAAGATAAAAACAAGAATGTACTATGGGCGTGAGTATTAAAAATCAATCAGGATTCCAGAACCATATATTCACAAGGAAAGTCCTTTAAAATAAAAGAAACATCATCTTTAGTTTTTAAATACAATATATGAAATGAAGCTTTTCCACATATTTTCTACTTTAAAACCAAACATGATTTTCCTTTTTACTATTTAAAAGAACACACGTTTCCAAGGGGAAGAATATGAATTTGATAAAAGAAAGGATATATTTTAGTCATGAATTTGAGAAAGGGTGTAAAAAATTTCCAAAACCATTTTCCATAAACAATTGAAAACATTTTTATCAGTTTTGACATAAAGATACACTACATAAGAAGTAATGAAAACAATCATACTTTATGGGAAATGAAAAAATATCACACAAGAGTGTCTATCCAAAAATGAATCATAACCATTCAATGGAAGTATCTATGTTCCAAGAGACATGGGTAAACCTAGTGGCTCATAAATAATACGGAACATACTAATACATGTTGACTTATCCCAAAAAGCATACCTCACTTAATGAAATCAGAATACTATCTCACACTCGGACAAACTACAGATAGTACAGACTGAGGGGCACAATACCATATCAATAATACTTAATATATCCCCATGATATGGGCCACTAACTAGTGAATAAACTAACTAGAAGAAAAATAATTCTCATAAAGTTCAATATCCATTCTCATTTATCCAATCCAATATGTAATTCAAATGGGTTTGATAATCTATTACAACTGAGCATCCAATCAGAAGTGTATAAATCATATATAATAATATACACAACATGAACCAACCCAAATTACGCCAAAGATCAATCTATTATCATGAATAATGGAATGAGTAATAGGATACACGAACTACACAATGAGGATGTAAGACCCATTCAATATAAATAAGGTAAGAAGATAATCTATTGTAGGTTTTTCATGATAAACATTTTCACTACTTTCATAAATGTTCCCAATGAGACTCAATAACACTTCAAAAAACCATTAATTTTAAATGAAACAAAACCAAATTTCGGAAAAGTTGAAATTACCCCACATTACATTTCATAATAATTTATAAAACAATTACTTTAAAAAAATCACACCACATTTAAAATCCAAAACCATTTTCATCAAAAAGAAAAAGGGACCAAAATCAACCATCACATGTCTAACCACTTGAAAAAACAAAATTCACACTTCTTATAAACTCTAAACCACTTGATAACTCTTCCATGGAACCCAAAACATCATTTCACATATCAAAAATTTATTAAAAATCCAACCCTTACTTTAGATATAACAAAATGCTTTCAAAATCTAACTGAGCATTTCATCAATCACTTAGTGTTCGATATTAAACAAAAATGGAATATACTTCAAAACAATCATGAAAACAAACTAATTTTAGTTCAAAAAAAATCCAAAGGTAAAAAATAAATATTTTACATGTAAGGGAGAATCATAAAGTATAAAACTAAATAGTCTTAACTTATAAAGGAATGTACAAAGGTAAACCGACCTCAAATCACATGATTTTCAACTATACCAACCCAAAACAAGTCCACGAAGATTACAAGAAGTAAGAAAATCCATAAGGAACCCTAATAAAGAAAACCCCAAGCATCACAAAAACCTATTTATCCAAATTTTGAAAACATGTCCACCAGTATTATAGAAGAAACAGAAAACAAAATAAACCTAATGGAGAAAGTGATAGGATCCATAACCTTTCAATCTCGGTGAAGAATCACCACAAAACCACCTTGAATCCCACTTGGAGGGTATTGAAGGATCCAAAAACAACCATGGGACGTGTCCTAGTCATATGGTTCAAATGGGGGAGTCCAAGGGAAGAAACCCCACATGAAAATAAGGAGAAAATCCAAAAATTCCCTTTCCTAAGTGGGGTGCACGGTAAGCTCACCCAGTTTAACAAACCATGAAAAAACCATGTGATTCCCACTATATAGTGATGCAAAAGATGTATACATAGGCTACATGGTTAGCCTAACCATGAAACCAAAACGTGATACCCCTGCACACCTAGAATGCATGGTAAAAAAAATCACATTCCTCAACCGTGGAACCTGGAGAAAACCCCACAAAAATCCCCCTTTTCACCCCAAAAATCTTCTAACTCAAGCGGATAAACTATCCATCAAATAGAACCCACAGAGAAGAGACACTAGGTGCTTCAAAAACTCTCCACTAATCAATTTCCTCCTGACCCCTTCACACTAACAATGAACACGACCAAATACCACCCAACACTTCTATGACTCAAAATTTAAATCAGGAACTCCCGAAACACTAAATTTAATCTGAATCACCCAAAACACGAGAGAAAAACCAATAACCAAAAGATAGTTTGAAAAAAATGGATAAAAACGAAAATATGGGTGTGACATTACATGAAAACATAAAACTAGGTGTAAAATTCAAATATTAAGAACATCCTTAGCATGCTCATAATATTCCTCTATTCTCAAAAGTGTGTGGGATAACCTATGGACATACAGTAAAAAGGGGTGAGATATAATCCCAGTAATGGAATAAACAAATAAGAACATGAATAAATTATTACATTTTCTATAATAGTAATTTCAAGGGGACACAAAAGGGGCGAGAATCATAAACATGAATAGTGGGGCATGATAAAATACAATAACATAAATGAAACATGGGAATGTGGAAATAAATTTAAACATGACATCATAATCATAATTCAATGTTAAAAACAAATAAAAAAATAACATAACTAGAATAGGAAAACTTCCCACACACCACACATGGCATCTCATGAGGCTTAATCATTTCCCAATGTATTGTAGTGCTATCTTGGTGAACAAATCGTAATGAAATCTTGTACATGGATATGTGTGCCACATAAATTAAATACATAAGATCACATTTAATCACATTTAATCCCACAAAAATAGTGTGTGTATTATATAAATTTAATTACCCAATAAAACAAGTACAAGTGTACAATGTTGAACACCCTTGATAGGAAATGGGTATGGGTATTTACTACACAATTGTTTGGCATTGAAAATCATAGGGAAATTTCAGCATCAAAATAGGGGTACATAAATGTTAATGAAAGGTATTAATGAGATTGAATGGGGTATATCATAATTTATACATAAAAAGGGATTAAGGGTTATATGTAAGAACATAATTCAACATTAGTAATTGGAGATAAAAGGAATAATATAAGGAATATGCTTGAATAATGAGGATAAGGAGAGGACCCCTTACCTCAAGAGGGTGATTCCAAAAGCATGGTAGGAGATTATTGAGAGCTTGTAGGAACCTTGGAAGGATTTCAAATTAGGTAGTGTAGAGTAATTACATGTTCCGAGTTTTTTAATCTAATAGGAATGGGTGTTTTGGTGGGTTTATATAAGAAAAGAGAGAGGAATTCATTATTATTTTCCAAAATTATGTTTTGAACTCTATATAAAAAAAGTAATAAAAACCAAAAACCATAAAATGGGGTTTTCCAATGGTTTCAAAACAATATTATTTATTTCCAATATTTTAAGGGAAGGGGAATAAATCATTAAAATATTACCCTCAGTGATATTGAAGTGATTCATGTTCTTAAGGAAATGATTTTAAAACCTTGAAATATAATATAGGTTTTGCAGGATTAATAAAGTATTTATAAAATAAATAAATTAACCTAAAAAATAAATTAATTTTAAAGGGATAAATATATCTTGTCATGGATACCTTTTATAACATTTATTATGTCATTTGGATTTATTATGATCCCATAATACGCACTCAATATTTATACAATATTTAAGTTTTACCTTAAAAATTGACTATCTCAAAAAATTATGAAAATTACACTATTGGATAATTTAAAGGTGAAGATTACAAAAATAATATTTATTTTATAAAAATTATTTTCTAAATATATCAATTTTTACTTTCAAAATATATTCTACATCAATTATGAAAATGAAATTATTTTGAAAATAATTTTTTTTGAAAATTTAAAAATAAACATTTGACTTCATAAAAAGTATATGATAATTTATATTTGATATAAATTATTTAATAGAAATATTGTATTAAAATATTTTTTATTTCTAAAATCCATTAATTAGTCAGAATAAACTTCTTAATTGAAATTGATTATTATCAAAACAATACACTTTTTGTTTTATTGTACAAAAATCAAAATAATTTATAAAGAAACAACAATAAGAATAAAATATATTCATTATTCTATACTACATATATATATTTATATTATTATGGAATTGATATACATACCTTTATTACACAAGAATATTCTGTATGGGAAAGGGTCACAACTGTGATATGTTCATTGGGTGGTTTAACATACATGGTTTAGGCCATGATATTGATAATCTTGAACTATTCCCTTAAATGGTTTTTATCATGCATTAGTTGTTATATATAAGATTGGTATTTGTCAAGATCAAATCCCAATGATTTTTTCTCCCTTGGGAGCTCTGATAAATGGGTTTCATAGCATAGGATCATACTATTTGAGTCCATCACATCATTTTTCCATGTCAATTTTATTTTTCAAAATCATATATTTATAATAATCATATGATCACTTTTCAATAGATATATTAACAATGATTATGATTCTTAATGGTATTTTAAATACTATAGGATATAATAAACCCAAATAAGTTCATGTGCTATATATAACAATAATACATAATAATACATCTAATTAAATCACAAAGGGAATATTATTTATAAAAGATTGGGTTGTTAGAATACCGGATAAGGTAAATAGGATTGGAATGGGAGTGATCCCAGTTCATTAAGGGAATATATCTACTTTGATAGTCTTGGGAGTGAATCTTGAATACTATGATGGCTTGGGGAATTAACCAATTCTATTATGATATTTTTTTCACTGATCCTTTTCTACTAAGGAAATTAGTTTTCATTATTATGTGTATGACACTACTCCACGTCTTATGAAAATTTTATGATCTCATGGATCATATTATTGGATTACCTTATGATTAATGTCTTATGAATAACCAATATTAATTCCATGACTCGTGATTTTGAACTTTGATATATATGGTATGGTTTTCATAAGTTTTGATCACGTTCTCTTACCCTTATGACCACTTTATGTTTATATATTTTCATCCTTTTACCCTTAATAAGAATATGAGGTCACCAATTCTTGTATTTACATTCCCCAGGTTATGAATAATGGTTTTAAATAGGTTATTTATATAAATATTATTAAAGGGTAATATATTTATGTGAAACATTGATGATAATTCCCTAAATAAGAAATTATGCACCTCTTTTCCAAAGGCACTAAACCATTTTGATCCCATAGGATGTTTTTGTGTAATGTAATGAATATTCATGTATAATATGTAATATATATGTATGAAAATCCTAGTTCACTAAATATCTCATGCCTAAGAGGGTACATAGGTAGTAACTATAACAACCCTGCTCTTTATTCCACATCAATACATAATTTATTAAAAAAAGTTCACATAATAAAACCTGAATGATCGAAAAGTGTAGTGTATTTGGTAATTAGGTATATAAAACAACATATTAATCATGGGATACAATAACATTATTGGAAACTTCCTTACATTCTTGTAAAATTTCATGGATTTTTAAAACGTCACAGTATAACCTAGGGAATCACATAAGAAAGGGGAGAGATATGAATCCCACTATGGGAATAAACATGAAAAAAGGTGATACATGTTAGAAAATAGAGATATAAATGGGGGAATAAAAATAATAGGAAACATAAATATTAACAATGAGACATGATATAACATGATATTAATAACATGGGAAATGTGACAACAACATAAAAACTATATCATAAACATATATCAAGGATAAACTACCAAGAAATCATGGTTGAAAAGTCAATAAAGTAATTAGGTTGAATACCTGTCTCATAATGATTTATCATGATACTAAATATTATCCAATGTGTTGGAGCACTATATAATTTCAAGAACACCCATCACATTCATCTCATTCCCAAGCTTAAGTGTGCCACATATATCATTAAACATGGATTTATTCATAATCAGAATTTACTCGATGATAAAGGATTGTGAAATAAATACAATTATGTCCCAAAAAAGTATACATGCATAAATATGAACACCCTTGATAGGAAATTGGTATTCTATTCACTACACAATTTTTTGGCATTAAAAATCCCGGTGAAATTTATGCAGCATAGCGGTACCACTTAAAGAATAATAAAAATGGATTGATGAGAGATAAGAGGGTCTCTAGTAACATGACAAAAAATTGGAATTAATATGGAATATAAAAAACATATCCCAGCATTATAAATTTTAAATTGAATGTATGAGGTAATTAAGGAACTTGAATAACAAAAATAATTATAACTATATTTTGGCATTGTAACATGGGTACTTAAAGGATCACTGGAGGATTAATGAGAGTGAAATGGAAAAATAATCATTTATAAATTAAATGTACAGTAAGTAAAGTATTAAATAAAATTTCACAACATTAGAAAATGGAATTTTAGAGACATAACATAAAAGAACTGCTTGAATAGAAATGAGAAGATACAAATCCATTATGGAATTTCGGTATAGTAACGACTTAGGTAGAGGTTAAAATGAGAGATAATAAATGTTCCATAATTCAAAAAAAATAATTGTACATCAAAATAATGATATAAATGAAATTAAATATATTGAATCAAAACTAAGATGACTAATTTCAAAGGAGGTGCATAAATTTAAATGATAGGAGAGGAATACATTAGTTTATTGTGTGACTCCAAATACATGAGAGGTGTTACTTGAGGGACTAGGGGAACTTTTAAAGGAATATAGAGAGAGTATGGTATAGTAATGACATGCTCCATGGAGTTTTATTGAATAAAGATGGTATCTTTGGATGTTTTATATAAGAGAAGAGGGGGATTTCTTTATTATTTTGGTTTGGATGATATATAATAAAATAACCAAAACCAAAAAACATCCAATGATTTTTTCTCATCGTGATGTTAGGTATTTTATTCACTTTACCCTATTCAATTAAATTCTTATTTTTCCTAAAAATTTACTATAGTGGAACACCCTAGGGTCGATCACAAGGACGCCTCTCACAACACACTGCTTTTCTATTGTCACTATAAAACTAGATTATATAATATATATGTGGGAGGATTGAAATGAACTAAGCTAAGAAATTAAGAATGAAATAATAAATTTCTGTCAGTGATTATAATCCATAAACAAACTGATATGAGAAAACAAATTAAAGAAGGAAGCGGTGGAAATCATTGATCTTCAAAGATTCCCTTTATCATTGTTAGCAATTTTATTCTAATTAAATTGTCCAATTTATAACTCAAGAACTATATTTATACAACTATATTGACCTAAAACTATTTTGAGACCTCAAATATGGGTGTTTATCCACCCATGAATGTGGTCCAATTTCTCAAAGACCTCTGAGCAATCAAAACTAATTGAACATGTTGTGCACAATGGGGAGAACTCACCCAATGAAGTGTAAAAACATGACAACTATTTTACAACCAGAAGTGGATAAATATTAATGGAAAAAATATAATAAAATTAAAACAAGAGATAAAATACCTTGTTCAATCATGAAAAAAAATTCTAGTTTTATTTAAATGAAAAGATTTTATAATAAAAACCACAAACCCAAATGGGTAAATGTCATCACACCATTGTCGGCCACCACTGCTTGGAGTTTAACCCATTATGGATTGATTATTGTTGTAAATCTCTACTCCATAATTGAATCTCCAACTCATCTCCCTATGGTCTGGACATCCCCAAAATGGTGTTGGGAAGGAATGTAATGAGTTAAGAGGGAGGAGCTCCCATCCGTTTATAGGCCATATTTTTGTTCCCTGAAAGTGAGCACTTTTTTGTCCTATTACATGGATGCTTCACAAGTTTTGTCCTCCATAAAGTTTTTTCATAATTATCATTTTAATTCAACCTCAAAATTTCAAATTCATTGGATGTTCCTTGAGGGAGTTATGGATTTTTTATTGTCTATGACTTTTTCTAGATAAAGGTTCCATGCATCTTCCTTCAATTGGTTTTGTTCAATGGCCAACATAATCGATTCTAAACTCTATGAAATTTAATTTTTGAATGCTTCTTTTAGTTCTATTTCATCCCCTAGTAGAATCACCTCATTTGGAGGTGTGTAGATTGAATTGTGATTCTGTTACATAGGTGGGGTCCATGCTATCTGCTCGGAAAAATCGTTAAATTAATTGATTTATTTAGGCCTCTAAATACATGAACAATACCTTGGTCTATAAGAAAAAGTTGAAATTAATAGAATAATAATTTCAAAAAAAATAGAATAAAAAAATTTGGAAATATTTTTTAGGATAAATGACCATAATACCCCTACAATAAAAATATGTTAAAAATCCAGAATTAATCCATTTTCACATTTATGCTCAAAATAACACAAACAAATAAATATGTGACAATCTCCAATCAAATAAAAATCTGGTTGGTTGAAAAATATTGAATTATAGAACAAAATATGTGAAAATATGAGCTTCATCAATCCCCCACACTTATGCATTTCACTCCTGAGCAATTATCATATATTCTAATCAAAATTCACACAACAAATAAAATTGAGGAAACATCAACGATCTTTTCCAAAATGAAATTACATCATATTTCATATATGAAAAAAATTCCCCATCATTTTTATTCCCCACATTTAAATTTTTTCAACCTAAAAAATCCATCCATGGCCCAATCACAACCTACAACACAATGAATTTTATGTCATTCTTCACTCAAGAGAAATAAATTCTGGAGTTATACTCATACATGAAGATTTCATGCATCACCATAAGCTTCTGATAATTAGAATTTCTCCAAAGTGTGAAACATGAAAATGAATTAAATCATTATGGATTTAATTAAAGGTTCCAATGACTCTATGGATTTGGGTTGGTGGGTAATTGATTTAAAATTTATGGCTTCAAAGAGAAGGTTTGAATCTTTGGTACAGTGCATGAATAATCTAGTGAAAAAATAGGATAAACCTCACTCATATACCTATGGGAATGTGAAACACAACAAAAAAATTTGTTTTAAAATGGTACATGATCCAATCAGTTATTAAAAAGACTGCTATCATCCAAGTTCTTCCCATTTTTTCTTCTTTTTTTCTTCTTTTTTTTAAATCTTCAGAAAGGCACAACTTTATTTTCCATTTTTTTCATGGATGATGAGGTGAAAAATTAATACCATCAATTAATTAAAATTCATGACATTGACCATTGGGAGGTATATGAGTCATAAAAGAAAGTATATTTAGAAATTCAATCTCATCTCCATTTTCATTTTCAAATATTGTTTTTGAAGGAGAAATGGATGAAACAAATAAAGCATTATGAAGTTATGACTCAAGCCCAATTTTCAAAAAATACCCAGAAAAAAATGATGAAAGAAACATCACACCACCCAAAAATTAAACACATCCCAATTAACCCACATGAATAGACCTTCTCCCACACTCAAACATTGACAATCCATGCAAAAATACTAAAACTGTGGGTAGGTACGGAGAAATCGGCTTGTAATATGGCTTAAACCTGTAAGGAAATTCATGGAATGTAAGGGATAATGAAGGATAGATGTAAAAGTATGTCTTAGGATAAAATTAGGCTAGCCAAAGTACTCCTTAAATAATGTAAAAAACAATCCCGGAAATCCAATGCTTCAAAAGAGAAAAATCACAAATTCTAGTTCTCACACAAAATACATATTTCCCTCAAGAAAGTGTGGGTATTAGAAAGAATATGTAAAAATGGTTTAGAATACCTCACATGACTAGAGAAATATTTTTATTTAGTGTTTTCATGAGCATGGATTTCAATAATTGGTCAAACGCATAAAATTAATTGAAAATCAAATTCAAGGAAAAACGTTTTCACATCAAAAATCATTTAAAATCCATTATTTACAATATCATTTCAATTTTTTTTCAAAATAAATCAATGTGTGAAAAGTGATAAGAATATTCATTAAATCTCAAGATTCATAAAAAATGAAATTAAAAAGAACACACAGAAAAACTAAGCGGGTTGAATCTCCCCTATGCATAAATATTTCTACCCTTAATTTTATCAGAACAAAATATAAATATGGTTGGAAAAATAATGAGAAGGAAAGATTCAACCATAGTTTATTTTCTAGTAGTATATTTGATATAGGATCCTAGATTATACCACATTAAACCTAAATGAAATAAATAACATATCATGAGAAATATAAATAAAAATAAATTGAAAGGGGAATGAAAAGGGATGATGCTTGGTTTGACCCCCAAGTGGGTTATATGTGTTTACTTAACCTAGTGAGGAAGTTATAATGGGTTAACCCCAATACAAAGGTGTATGGGGTTTCTTGATTATAAAATACAAAAAATTATTCTTCTTGACATCTATTAGTGTATGAAAATATTGATAACCTCTAATGAAAAGAAAAATATACTGAACCCCCAGAAGAGATGAAGGAATGAATTTGAGTTGCAGAGAGGGAGAGAAAAGGATAAAGGGGTGATCCTTGTTTAATTTTTATAGAGGAGTGGTGTCCAATGGTGATGGATATAGAAGAATAATAAGTGTATTCTCTTTTGGTTCTGATTCATCAGATGATTCTTTAGCTATTTCCTATTTTGTTTCATCATCCTTTTTTGCACCAGTGTATAAATCTACCGGCTCCTCCATTGTTTCCAAAACATGAGAACCTTAATCTTATTCATCATCCAGAGATTTTAGTGGTGTTGATTAATAAACAATATAATCACAACATATATTAGTTTGAAATTCATAATCAATTAAATATTAATAAAAATAGGGCTCATAAATTAAATCTCCCTCATAAATTTCAACTTCCAACTCTTCATCTTCAAGAAAGGCAGTTGGGAAGACATTTGTTGGAGAGGGAAATAGGTCTCCAATTTTTTCTTCAAACTCACTAATTTAATATTAAATGGTAGGTGGAATAATCATTTCATTCTCTTCATCTAGTATTTGTTGTTGTTCTATCGTTGATACCTTAAGCTCTTCCACATCAGTGGCTATCAATGCCATCATCTTGTCTATTTTTTCAAGAATTTTGAGACTCTTGAAATATAAAAGAATTTTCCTACATTTGGATATACAATTTCTCTTCCCTACTAGTCTCAAAATAAAAGTTATAAATTTTCCAATAATTATAATAATCACCATAAAAAACTATATTGGCCAAAGGAATGGAAGATATGAAATGAAATTATCTTTTTTTGTAGTTTTTGAAATATTTGAAATTTATGGGGTGTTTTTTTTAAAAGAGTGTGTGTAAGAACTTAGCCTCCTATAAAAAGGAAATAAATTTATGGTAGGTATTTTAGTCACCTTAATCTATTAAATTAAATTCTTTTTTTTCATTAAAATGTACCATAATGGCACACACTAGGGTTGATCACAAAGAGGCTGCTCACAATGCACTATTTTTTTATTGTCACCATAAAAATAGATTATATAATATATATGGGGTGTCTTGAAATGAAATAAAATAATAAATTCAAAATTAAATAATAAAACTACATTAGCGATTAGAATACATAAAAAAACTGAAAACTTAGAAAATAGACTAAAGAAGGCAGCGATATACAAGCTTTGATCTTCAGACATTCCCTTTATCACTGTCGAAAATATTATTCTAATTAAATTATCCAATTTATAAATCAAGATCTCAAATTATACACCTATATTAACCATAAACCATATCAAGGCCTCAAATATGGGTGTTTATCAACTAATGAATGTGGTCCAATTACCCAAAGACCTCTGAGAAATTGAAACTATTTGAACATGTTGTAGTTAATGGGGATACCCCACCCAAAGAAGTTTAAACAATAGGACAACAATTTTACAATAACAAGTTGTTCAACATTCATAGAAAAAAATTGAATAAAATGAAAAAAAGAAATAATAGAACTCATTTAATCATGAAAAAAAATTCTATTATTATTTAAATGAAAATAGTTTGTAATAAAAACCACAAACTCAAAGGGGTAAATGTCCTCAGACCATCGCCGCCCACCACCGATTGGAGTTTAGACCATCATGGAATGATTATATATGGAACTCTTATTCTCTATAATTTCATCTCCAAATCATATCCCTCCATTCTAGGTGTCCCTAGAATGGTGTTCAGAAGGAATGAAAGGAGTTGAGAGGGAGGATCTCCCCTCCATTTATAAGAAAGATTTATGTTCCCCAAAAGTGAGAAAATTTTGGTCCCAGTAAATGGATTATAAACATGTTTTGTCTTTCATAAAGTTAGTTAATATGTATAATTAGTGTTCACAATCAAAATTTCAACTTCATTAGATTCTCCTAGTGGGAGTGATGTATTTTTTATTATCTATGTCTTTTTTTGGATGATGGTACCATATAGCTTCCTTCAATTGGTTTCACTCCATGGACACCATAATGTATTACAAAATCCATGATATTTAATGCGTGAATGATACTCTCAGTTATCTATTATCCCCAAGTAGAATAACTTCATTTGGATGTTTGTAGAGCAAATTTTGATTCCATTATGGAGGTGGGGTCCATGCTGTCCTCCCTAAAAAATCTTCATGTTCATTGAATTTTTTAGGAATTTAGATGCTCAAATCATACCCTGGTCTAGAAGAAAAAGTTGAAGGAAAATATGAGGATTCCAAAAAACATTAGAATCAAAAAAATTGGAAATATATTTTATGAGAAATGACCATAATTCCTTTGTGATAAAAATATGTTAAAAATACAGTATTAATTTATTTTTTCATTTATCTAAAAATAGAACAAAACCATAAATATGTGACAATCTCCCATCAAATAAAATAATTACTGGTTTAAAAAAATTTAATTATAGAATTAAAAATGTCGAAATATGAACTTCATCACATGGCTTCACCCAAATTAGAGAGGTTCTCATTATTTTACAAGTCCAAGGGCAAAGAGTAATAAATAAATTCCCTTTCATATATATAGGTGAGTCATACTCTTAAAATAATGATTATAAAACCATAAAATATATTAATGGTTTTGAAGGATTAACAAAGGATTTATAAAATTAACAAAATAAAAAAGAAATAACATTATTTTAAAGGGAAAATATATATTTGGTCTTTCATATCCTTTATAGTATTTATTACATCCCTTTTGGGGAACTATGATATCATAATACACAAAATATAATTACAAGGTATCTAATTTTTACATGAAAATTTTAATGTCTCAGGAAATTATAATGTCTCATAAAATTTAAAAAAATTCACCATTGGATAATTTTTATTATTTGATTGAAAAAATATTATTTAATTTTTCAAAATATTTTTATAAATATGTGAATTTTCACTTTTAAAATAAAATCTACATTTATTAAGAAATTATGTGTTTTTTGATAATAAAAATTTTGCAACCCAAATAAAAATTGAATTTGACTTTATCAAATTTTTTTGATCTTTTATATTTAATAAAAATCATTTAATAAAAATATTTTTTTAAAATATTATTTATTCTAAAAATAAACTAATTCAAAAAAATAAATTCCTTAATTGAATTTGATCATTACTAAAAAATAGTATTTGTGTTTTATTGTATCAAAATAAAAAACATTTATAAAGTAATAATAATATAATGAATATATATTCATAATTCTATAAAAACTGTAGATACAAATAATACTAGGGTCTTGATACATATCATTTTAATACACCAAAACATTCCGAAAGAGTAAGGTGATCAATGGTGGGAATTTCATGGGGTGGTTTGACAATCATGGATTGGGACGTGATCTTGAAGAGCTTGGATTTATCCCATAAAAGGTTTATCTCATGATTAAGTTATTGGATATCATCTTTTTTTTGGTCAATGGAGAATCTCCGAGATTCTATCTCCTTTAAAAAAATCCGACAAATGGGATTTTTTGGGTATGATCCTACTAGTTCAGGCCATCAGTTCTTTTTTCTATATTAATTATATTGGTTAAAACCCTATATTTATACAAACCATGTTATCACTGTTCAATGGATATATTGTAAAATGAAAATATACATAACATTATTTTAAATAAAATTTTATATAATAATACGAAAATAAGTGCATGTTTTTTTAATAATATTATTTAATAAGAAATTAATTAAATAAAAAGGTGAATTTTATTTATAAAATCCCTTGTCATTACAATACTCCCCCCCTTAAGAAATTTTCCCTTGAAATGTTATTTTCCCACATCAAAAGATATGAGGGTAACATTGTTTCATCACCTCCCCCAGTTCCCACATTACTTCTTCAAACATTTTGGTTACTTAACAACACTTTTACGAGGTAGATTGTCTTATTTTATAGAACATTTTCTCTATGATCAAATATATTCACCAATTTCTTTTTATAGGAAAGATCATTATCCAATGGTACCACCTCTGAATTGAGTACATGTAAGGGGTGTGGTATGTACTTACTAAATAAGGATACATGGAATACATCATTTACATGAGATAGGTTTACTGGGAGTGTTAGACGATAAGACATTACATTGATGTGATTAAATATCTTAAAGGGACCGATGTATCTTGGACTAAGCTCTCCCTTCTTCCCAAATTTGATCACATTTTCTATGGGGATATATGGAGTAATAACTTTTCTCCAATACCAAATTATATGTTTTTTTGATGATTATTGGTATAGATCTTCTGTAATCTCTGATCAGCCATGATGTGATGCTAAATGGTTTTATCCATTACAACCATTTACACAACTATTTTAGTACTGAGTGGTTTTTACTCCCCAAATTCTTCCTAATGTACTGGTGTTCTTCACCTCTTCCCATAATGGTATCCATAGTGATCCATTTGGATGATCGAGTGAAAAATTTTGTTGTAAGAGAACTCAACCAAAGGAAGATGTTGGTTCCATACTCTTTTGAAGTCTATATAACATGATTGAAACATGTCTTTGAGTGTCTAAATACTTTTCTAAGATTGGACATTAGTTTATAGGATGATTGTCCATACTAAAGATCGGAATAGTGTTTAGAGAATGTTGGAAACATTTCCATAACTTTGAGGCGAATCTCACATATCAATAAGATATAGTAGATAGTGGTACTCCATAAATCCTTACCAATTCTATGATGTATATCTGTGAATGTTGATCCAGTGGGAAGTCCTCTCAAATTGTGATAAATAATATGTATTTGTATGATGATCCATAATAACCCATATAGAATATTTTCTCATATATGTCTTCAATAGTCTAGTGAAAAATTCCCTGGTGATGTTCTCCCATTTCCAAGTTTTTATGGGTAATGGTTCTATCAACCCTTTAGAATTATGCCTTTCAACCTTCATTTTATGGAATATCAGGCACATTGATGTATATTCAGTGATATCCTTCTTTATATTATCCTACCAATAGTTCTCATAGGGATCATGATATGTATTTTTTCATCATTGGTGAATGAATAAGGTAGAACTATGTGACTCATCCAACTATTCCTGATTTAACTCATGATTTTATGGAAAACATTGTCCTACCCCATATTTTAAAATTCCATCTTCATTAACATTAAACTATAAGGATCTCCATTTTCATATAGTTTCCACTTCCTTCTGAAGTCCAAAAACATTTCTTTTAGCATCCTTTAATATATCCAGAAGGGACTTTTGGACAATCATTTGCGAAAGTATTGATGATTTTCCTTCAATTATGATTACCATGTTCATCCTCTTTAATTCTAAGAAGATTGGATACCTCTAAATTTTCATTAATTATAGAATTTATGGATACTTTATACATATAGAGTCCTCCAATTTTTTTTATTTCCTAGAAATGTAGTGAATTGAAAAGGCATAGTCCTTGATCAGCTCTAACTATATTCATTGGTGCATATTTATCTCTCTCTATGTGAATATATACTTGAGTCTTTTTGATATGTATATATTTCATACTTATCCCAAACAGAGATAATACATCCATATTTTTAATGAAAATATCTCCACATCTAACACTAGATCATGAGTTGGGAGTTATGTTTGTGAACTTTCAACTACCTTGAATCATAGGCTATTATTTTGTTATTTTTATTAAATAGATAATGCAATCCCTTCTTCGAAGCATTGCTGAATACCGTGAAAAAATCTACACTTGTGGGTAGTGTGAGAAAAATCGTAGTGATAAAACTCATTTTAGCTCCTTGAATCTCACTTCACATTTACCAATCTTAGAAAACCTAACTCCCAACCAAGATATCTTTTTAGAGGGTTATAAAATTGTGAGACATTTCTGAAAAATCGATGATAGTACCAAGATAATCAATGGAAATTAAAATATAAAACACAAATATTTTCATATGAAATACATTAATTTATAATCTTTTTAATGCATCTATAAGTATCCCATTTCTTGTGATTCCCAAATAATGATACTTCCTTCAACCAAAACTCACATTATCTATACTTTTCATAATGCTTCTCCTTTCATAAGGTCTTTAGCACAATACTCAGATTCTCCTCATGATTATCCTTTATTATGAAGTATATTAGAATATCATTTATAAATACTACCTTAAATTTGTAAAGTTAATCTCAGAAGACTCTATTCATCAAGTATGAGAATATTTCTAGAGCATTAGTGAGTTAGAATGGAATCTCTATAAACTCATAGTGCCCAGACATTATATAAAAATCGGTTTTGTGGATATCCTCTTACTTCACCCTTACATGATAACATAATGACCGAAGATAAAACTTGGATAAGTATCATGATCCACATTTATAAAGTATAGTTCATCAATCCAAGGCATAAGATACTTATTATTTATCATTATCTTGTTGATTTCATGATAATCGATACAAAGGTGCATTGACCCATCATTCTTCTTGATGAAGAGGATTGGTTCACCCCATGGTGAAGCACATGGGAATATGGACACCTTATCTATATTACCTTGTAGTTGTTTCCTCCTCTCTCTAATTTTCCACAATATCCACTATATACATAGTATTTGATAATGTAAATTCCCCATGTATAATCTCGACTGAAAATTCAACCACTCGGTTAGGAGGAAGACTAGGTAATTCCTCAGGAAATAAATTAGAATATTCATTCAAAATATTCATGTATTTGGGGATGGTTGTTTCTATATACCCAATCATATGAGATAGATATACTTGTTTATAGGGAAATAATATTCATTCTTGCGATGATTGTGCTAAAAAATATTAATCCTTCTCATTTAACTTGTACAAAATCAAAATTTGATTCACAATATGGAGAGTTATTTCCTTCTCATGGTAATTTATGTTGGATCTATATCAGTAAATCAAATACATAAATAATAATTTATAAAATTCCACCAAATGATGTATGAAATGGTTCACTAGGAAGTTCATCCCACAAAAATTGACAAGGGAGAAGCTATATAATTGGGATGTAATAATTTTTCCATTTTTTATTTTCACTTACAGCTCTACTTCCATGAATTGTGGTGGTGTTTGGATAGTTATACAAAAATTTTGTTATATGAATAAATGTTTAGAACAAGAATCAAAAAGTGCATTCCCTATTATTGATTGAATAACTAGAGTATATATCACCATATCATTGTTTAGATCCACTTCAGTGGTAGTGATAGAAAAAGTTAACACTTTATTCCTTGGAGGTTGTTGGTTATCTCTGAAAGCCCTTAGCTTAGTGAATAGGTTCAAGAATTTCCCAAGTTTCTTTTAGTTGAAGAAATGGAAACTACACTGGGGGTTCAATGAAGTATTCATTTACTTTTCCACCTTAGTGGGTTTTTCCTATCATAAATTACTAGATAGGTTTCCTTCCTTCCCACACCTAAATAATTTCTTCATTCCCCTTAGGAAATTGTTGAACTGCTTCTTTCCGAAACATTGAAATGTGGGATGTTGTAATTTCTTAGTACCATTATATTTCTCCATCAATAAACTCCTCCTTTCAATTTTTATCCCTGTGATACCATAGCGATTCACTAACCTGAATTTAAACATCGAGGTCACATCAAAAAATTTCCTCAAAGATATCAATAAAACATATTTCCAAGGATTTTCATAGACTAGGATTCATCCCACCAAATAAGTGGTCAACCCTAAATCCGAGGGTGAAAACAAATCGGAAGGCATATTGTGAAAGTATTTTCATGTTTTCTCCATATTCCTCAAAAGACATGTCATTATTTTTTGAGGGAATTAAAATCAGTTTTCATATTAAGTTAGAGAGTGTGAGGAAAATATTTATCGAAAAACATGTATTTGAATTCCATCAACTTCATCACTTTGATCTCTTCCTTAGGATTCATATTCTTTATCAATGGCCTCTACTAATCAACTTCATCCTCCATACGATAAAAAAACAGTATGACCTTCTCTTTCTTAAAACATTGATTGGTGGATAAGATCTTTTCAATGGAGTTGATCCATTATCCCATGACTAAGGTATTTAATGATCCATTGAAGTTTGGAGGCCTTTTTCACATAAATCTCACAATAGAAGCTTGTTATGTCTTAGGGGGATTTGGATGTTCCTTCTAATCTATCTTTGTATTTATAACCTGACTCAGTTGAGAAGGTATTGTCATGAAATGTTTTATTCCTACTACCATCGGGTTAGGAATCTTAATGGGATAATCATCACATTGCACATCACATTGATTATTTCCCCGATTCCTCCTATTTCCATCCATTGGATAGAATAAATGGAAAATTAGTGATGAGTATTTTTAAAAACTATTATACATGAAAAGGGGAGTCAAATTACATTAATAAATAACTTATAAATTTCATTTATTTCGTTAACATATGAATTTATTGGATTTAATCTATGATATCCCTGATCTATTTCCTAACATATATTGCAATGGGTATTTTTTTTATTCCATTAATAATGGTTCTTATTGAGATTATGAATGTACCAAAGAATATCTCCTGGGAGTGTCAAACTAGGTGTGCCAAAAGGCATGTTATTTTGTACCAATTTACACCTCGTTAGGCCCGACACACCTTGATAGAGTTTTACCATTTGGTATATCTGTTTTAGAACCACATCAACTTGTAGTATCTAGAAACAGATTCAATTTCTTGATAAACTAATTACTCTATACTAACCAAAATTTTGGAATGTTTTCCTATACATAGTCTTATCCCTAAGACTTTCACTAGAGTTTTATTAATCTTAATCTCAAAAATAATAAAACTCTTTCTCTGATACTAACTATAAAAACCCTATTATTCATTCCACATTAATACATGATTTATTACATAAAATTACACATAATACAACCCAAAAGATAGATAAGTCTTGTATATTTTGGAATTAGGCACATAGAATAACATAATGAACCTGGGATACAACAACATTTTTGAAAACTTCATTAACATGCTTCTGAAATTTGATATATTTTTTAAACTGTATAGGACAACCTAGGGACAAACATAAGAAAAGGGTGGGTTTTAAAGCTGATTAAGGAAATAAACATGGAATAAGGTGATACATGTTAGTCAATAGGTATATCAATGGGGGTATAAAAATAATATTAATCATAAACATGAACAATACAACATGATATAGCATGATAATCATAACATGGGAAATGTGGAAACAACTTAAAAAATATATCATAAACATTGTTCAAGGATAAACTGCTAAGACATAATGGTTGGAAAATTACCATAAAGGAATATGGTTCACTCCATGTCCAAACATGATGTATCATGATGTTAAACATTACCCAACACATTGGAGTACTTTATACTTCCAAGAACAACCATCACATTCATTTCATTTTTACGATTAAGTGTGATACATAGATCATACAACATGGATCTATTCACCATCATAATTAATTCCAAGATTATGGAGTATAAAATAAATATAATTAATTCCCCAAAAAAAGTTATACATGAATAAATGTGAACACCCATGATAGTATATGGATATGTTATTCACAATATAATTATTTTGGCCAGGAAAAGCATGGAGAAATTTTGGCAGCGTAACAACATTACTTAAAGACTCATAAAAATTGGTTTATGAGAGAGAAGAGGGCATATCATCATGTATGCGTAAAATGGAAATTAATAGTGAAATGGAAACATATATCCCAACATTAATAATTTGAAATATAAGTCATAATTTAATGAAGAAAAAAATAAAATAAAATAATCTTAACTATATTTTAGCATAGTAATAGGTGTACATAAAGGATCATAGGAGGCTTAATCATAGTGAAAGGTTGATTTTATCATTTATAAATTTATTTTACAATTAAAGGAATGTGGAAGAACATATCATAACCTAATAAAATTGAATTCATGAGACCTAATATAATATAAGTTCTTTAATAGAAAAGAGAAGAGATAAATCCCTTAAGGAATTTTAGCATAGTAATGACTTAGGTAGCAGTAAAAAGGGATATGATAAATAATATATCATTAAAAAAATTATAATTATATAGTAATATAATGTTTATAAATGAGTCTAAATATAATATATTTAAATTAAAAGGACTAATTTCAAATGAGGTGCTTGAATTAAAAGGAGAGGAGAGGAATCCATTACTCGAGTGTGTGACTCTAAATGATAGAAAGGGGATTCTTGAGGGCTTGAGAGCACCTAGGGAGGAATCTAGATATGGGACTGAATTGTAAGGATATTCTACAAGGAGTTTGAGTGATGAGAAATTGGATCATTGGTGGGATTATATAGTAAAATATAGGGATTTCTTTATTATTTAGGTTTTGGGCTCTACATAATAATATAACCAAAACAACAAACCATCCAATGGTTTTTGATGATGGGTTCTTCCAAATGGGCGTAGTTCTCATTATATTATAAGGTCAAGGTTTGAAATTAATTAAATAATTCCCTTGCTTATATGGAGGTGATTCATAGTCTTAAAGAAATCATTTTAAAACCTTAAAAATTTATTAATGGTATTGGAGGATTCATAAAGGTTTTATAAAACTAAACAAATAAACATAAAATCACATTATTTTAAAGGAAGAACAAATATTTGGTCGTGGATGCCCTTTATATTCTTTCTTACACCACTATTTGGTAATTATGATTTCATAATACTAAAAATATAATTTTACAGAATTTAATTTTTACAAAAAAAATCGGTTCTCTAAAAAAATAATGAAAAATTGATTATAGTATAATTTTGATATTATGATTCCATAAATAATATGAATTTTGTATAAATATTTTTATAAATTTTTGAATTTTCACTTTAAAAATAAAATCCACATTTATCAAGAAATGATTGGTTATAATAATAATTACGGTTTTATAACCCTTATAAAAAATACTTTTTACTTTATAAAAATTAAATAATATTTTTTATTTAATAAAAAAATTAATAAAAAAATTAATTAAAATAAAATTTATTTATTAAATTCTTTAATTCAAAAAATAAATTCCTTAATTGAATTTGATTATAACTTAAAAATATTGTCTGTGTCTTATTCTATCAAAATAATAATCATTTATGAAGTAACAATAAATGGATGAAAATATATTGATCATTATATAAAAAATAATGTATATAATCATAATTCTAGCATATTGATACATATCTCACTAATACACCATAAAAAACCCTAAGAGTAAGGTTCCCAATAGTGGGACATTTATGTGGTGGTTCGACGAACATGGTTTGGGCCGTGATCTCAGGGAGATTGGACGTGTACCATAAATGGGTTTTCTCTTGATTAAGTTGTTAGATATTAGCATGTACATGGTCTAGGTAAAATCCCAGAGATACTATCTCCCACAGAATCTCCAATAAATGGGCTTTATATGGTACAATCCTAGTAGTATAGGCCCTCAATTATTTTTTCTAGGTCAATTGGATTTGTTAAAACCCTATATTTATAGTAACCATGTATTAAATATTCAATACCTATATTATCAACGGTATATATATAATGGAATTTTAAATCCAATTGGATATAATAGCACAAATAGTGCATGTGTTTTCTATAACCATATTACTTAATAAGGCATTTAATTAAATCAAAATGGAAATATTATTTACAATAGTTTGGGTCGTTAAAGTAACCCATGACCAATAGGGTACATGGATTATCATCACAAACCCAAAAGGGTACACGAGTTATTAGACCTTTCCCTCTATGATTAGAAATTCAGGTAGTAATTTCTTATATATCAGGTTATAATTTCTTATGCATTTACTTATTCTATATTTCTACAATATATTCTTAGGCTATGATACCATGGATCATGTTTACTGTCTCATGTTTCTATAATTGACTAAAATGGTATATGTTTGATCATTTGAAACTACAGGTCATACTATTATGTATTGGGGGAAACGATTATAGTTCCATGTTATTTTTAGTAAGATATTTCTCCAATTTTTGTGATTTATCATATGCCTATGATCTAACCCATGATGAAAAGTTGTTGACTTTTTCCATTAATGAGTGTTTGATCTCACCCCTTTCATATGTTTCCATTACATGGGTTATGAATATGACTATAATTTATGAGACATATAGAAGGGGGTTTAGTGTGGTTTGATTTTTGATAAATTTTCATGAGTATCTTTAAATAAGTTTCATATATAGTTGATCCTCATAGAAAATAAACCATATATTCTTGTGATATTGTGATTATTTATGGGATTTAATTTTTAACTTGTGAAAATAATTTAAAATAAATATCGTTTCATCTCACTTTTTATCAAATACAATTTTAATGAAAGTGTTTCTAGCACTAGATCCGGAAGTTTGGGTCTAGGGAGCCTTAATGTTTATGGCATAAATCATTCCATAATAAAAATAGTATGTTATATTTAATGATATTGATTATGAAATCCATTTTTCTTTAAAAAAAATATACATTATAGCTTATGTTATCTAATATTACACACATTGTTTCATCATTTTAAACATGATTTCAAGAATCAAGAAGAATATAAATATTTGGCACCACTTAAGGATTTGTAAGGATAAAATAAAACACATTCAATGAAACATAATCTAATAGAAACCAGAAAACATAATTCATAATTCTTTGTAAAACCAAAACGATAAATAAATAAAATGAAGAACGTATATGTTTCACTAAAATTGGTTATAGGAAAAATATTTAACAATAGTGGGTGATAAGGATCTTTGAGAAGATACCAACAACTTCCTTTTTTTCTATAGTGTATCAAAAGGATAAAAATAATCACCATATTTTTTGGTGGAATCCTCAATCACAACATGATATGTTTTATCTCTCAAGGAAAAGGTAGAATGAAAAAGAGTTCTTCAAGATATTGGGTAAGATTATTGAACAACTATCACTCAAAATTCTCATGTATATTTCATCATTTATATAAGACTTAATATAACTCCCTAATACTCCTAATAATTTAATCATACATTATAAAACATATGAGTAATGAATTCCAGTTATAAATATTTTTAACTAATAAAGGATAAAACTCCAAAAAAAAATTCATCATATGAAACATAATAATCAATGATAAATTACATGGATAAGATATTGAATATTAAGGTTTATTCTTCCTTATAGTCAATGGATTCTATATTAACTATCTAATTAAATTAACTACAATATAGTATTCCAATTTCTTACACTATGACTGGACAAAGTAATGGAAATATTATATCTACATTTCATATTAAACAATAGACCCAAATAAATAAATAAATTATTATATATCATAGATATAATAAAATATGATCCCCTTTATATCATATCACAAAATATAGCCTAAATAAATCGTATGTATATAGAATTTTTGGTAAATCTCAATCAAGTGAGACTTTTGGGGGTTATAAGGACAATCATTTCTTATCGACATCCTCATTTTATTTTGAGAGTTTAGAGATATTATAGCATGATTTATAATCAAATTTATTCCATAAAACCATTTTTAATTGAAATCTATGTATTGGTAACTACACAATGTTCCTCTAAGTCAACAAATTGTACAACACAATAATTGGGTATTTTGTAGGTCATATACACATGAACGATGAGTTCAAATCACAATTCAGGTTTACTTATGGAGAGCACATGAATGGTGTATTGTGTGTATTTATATCACATGTCCATGTAGAAGGAAATAAATAAGTATCCATGTCAGTTGAAAAATATATGGGCACAAAATCAATGATGATGGTTTTGAAAATTCAATAAGAAATAATGTGGGAGTTGGGATTGGTTCATTAATTCATATTTCCAGTACTTGAATTAAAAAATTTTATATAACACTCACTCAACCATTAAAATCACAATATTTAGGTACTGATAAACTTTTTATCATAATCATTGGTCTTTAAAAGGTTTCATATTATAATTATATTAATATGATTACATAACTTATGAACTTTTATTTATGAGTGACTTAGTCTCTTAGGAAACTCTTATGCTTTAGAGAACTAAGAAACTATATAAAATGCATGGGTTTGAGTTCCACCTTCTCATCATTGAATAATTACTCTATATTTATACACTTAGTCATCATTATATAAAATCCAAAATAATAAATGAATAAAAAGATATAAAATTTTTTATTCATTTAAGCATTTAGAAATAATCCCTAACTACACCCCACTCAAACCCCACTAAGTGTTTATACATATATTCTCATAATATTACCATCGAAATAGACATAATAATAAATATATTATCTAATGCAGATCAGTGATATTGATTCCTCAAATATTATAATATTACTTTGGAAGAGAAATCAACCCCCAAAATCACAATCTCCTTTCCTTGAGTATAAGATCAACTCTTTATACTGCATCTCACACTCTTGGATCATTCCATATGGGTGGGTAAGTGTTTAGATATTTCAACATGGTCAAAAAAATTAATTTACCTTTGGTAAAGATCCATTAACCTAGACTAAATTGATATAATTATCTCTATCTCTCTATTAGATTGGGATGTATCTATCTATTTATTAAATAATTTCTAAATTCAATTCGATAGAATCATATAGGGATTATTTTGGTCCCCCCATCATGCAATTTTTCTCCACATGGAATTAAAATTGATCAATGGATCCTAATTATTTATTATACATTTTTATTTTAAATTTAAGAATCTAGGATAAAAATTCAGTTTTTTGGACTATAAATTCTTATGTTATCATTTTAATGTCTCACTATTTGAACAATAATAATTCATTGAATTTGTGTGCTAAATATCCATTAGAAACAAAATATGTTTCATAGTATAATGAAATTGAATTTTATTGGAAATATAATCTCATGATGGATATATCTTTGTTATTTTATAGTGATACTGGACCTTAAATTGTATCCGTAAATTAAATTTAGTTATGAAAAAATCCTTGAAAGATAACATAGGATGGACTGGTGGTGGAAAAACATTTGCACATGAAATAAATTTCATGTGATTACTAATGTATCCCCATTTTATTTAATTTTTAGATTACCACCAAATAGAGTATCATAATTATTATTACATTACCTTTAGTTTGTAATGTGAATTTTATCCTCAATATATATTCAGTGTTAAATATGTATTTTATTGTATTTTTTATGATAACGTTGATAGCGGAAAATCCTCAGGTGATTCCCCCATGCAACATTATAGATGATGTAGTCCCAATAAGATGATGCAATATCCATTATAGAGAAGATGTAGTCTCATATGAAATAACTTGAGATTATAATAGAGAAATATCATGATATTGGAATATAATTTTGTTATTTATTATCTATGATTTTTTCTCAAGATCACTTCTACAAGACTATATAGGTCTTGATGAATACTCGGGGTTTTCTTCTAAACTTCATTGGTGCACTAAGTCCTTTTTAAATATTTTGGAAAAATTTACCTTTTCTATGCCTAACTTAATATAAATGCCAAAATTTGAATGTTATGTATATTACTTCATCTTCTATTCCTTCATTAAGAAACTACTCACTTATATACAAATACATAAAAACATCAAAAAATCTTCTCTAAACATATCTAGATTCAATTAATATATTGAATAAATTAATACCAATGCATTAATACTTCATATTTCAGTATTATTAATTACATAAATAGTGTTCTACACTCTACCCATTAAAAATTTAGGAATATATAAAAATAAACCAAATATGATTGAAAAAAACAAAAACAATGAAATATTTGTGAATTTACAATACCATACACATAAGTTATTACATATCCTAAATTAATTTCTATCAACATGCTTTAGATAGATCTGAACTCATATTAGTCCAATTCCTAGATCATGAAAGGTTTAAATAAACTAAATTAGCTGAATTATTTTTTAGATATGAAAAAATATCTATGATTTCGTTCCTCTAAGTACATAATAGACCGTTTCGGTCCACATTTCCATGATACACCTTAAATAAAAATATTATAAGTAAATTTCCTCTTAGTCATTTTGGTTCAACTTTTCGATTACTATCCATTTCATTGATTAAATTTAAAAACTCTATTTTTTAGTTTTCATTCCATGTAATGATCTATGAAATTATTGAAAGAGTGATACTAATAAAAAATTAAACCATACCTTATAGAATGAATATAATAATGTTATTTATGATAACCAGAGGTATAAATGAAGGATAGGGTGGTTGACTCTTAGATCTCTATTTTACACTTGTTGATTAATTTTATTTTTCACACACATAATACCTAATTGTCTTAGAAAACATCAATTGGGATCCCAATATACCATTTTAATATAGTTAAAGGACTTACCTAATTATATATTATGATATCTCACCAAGGTGTTTTTATTTTAAAGAAACTAAATCATCCAAATTTTAGTTAAAATATCCAATGTATACAATTTATACTATGTTTCACCTAAAATCATTCCTTTTATGTTTCAATAATGTAGTTTCAAATAAAGAGAATCAATATTCATTAAGTGACCTATCTCTTAGAAAATTAGTTCATTAAATTCTCAACTATACTCTTAATGGGACACACAACACACTCCCATGGAAATTTTATTTTTACCCAATACTTAAAATGTTCTATTTCAATGAGATCTAAATGTTATAAAATATTAAGTTAAATTAGATAGATATGTTAAGTAGAAAAATCCCCTTCCTTGTTTTCTCTCTCTTCATGTGAGTGTATTTTTCATCCTTTATGCTTTAATATTTAACGTTTTCCCCTTATTGAAAATGAAATCATCATAATCATTCTATATAATTATGTTTATTAAAACAAATTAACGAAAAAAATATTTGGCTACCACCAAAGAGTTCCTAGTTTATAATCATCGGCCCAAATATTAAAATCTTTAATCTTTTAGCCTCATAATGGTGTATTTTTCAACCTTTCCCCCTCCATAGTTAGCTTCAGTCTTTGACAATTCACAGTGAATAGATATCTATTCTCCTTAACCAATATCACAACATTATTTGGCTTTAATTCATGTTTATTTACTGGTTTATACAATCTAGAATTTAGTTTACCTGGAAATAACTTTATTCTTGGATTGAATAAATAGATAAATTTTCTACCTTTCATTTATTTCTTCTGAATAAACCATTATATTATAGTTTAACAGTTTCTTTAAAAAAAATTAGTTATCATAAGATACTATTCTAATCTCTTCTATATTTTTCTGTTCTATTATACTATTTTCGGTAGAACACATATAATACAAATTAACAACCTTCACAATCTAACAATATTTTTGTTCAATATTTATTTGAAAATAACATGTTTTCCTAGAAACCAAACTATCTGGTGACTTCCCAATTAGTGCTTGTAATTGGTTATGTAAGAACAGAGTTTCTCATCCAATTGTATGTATAATCCTACCTTGAGCTACCCATTATTCTCTAAAAAACCCCTTTATAGCCTTGTTTGACATTTCAACCCATATATTGGTTTTCTGATGATACAGAGTTACTATAAAATATTTGTAGGCATATTTGTTATCTAAAATTATGAATTGATAATTATAAAAGGGTACAGTATTATAAAAAAATATGGCCTTAAGAATTCCATATCTTTAAAAGATGCATTTTTTTACAAATTTTACAATATTGGAAACTAAATTATATAGAAGGGTGATTTAATCAAACCATTTGGAATACTAATCTACTAACACCAATATATATTCATTCCCCTATATTTTTGGGAAGGGTAGCATAATTTCTAGACCTTAGAAATTGAAAATTTACACTTATCATATTATAGATTATAAAATCTCTTACCTCCTATATATATTTAATATTCTTTGACAACTTTCATAGTTCTAGAAAAATTATCTTTTATATATAGAAAATGAGATCTATTAGAAAATAATATAAAGACCATTTGTTTTTTTAAATTTCTATAGTGACCACTATATGTTATTGTGTGGTGATGGTTCAATATATACAACACATACTCTTCCAATATACACCTTCTAAGAATTCCATTAGCTCACTATTTTAATGAATAAGGATTATCTCATAGATAGTTTTTTATATATTATTTAAATATATTCTCATCATTTCATGTAATCCCTAATGAATTTTCCCTGTTAATTATGTATTTTCAATTAAAGAGTACCGTTTAAAGAATTTGGTTGTAAAAAAATAATTTTTCAGCTAGAAATTAATCCTTGATCAGATGAGTGTGGTATTCCATTAGATTTTACAACCATTATTGGTGATCAATGACCTGATTATTCACTCTCTTTATATCATTGATCTCCCAATAAAACTCTATATTGTAGTAATATAATCATCCTAAAATTTTAGTACAACTTTATTTAGAGATTTTTTGAAGATGAATAGTCTATATAAATAGTGAACATACTTAAAATCGAATTTGATTTATAATATTATATATTACAGATAACATACAGTATCTCTTTATTAATAATATCATAATTGAGTTATGCTCAATTGAGAATATCACTAACATATAAAATAGCATACTATTTCCTATATTTTTCCACCCAAATAATGATACCATAGTAAATTCAGTATAGTAACACATGATTAAGAATACTAGTATCCAATTAGGTTCATATTATTATAGAAATTTATATTTAATCCTTGAATATATTGAAATATACAAGATAATTCTTATAAAAAGTGAAAATTCTATCTTTGATATGTAATGAACAAAATGGTTAAGAAAAGTCCTTTATAAATATTATGTAAAACCCATATTATACTAGAAATAATATTATTTCATTAACTAATGTATGTGGTCATAATGATGTAATCACTTCTATTTTTGAATTATGAACTTTGATAACCTTCTTATAGATTCATTGGAAAAAGGTTATTCCCTATATCACCATGAATTTCCATTTTTTCCAATTGAGTACCAAGTTAGACTCTTTACATCTGTCTAGAACCCTTGATAGATTCTATACTATCACCCCAATCACTATGAATTCATAAATAAACATAATAATTATATTATACCCTACATATGAGAAAATGGTCATCATAAATCTCTGAAATCTGGAAGGATAACCACATAATCAAAATAACATTCTCTTGTATTAAAATATACCATATAGATAAGTAAACTTTTTATTTTCTTGATGATAATGGTTTATTATAGCTTTTTTGTACCCTAAATAATGATTTAAAAAGTAGTAATAAGAGTGTTTTATCAGTCATTAAAGCATAGAAATGATGTATGACGAAGTAAATGGTATTTCCTTACATGTTTGTTTAGTTTATAATAGTCCATGTAGAATCTTCTTATAATTATTGTCCTTGTTTAATTTTTATACATTCAATTAATTTGTAATCATAGTCAACCCAAAATTTTTTGTACCACATGAATCGGGTTCACCTAGTCATTATTAGACATGGGAAATATTATTCTAGCATCAAATAACATGATTAATTTACCTTTAATTCCTTCTTTAAAATAAGGATTCTACCATATTTTATAGTCAAAAATGGGATTAACCTAAATTTCTATGATAATTTTATGTATATATATATTCGGAGGATTCCTTTAATGTATGATATATTATATTATATGGCTATATTATTCCTCCCTAATACATGATGAAAATTTTATTCCTTTGCATATTATAAATCATCAACAGTAATGACAATATGTGTCTATTTTTCAACATTGTATGCATACTTTATCTTGTTCGAACATACATTCAAGTTAAAACATGATGATTTTTTTACTGATAGTTATTCTATCAACTCATCTTTACTTAGTTATTATTAGAACTACTCAATTGAATCTCCATAGTATCTTTATTCAATATTTGAATTAGACAAAATCTATCGGTGATTCTTCCTTGTTATTAATTAATTCATCAAGAATATATTTTTCATAATCGAACTAGATATTAAATTATTTTTTCACCTCTCGGCCAATAAAATATACTAAAAACCGTAATTTTCATCATATAGGGTCTTTATATCCTAAAATACATTCAAAATTTCAAAGTTTGAAAAAATTAAAATGTAAATTTTTATTGGGGTACATCAATTAACATACCCTAGAATCTAGGAATGAAATTATTAATATAACTATACAAGTGTTATCACTCTCAAACTATAAGAACAACAAAATAAACTGGAAGTATAAACTTTACAACTATAACTAGTATGTCTTTAACCATTACCAAGGGGAATATTAGGGATCTTTTACCAAATTATAGTTCAATAGTTATAGGATAGATCTATAAAATTCATAGTTCCTTATAAAAAACACGTGGAATTAAGTTAATATAGGCTCCCAAGTCTACTAAGAAAGTGAATGTCCCATTTCCTTCCAAATCACTGGGGATTTTGAATATCAATATCCTTGAGGGTTTAAAAGATATTCTTTTTAATGAAAACAATACAATATTCTATTTCTGTCATAGTAAAAACTTCTTCTAGACTATTTTTTAGAGTTAATATTATTTAATAATTTACTACATAAAGGAATCTTGGAAAATACATATGAGAATAGAATATTGACTATGATCTAATGGAATATTTGGATAAATATCTTAAAATAAATTTACCTGAATTTAACCAACCCTATTTTTTTTAATTGAGTAGAAACATAATATGATTTTACATCACTATCAAAAATCAAAATCATTAGTCTCCCACAATATCTTTTCTTTCTCGTCTTCTTTTTCTTATATAGATAAACATATATTTTTTTTACAGTATCTTATTATTCCTATTACTAATCAAATTATAATCTAATTATTTTATTTACAATTGTAAAATATATGGCTTAAATCATCCCATGTTAATATTTATTCCATTGTTTGTTATTTACTTATAGCCCAACCATGGGTTTGTTTCATTTATGCTTAGAAATTTCATTTTATCTCTGCAAATTTCTTATTTAGAATGATTCCAAAATTTTATATTTAGATTAAAAAATATTTCTTGGGTCTATTCTACAAGATAATCATTTCATTCAATGTTTTAATTTCTAATCAGTATAATTCCATTCATATTTATTTTATGTCCCTTGATCTCCCTATATTATTCTAATATATTCTATATATCGTAATATGCTTTTTTATATGATAAAAATTGATTTCCATAATCTCACTGATTTCTTGTAAATTGATAACCAAATGTTTTATTCCCATGAAAATCACATTAAAATATTTATATGATGTTTTATCTCTTATTCTAAGAAATATTGAGTAAATTCTTCTAATGTGGATTATTTGTGTTTGAAAAAGGGAATTTATCATGGGTTCTCTCCCATAACCACATATGTATCATTATTAATCTAATAGATTCAATGATGATTTAATGATTATAATATCAAAATTTAGTCAATGTATGGTATCATGGATAAATATGACTCCTTAAATTCTTTAAAAAAGGTGTTACATCTACATATGAAAATAATCAATTTGTGCATTGATATCATCCTTCATTATCACATTGTTGATATTGAATCTTATTTTTATAATGGATTTAAATTGAGTATCAATAATAAGAATATTTTAAATATAATTTATCTCATCTATGATCTTTTATCCATAATGACTTCCTTTAGCAGTTTCAACTAGTGTTTTTCCCTATAACACTTAATCCTTCATAAAATAATTGCATGAGTAGAGGTTACGGGTACTGATGATAGGCACACCATTGGATGTAATCCTTGAATCCTTCCAAATCTGCATGGAAGGATTCTTATCATTTTTTATAAACGTAATGAATTTGGTCCTAAGGTCTATAATTCTCTACGTGGGATATAAATCTTGATAAATTCTTTGTAGATCTCCTCTCATATGATGAATGAATTCTCCTCTTTTTATAGTAGGAATGTTCAAGATTTTTTCCTTTAGAAAGTAGTGTAAATATATCATCCTCAAATCATCCTATTCCACTACATTGAGAGGAATGTAAAGGATAGTTGAGAAAAAACTCATTAATGAATTCTAGAGCATCTTCATAGGGAATTATATTAAAAAAATGTAAATACTAAAAATTATATTTTTAGGCCACAATTACTAGAATTTCATGTCAATGTAATGCATTAAGGTTTTATAATGACCCAAGAGACTTAAAAATCCCTAAAACATAGAGATCCTTGTTCATTGTGAATTATTTCATTAGGAAATTGAATTTCATATTTTCTTATTTCCTCCTATAAAATTTTTATTGATCCATGTATTCAACAGTTCAAGATATACTATAGTTAAAGTGAATTTCAATATTGGGTTCAAGAGGTATAAAGAATGAACATAAACTCTTTCTGATGTTCAGGTACCCATTACAAACTATTATATCTTTAAGTGAAATGTAATATGGAATCAATGAAAATTAAAATTTTTCGAATATAAAATATTTTTTGTATGATCAATTTTTTTGTTTTTATATATGTTATTTAATCATGAATTTTGTTGTGGAAATACTGTTAAAAAAATGGCACCAAATGTGTTTGATAGAGAACTGTGTAGTGGTAACTACATAACCTCCTTATAAGTGCAGAGGGTTGTAGGACACATTAGGTGATACATTCCTAGGATATATCCATATTGATTATAGGGTCAAATTAAAATTTATGTTTACTTATAATGACGATGTGAATGGTGTATAGTGTGTATTTGAATCATATTTCCAAGTAATAGGAAATAAACATGTATCCAAAATAGTTGGGAAGAGGATTTCTATAAATTAAATGATGATGGTTTTGAAAATTTAGTAAGATATAATGTACGTGCTAGTATTGGTTCATTTTCTCATTTCCCTATACTTGAATTCATCAAATATTTTCTTGAAAACTCAATAAATATTTCACGAACTCTCTTGACATACTATTCACCTTATTAGTATATTTTCATATCCCTATAATGTGTGTTATTATAATTATATTGAGGGGATTATATTATTCATGGTATGTTATTTTTGTGTTCATTATCCACTTAGGACACACTCATACTTCATAGAATTAAATATCTACATTACAATGATGGGTTGTATTTCTACTTTTTATCCATCATCTATTTTTCATAAGATTATCTACTAGGAAATCTTGAGATAAAAGAATAATGAAAATAATAATAAAATAGAATAAATCTAATTTATTCAGTCCTTTTAAAATAATCTAAAACTAAACCTCACCCTAACCTTAATATGTCAGTATCCACACCTTATCATCCTATTACTATCAAAATAATCAATGTGCGAAAATGGTTCTCTAATGGTGATTATTGAGGAAAATAAATCTAAGTTCATGGTATTTCCTTGATTTAGTGATCATTGTTGATGCCAAAAATATTTGACGCAAAGGGAAGAAGGAAAAGAAGCCCGCGCACTACCTCGCGAAGCCCTGACACGGAGCTCCCACAAGCAACGCGGCCTCCGCGAAGCCCCAAAGGTGGTACCGCTCCGCGAACGCCCTGATGTTCACGAGCCCGCCACGAAGCAGAGGAGGAGGTAAACCTCCGCAAACACTCTGACGTTCACAAGACCGCTGTGAAGCAGAGGAGGCGGTAACCCTCTACGAACCCAGTTGAAGTTCGTGACCCACTGCGAAGCAACCGCCTCCCCTTCGCGTCGCACGAGCTCTGCAACGCGACGCCCCTTGCCTATAAATATTGTGCTCCCCCTGAGCCCACAGGATGGAAAATCCAAGATTTCAGATTCTCAGCTCCCAAACCATGAAGCACCCTTCGCTCTGGGAATCATGAGCTCCGCGAGGTATTTTTGCTTCGCAAGATGCCTTCGCCTTCTCTCATTTTGATCCCCTCTTCTGAGAGGGATGCCCTTCACGAAGCCTAAGAGAATTCACAAAGGAAGGGGATTCCCAAGGGAACTCGGGCAGCCGTGGGGAATTTATGCTTCGCGAAACACCCATCCTGTACAAGTGATCCACATTCCAAGGTAGGGTCACTGTCCTTCGCGAAGCACACTGCTTCACAGCACCATGCTTCGCGAGGCACGTCCGCTTCGCAAGGCTGTGGTCTGCAAACACCCTTCCACTTCGCGAAGCACCTCCCACTTGTACTTCTGCCCCATACTAAGGCCATGAAACTCCACATGGAGAATCATACCCCTTTTCTCGGCAATTCCTCTTCTCATGCGACCCTCTAAGTTTGCATGATGTGATTTCAAAGTCCCATGGAGGACACCACTCGTAGCATTGCTTCGCCTAATGATTCTTCGCATAGACACGCTAATGGATATTGATTCTTCGCATAGCCATGCTAATGTGGACCCCTTGATGGTTCGCTCTGTGACCCCCCTTGACCATAGCTTTGCTGGTACCTTCCCTACCCCATGGTGTAGAGGGTACCGGTCATGTCAGTCCTAGGGGTGCGGAGTAGACCCACCTCATCCGAGGTACATGACGTTAAACTGCCAAGCACCTCATCCTCAACACATGACGTTAATCTTTGACCCGACCTCGTGCCTCGCACGCAGGGTCCCCGCAGCTCGGACATTCTTTACGCCACTCATGTCCACAGGAATGGAATCACCCTCACATGGGATTATATCCTCATTATCGGAGTAGTGTATGTCCACAGGGTAAGGGAAACCACCTTGGTGTAAGCCTCCAAGCCTCTCTTGAGGAAGTTAGCACCCATGCACCTTCGTACTTCCCCACTGCCAAGGCCAGTGGAGGGAGCGATAGGGAACGAGGCACCTTCCATCTTTGATAACAAATCCCTCTCCCGCTGCACTTTGCCGCACTTTGGGCCTCCATCCTGGAGTATGTCCCAGCACCATGGGCCGCCTAACGCGTAAGCCCCTCTTTGTTTCTCACGGACGCACCCTTCGTGACGTGATCGTCGGGCCTCTGTTGCCTCTTGTTTCTCACACCAAGTATGACTCACGTGGGCTTTGAGTAAGAATCGGCCATGGCAACACCCTTGTCCATCATGACGTTAAATTGTATGCCCTCATCCAGCATGACGTTAAACTGTACATCCATGTCCCGCATGACATTAAACTGCACATCCATTTGAACTACGAGGTCTCTGATCCATGTCAAGGCATGGTACGTAGGAAGCCTCCATGAGGTTCAAGCCCACCGCCCATCATTTCTTCACGTCAGGTTCCACCTTCGCCTAACACGACGTTAAACTGCATTCCAGTTCGATGGAAAGCCGTTGTGACCAACCCAAACTACGAGGACTTTGATCCATGTCAAGGCATGGTACGTAGGAAGCCTCTATGAGGATCAAGCCCATCTCCCATCAGACCAAGGTCCTTTCATCACATTGGTTCGCCGACACCCACGTTTTCTCCTGAACTATGAGTTCTTTGATCCATGTCAAGGTATTGTATGTAGGAAGCCTCCCTGAGGTTCAATCCCACCACCAGTGGACCCACAGGTTCACCTCCACATCGGTTCGCTGACAAAAACCACCACATGAACTATGAGGTCTTTGATCCATGTGAAGGCATGGTACGTAGGAAGCCTCCATGAGGTTCAATCCCATCACCCAGTCATTCCGACCTCATCCACGCTGGTTTACCTCTTCCCCGCATGACATTAAACTGTATTCCACATATCATTTGAACTACGAGGACATTGATCCATGTCAAGGCATGGTACATACGAAGCCTCCCTGAGGTTCAAGCCTGATAATAATTGGCCCAGACCATCTCCTTGTCAGTGTTCCAAGCCCCCATTTTCTCCCAAACTATGAGGACTTTGATCCATGTTAAGGCATGGTACATAGGAAGCCTTCTTGAGGTTCAAGACCACCACCTGTTGGTCATTCCGACTTCATTCACATCGGTCCCCCAACACCTGGGCAGCCTAGGGTGTGAGCCCCACACCATCGGACTAAGGTCCACATTAACATCGGTTCGCTGACGACACCCATAGGACCAAGGTCCACATTCTCATAGGTTCTCTAACGACACCCATCGAACCAAGGTCCACATTCACATCGGTCCTCTGGCGCACCCACCCGAACTATGAGGAATCTGATCCATGTCATGGAATGGTATATAGGAAATCTCAAAAGGTTCAAGCCCAACACCATCGGGCCAAGTTCCACCTTCACGTTGGTTCACCGACACCATCCTGAACTATGCAGACTTTGATTCCTTGCCACGAGTATATTTAGGAGGTCTTTTCGAGGCTCAAGACTAACTTCACTATCTCCCTAGAAATGATCCCATTTCATCCCCCCTCCACTTCATTCATCCATCTATCATCCATCCTGATTCTCACCCGGGCCGCCACATCCCGGTGAGATCGTGCCACTCCAATCCCCTCCACAGCATCCAGGAATCCGCCCACGGGCTGACCCCGATATCGGCATCCCTTCTAGGGGGATTACTCAATCTGATTCGCTCCAGCTAGTGTTCAGATCAAGCCGATCCATCTTTACTGGACGTTAAACCTGTGGAATACCCTGTGTTAAACATAGGAATCTAAGGAAAACCTCTGATACATGCCTATGGAATATGATTCCCTGCGCTCTATGTGGGATGCCTTGGGCTCCCATGCCCTCGAGAAGCCCTATAATAAGGGATAAAAGACAGACATTCCAATTCCTCAGCATTCAGACACGTTACTGATACTTCGATGTGACTACTCCCCCGATTGAAGGTTGCTGCCCTGACCGGACCCTTTGGAATGTCCTGACAGAAGCAGTGTAATTAACCAGCGTCCATGGAAACATGGTGCTGGGAAGAGTTTCACGAACAACGTATTAAATATATATATGGGAGACTTGGACTAGGTGAAGATCTATGAGGAGGAATCCATAGAAAGAAGAACTGACATCCCATCATTCCAGTTTCGATCAAGGAGAAGATGTCCCTGAATAAGGAGTGGATGTTGCACACCTTTGGGAAGTTAGAATGCGGAGCAACACAAGAAAGCCACGCCTGTTTCGCCCTGGCGGACGAATGCGTGCGCCCCGGTGAAAGTGTCAGAAATAATAATGGTGAACCCGACGTGAAATTATTCTCCTCAATATGGATATTTGTAGCGTTCAAGACATCTGTAGATTGACGTGTCATAGGATCCAGATATCCGGCGTCGGGTCCCGCCAAGAAAATAGCAGGCCAGGCGTGAAACTCACCAGACGATGGGGCAGTAGAACGTGGGGCATTCCATTCCGTAACGTTGTCGGTGTGGATCCCTCTTACCAGCCACGAAGGACGGAATGACGATGGGGCACTGGTTGTCAATTCTTTACCTCGCAGTACTGACAAGTTGATCTCCCTACTTCCCAGGAACCAGGTTGCTGCTATGGAGACATGAACACAGCCCGCTCACCTACGTAGGGGCGGGGGCAACCCCAACACAACTGCTTCACGTGGATCCACTTCCATCACAACGGCCTCTAAATCTGTGACTACGGGACGCCCACGCCCCCTTTCTCCATCAGAAATCATCCAATGATGGGTGATCAATAACCTTTTACGTAGGTACGAGGAGGTAGGGGTCATCCCAACTCGGGATATGGACCGCCTGGACCTGGAGGCATCCAGGCCCCTCCGTCAACACCGCCCTCAAAGGCCGCGCAGGGAGCCCCTGCACCCAACCCAAATGTTCAATCGTTTCAGGATCCTACCCCCGGAACGCCTCGACGACTCCTCGCCTTACGCTGATGAGGCAGATGATGTCCGGCTCAGCCTGGTCAGAGTCCCAATCCAAGGGATCCAGGCAAGGGCCCCCATCCGTCTGCGTCAGTGCCGCCGTTCGACTTTACCAGAGTAGCAGGTTGGCTATGCCCCTGCACCACCTGCACTAGCTCGTCTGACCTGACGCCAGCGGCGGGCCCGAGCTGAGGACGCCCGTCAAGGGGCGTCGATGTCAACAACTATTGTGGCCCGAGCCACTACCGACATGCATCATGGAGTCCCAGTATACACTGATCAGGGGCTCTCCTTCACCGGACCAGGACTGAGGCCCCGACCGCCCCATGGGCAGGTTGGGTTGGCTCTCGGGGTCACAGGCCAGAGCGGTGATCGCCGCGAACCAATCCGTGGTGACGTCACTCCATATGGAGGTCCTCCCCATACCACCATTCCACAGAGCGTGGGCCTTCCCCGCTCCGAAGCTCATCATGGAGGGATGCCTAGTGCTACCCCCATCCCGAAGGAAGACTTTCCCCATAGCAGTGACGCTTGGCGCGGAAGTCTCTCCCGCGCCCAGCACACCGGGTATGGAGTTCCTCCTCCTACCCCTGACCGTCAATGTGAAGTTATTTCCCATCCGGTCCCTCTCCAACGTGGGGATACTCCCTACATCTTCTCTGCAACTGGTGAAGGTCCTCCTCACCCCGACAACCCAAGGAGTGAAGGTCAGCCTCGCTACACCCGCACCAAGCATGGAGGTCCTCCCCATGCTCCTTCCGGTTCCAACGGATGTTCCGACCACATGGGTGTTATCCATGGATGTCCTCCCCATATACCCTTCGACATTTAACATGGTTCCCCTCGCACGTCGGCTATCTCAAGCAGGAGACTTCTCCGCCATGGCGCCAGTGCCGCTCCGAGACTACATGTCGATAATCAACCATGTACCGAAGAGCCATCCAGGGGCAGGAGAGCAGGTCTTCGCTGCCACAAGAAGAGTCCTGGGAAGGCCCAAGTGGAGGTCAAACAAGCCCACTTCTCAGATTCTGAAGCAGAATGAGACTCAGCTATGGAACCTTCTCCCCGCTCTTCCGTGTCAAGGACTGGGGCAGGAACAAGGTGTGTCAATCTCGTTCTCCCAGAATGCGAAGTCCACTAGATTCCTGCCTCTCTCCGTAAGTACATCAATGAGGAAAAAATTGTGGAAATACCGCAGGTTCCAATCATGAAATCACTACCGTCGTCACCAGATGTGCCCTCTACCTCTACCTCAGATCACATAGAGCTATTTTGGGGACCAACGATAGTAGAGTAACGGCGTGACCCATCGCCGTTGACCGTAGTTCCTGCACTAGAAGTTGTGGCTATCAGCCCATTGTATCATGATATTGTGGTCAGGTCACCTCACTCTTTAGAGGATGGCCCGGAATTCGGTGGCCAGTCAGCTCGTTCGCCGTATTCTTTGCCTCCCATCTTACTATCCCAGCGGTCCACCTCGGTACCTCTAACGGTTCCTCAACCGCCTCCGATTGATGAGTGGGGCAATACGGGGCCAGACCTTGAGTCCTAGCCCAGAAGCTTCTGGAACATTCTCGCAGCGGATCACTTCCCGGAGACGTTCTGGCCAACGGAAGTGCCGAAATTTTGAACACCGGAGTCCCTCACCCCAGAGGAAGTAGGGTGCTTCCGCCAAACACTATGGCTGACTCACTTCCGCCTTCGTTATGAGCAGGTAGTGTACCCCATGAGCCGAGAGCACTTTGAAGAAATTGACGAGCAATGTAGCCTAATCGATTTGGCCGCACTCCCTATGGCCCAGCGCCCTGAGTCACCAGGCCTCCAGAGAACCCTTCAAAAGAAATGCATTTAGAGTCTCAAAGTACTCCATAGAATCATCAGGGAAGCTACCCCCCATGTGCAAGTCCATGTCTGTGGATAGTATGCTACCCTCCTCTTTCATCATATCTGACGACATCCCGATTTGTTTTGCGACATTGAGGACATGCCCCCAAGAGGGGTCACGGTCCACATGGCTGACGTAGTGGACAAGGAGGACGAGATTGAATTTCTCGATGGAGACTTACCCCTTGAGGGTGTACCACCACTTCTGGACCCGTCAGGGAGGGTTACCCGTTAGCAGAGGAGCCTTCTAGGCCTCCATGTACCCACCGAGTCGCTGGTACTCAGCCGGAAGACCGGTAAGGGTAAGGAGAACGTCGGAACTGTCATGCACTCTGACCCATCCGCCTCAGTGTAGAAGACGGATAAAGACTGCGAAAAGGCCGTATTGCACCAGCAGCTCGATGAGCAGAAGAGGCTGGTCGATGAACTCCTGGACGAGCGCGCTGCAGAGTGGCAACCCGACTATGGTAATCCCAAGCTGGGGCAGTAGTGGCAGGAAAAATCTCCCCCGGCAAGATGCCTCCGGGAAACCCTAATCATTCTACTTCCACAGACAGGTCAGAAGCCGGAACTCATGGCAAGAGGGCGTGATACGTCTCGCCAAACCCTCTTAAAGAGCGAGGCAATATGAGGAATCTAGCCTGGGTTCCCCCAGCCGCCCCATAGGTCATTCCTCGAGTCGCTCCATGAGCTGCTAAAGCCATCTACCGTGTCGAAGAACCCAACAATGCACTTGTGATTAGGGATCCCCATAAAGACAGGGACCCCCACCTAGATGATCTTATAGCGGCACTCATCGCCCGTCTCAAAGCATTGGAAATGCGGTAGGTGGCAGTCCCACCGGATGGAAATCCATATCCCGTGTGGGTGGATGATATGCCCCCCCCCCCCGGGTTTTGAGAACCCCACTTTCTCTCCCTTCAATGGGACAGGGGACCCACCACAGCAATTGGCCCACTTTTTTTCTAGGTGTGGCCCCATGCTTGGGACCCGGACCCAGCAAGAAGCCGCCAAGCTCCGATGTTTCATGTAGACATTGGAGGGCCCTGCATTCGTCTGGTACATCCAACTCCCTATCGGATCGGTGATCGGCTGGGAGGATCTCCGCCGACAGTTCCTATACTAGTTCAGCTCCACCATGCGAAAGACCAGCATCACAGAACTCTTCATGTGCAAACAAAGGCATGATGAGCGAGTCATAGACCTCATCTCCCGGTGAAAAGGGCTTACATACTCCCTCGACATGCCACTGACTTAGGAGAAATTAATGATGATGTGTGTAGGGAACGTTAAAACAGAGCTGATTCCTTCCCTGATCACCCAGAACTACCCTAGAGAGTTCCGAGATTTCTTAGATAAGGCTCAACGCCTCGAGGAAGCTCTGCAACAGGCGATTCAGGCACGTCCGCTGCCCCCTGTGATCCCATCCAGAAGGGCTGCCAGAGCTAAACCACCGCAGTGGACCAAATAAGAGCCCCAGGCAGCTTGAAATACTGCCAGTGGCACTGGCCCCGCAACCCCGTAGAGGCCCTCCACCTCAAGCGCATGCTCCTGCCCAGCAACGACCACCTCATAATCGACAGTTTCCCCTGCACAATGCGCCACCACCACCTAGGTGAGACAATCAGAAACCGCCTCCTCGGTAGGCCCCTCTGGCCCCTCATCAGGTCCAAGCTCCCAGGGCCCCCTAACTGGAAAGAAGGAACTAGACTTACTCATTCAATGATAATCAGGTCCCTGGCTACTTGCGATGTGCTCTAGAGAAAAGGATTGTGCGCTTACCCGAGTGCAGAAGGCCGGCAGTGGCGAATCTCACCAATCTCCCCAACTACTACCCCTATCACCGGATTCGAGGAAACACCCTCAAGCAGTGCTATGTGTTTAAAGACTGGATTAAAGACCAGGTCGACAACAACATATTCAGGTTGGTCCCAACCCCGACACAAGTAGCGAGTGTCTTCATTGGGTCTGAGATCGGTAGTGACAGTGAAGGCGAGTTGCAGTAGGTTCTCAACCGTGTGTCCCAGAAATATGATGATTGGATGGCTTGAAAAACCATCGCCCGTGCCCGTGGTATCATTCGGGGATGCCGGAATCAGCCAGAGCCTTCAGAGGAAATATACAGTACCTCTACATCGTCATCACAGCCGACCTCTTCCCAAAAGGGCAAGTAGTGACAGGGCAAGAAGAAGCAACGCGCTCCACCACTGTCGTCGTTATCCCGCACTCTTGGCAACTTTATGCCCCCTGAAATGGGGATTCCTCACAGAATATACCCAGTGGTGGATGATTCATCAAGCGATAGCCAGGGGTACACTTTAGTTAATACCGTGGAGTTGGTAAATCCCTATATGACTCTCGAAGAGGGGGAATGCCAGGAGAACCTCCCCACCATCCCTAGCCGACGTCAATGTCAGCGGAACCGCAACCACACAGGTCTTCGAGGCACGTCAGTGGGTGCTTTCAGTCAGGCCGTGCATGCTACTGAAACCAGACAGTAGGCTCAGTGTAGAGCTCAGCACGCGCAACCTCATCTGAGGCCCTCAGATATACCTTCACTGCCATTTGTGCTATAAGATCAGGTAGAGCTGCCTCATCTGTATCGCTATTGGTCTTTCTCGGCTGCAGGCCAATCTTCATTGTCCGGTCCTAATCCGGTGGCTACTCTTCAGCCCTCAACTAGTAGGTAGTGGGATGTATCCAATACAAGCCAGCTGCCGGTTCAACCGGAAAGACCCGCTATAACTCCAACTGCTGAGCGACCTCATGTAGGAAGAAGCTCATGTCTGGCATGAAAGTATGATGTCCTAAAGCACCTGGCCAGAATTCTAGCAAGGCTTTCTATCCTTGAGGATATTCGCCTATCATCTGAAATGCGCGAAGCACTTGCCGAGGCCCTAAGGAGCCCCCTCCAGTTTGAGACAGAGGTAGCAGTTGTAGAAGCCTTCCACACTGAGGCAATTGAGAACACCGAGTTCTAGGCAGTTATCTCATTCTCTAGTGAAGATGAAGACCCTCCCATATATGGTCATATTCGCCCACTGTACGTCACTGGCCAGTTCAATGGCATGGAAGTCCATCATTGTCTTGTTGAAACGGGTTATGGGATTAATATAATCCCGACTCGGACAATGTGAAAGCTGGGTTGGTCTGAGGATGATTTAACTTCCTCCGACCTCAGAATCCAGGGATACGACTGGACCGAGCAGTTCCCAGTCGGCAATATTCACTTGAATACCCAGTTCGATGGCCTAATTTCCAGCACCGAATTCATGGTTGTCTCCCTAGACACCACATACAACGCATTGATGGGTAGGCCATGGCTCCATCTTCACGCAGCGATCCCTTCATCGTATCACCAATACCTCAAATACTCCCACAACGGTCGAGTGGGCGTGCTCCAAGGAGATGCATCTACTTTTGCCTCTTGTGAAGCCCGTTATCTGGATTCCGACTATTACAAGATCAAGGATAATCAAATACTAGCAAGTGAAGATGAACTCGCCCCAGTCATAAGTGATCCCTGGGTAGGCCTACATGACGCCTACATCTTCCCAATCGATCGATTGGAGGCCACAACCCCCGACACGGGGCATTGTTTTATTGTTTCAGGTACGAAAGGAAGTAATGTTACCATGTCCAAGTGACGACGGAAAATCACCTCGTACTCCTACACCAACCAAGATTAGGTAATCCCGGAACCTCCTACCCCTATGCGGTATCGGAATGTCAGGATTATGTCAACAGTAGTACGTCATACGTGTCTCTTCTAATGGGCTGGAATCAACTGACTCAGGAAGACGTGTCAACACTGCTTTGATGTCATCAAACGTGGCCCCTTATACTGAAGGCCAGATGGGATAGGATCAAATTCCTTCATTGCTATGGTTTCAGCGGCGCATGGGTCTTATGATATGATCACTACTGCTACCCAAGCTGGCACCAGCTGCCCGTTAGGGTTTGATAACTCAGAAGTAGCTCCCCTTGTAGGAAATCCCTCCACGGGTGGAGAGAAAGATCTAGAGGATGATCCCCCCACCTTTGAGGAAGTCGTGTCTACCACGGTTGATGAACTGGTACAGGTGAACCTTGGTAGCGAGGCAGATCCGAGACCCACATTGATCAGTGAAGCCATGTCCCCTGAGGAGAAGTAGCGGTATGTATACTTTCTCAAACAGCATCGGGATGTGCTTTCCTAGAGTTACGGCGAGATTCCAGGACTAGATCCTTAAGTATCCGTTCACCACTTGGGCCTCCCGTCAAACCATCATTGGTTTAAGCAGCCTCCTAGAAAGATGCACCCTTCTCACGGTGCCATGATTGAGGCTGAAGTTGACAAGATTATCAAAGCCAGCTTCATCAAGGAAGTCCAGTACCCCAAATGGCTTGCCAACATTGTGCCAGTCAGGAAGAAGAACAGGAAAACCAGAGTCAGCATCGACTTCCACGATCTCAATCTCCACTTCCCAAAGGATGATCTTCCCCTCCTAGTGACCGAGTCATTGGTTAATTCCACAACCGGGTTCCAAGACCTCTCTTTCATGGATGGGTATTCCAGGTACAACCAGATCTGGATGGCCCCCCAAGACGAGGAGTCCTCTGCCTTCAGGGCTCCCCAAGGTACTTTTTGTTACCAGGTTATGCCCTTCGGCCTGAAAAATGCAGGTGCCACTTATCAGCGGGCCATTCATTGCATATTCAAGCCGATTATCGGGATGATAGTGGAATGCTACATGGATGATCTAGTGGTCAACTCTCGCCAGAGCTAGGACCATCTCAACGTCCTTGAGAAAGTTTTCGGTTTCCTCCGTTCCCGACACCTGAAGATGAACCCGTTAAAGTGTGAATTTGGGGTCACCTCCAGGAAGTTTCTTGGAATTGTTGTTAGATACCGGGGCATTGAGATCGACCCAGAGAAGATCAAGGCCATTAGCCAGATTCCACTTCTGAGAAATATTCGAGAGCTTCGAGGTCTCCAATGCCACTTAGCCTATATATGCCGATTCATTGAGAATCTGGCCGACAAGTGTAATCCCTTTTCCCAGATCATGAGGAAAGGTGCCGCCTACGAGTGGTATGAAGAGTGTCGGACCGCCTTCGAGGAAATCAAGCAGTATCTACTCCAACCTACGATTTTGATGCCACCCATCTTCGGAAAGCCATTGGTTCTTTACGTGACCGCCCTGGAATGGTCCCTCGGCGCACTTATCGCCCATAAGAACAATGAGGGTATGGAGAACAGTCTCTAATATCTCAACCGCATGCTCCTCAATATGGAGATCAGGTAATCCCCTATCAAAAAAAGATTTCTTGTGCTCATGTTTTCCATACAAAACTTTCGGCATTACCTGCAGCACAATGAGGTACAATTGGCCTCTCAGGTAGACCCACTAAAGTACATCCTAAATTGCCCCATGTTGATTGGCCGACTAGCACGGTGGGTGGTGATCCTCCAGCAGTTCGACATCAGGTTCGTGCCTTAGAAGTCCATCAAGGGACAGGCATTGGAAGACTTCTTAGCTGCTCATCCAACATCCACTGATCAATCCCTAGACCTATATTTTCTTAAGGATGCGATTGTCTAAGTAGATCATTCCATCTCATGTTGGAAAATTCACTTCGACAGTGCCTCTCGGAGCCCCACCTGTAGGAGGCTCAATGATCCTAAGCTCAACAGAGTGGGTTTGGATATCGTCTTCATCACCCCATCACAAGACTTCCTACCATACTCATTCCTATTGTCAGAAGGCTGCACCAAAAATGAGGTAGAGTACCAGGCTCTCATCACCGATCTCAAGCTATCCCTTGAGACTGATGTGCCCCATCTACATTAGAAAGGGGATTCCGAGCTGGTCATCAAGCAGGTCAATGGAGATTATGTCGTCAGGAAGCCGAAACGTGTGTCATTTCTGGAGTGAACCCTCCGTCTAATGGCCGAGTTCTATTCTCGACCAGAGGTTACTCATGTCCCTCTGTTACAGAATGGTCGAGTAGACGCTTTGGCTGGATTAGCTACGTCGCTCGCAGAACCCGAGCAAGATGATTTGATCATACATGTGGCACACCGGAGATTCATTGCCCCCCGTCACCCCAGAGGACAATGACGGACTGCGGGTAGGTAATCTTACCGTCGGACCTTCTATGTCAGGGGTCCTAGGTTCGTCAGACACAGTGGTTGAGGCCACTCCCGACTGGAGAGCACCTTTTGTCGAGTATCTTCAAAATGGTTGCCTCCTAGATGACCAGGCCGAGCGCGAGAGAATCCGACGCTGCACACTACAATTTTCCCTCCAGAGTGGTCCTAGTCTTGATCAGATCCTCTATAAGAGGAGTTTCGATGGTGTTATTCTCCATTGCATTCAAGGAGTCGAGATTTCTTAGGTTATGCAAGAGGTTCACGCAGGTTCCTGTGGTGCCCACCAAGCTGGGCCAAAGCTGTCCCATCAGATCCGGAGTTCGGGGTACTTATGGCCCTCTATGATCCATGATTGTAAGGAGTTGTCCAAGAGATGCCACACGTTCCAAGTTCAAGCAAACTTCCTGCATCGGCCACCAGATCCTCTTCACTCCACCATGTACTCTTGGCCGTTTGCGGTGTGGGGACTCGATGTCGTGGGACCATATCCACCGGCGACAGCTCGCCAGTGTATGTTTTTCCTAACTACTACAGATTTCTTCTCTAAGTGGGCAGAAGTAGGTCCACTCAAAGAGGTCAAGTCCCGTTCCATCGTTGAATTCATGAGCTCCAATATCATCTACCAGTTTGGAGTCACCTACGCTGTCCTCACCGAAAACGACACCAACTTCCGAGCAGCCGAGCTGAAAATATTGTATGCCAAGTACAATGTCTGTTCGAACCATACCTCTTGTTATCATGCACAGGCAAATGGACAGATCGAGACGTTCAAAAAAACCCTCTCTAGCATTCTGCAGAAAATGGTTGGTCAGAACAAGAAAAGTTGGCCGGACAAGCTCCCCAATGCCCTCTGGGCTTATCGGACGACGACTCACAATTCCACCCAGGAGACCCCATATTCCCTGGTGTATGGGGTTGAGTCCGTCCTACCCATTGAGATCCAACTTCCATCATTACGCACAGCAGTCTACGACAAGCAGGCACCAGATAAGATAGCCGAAATCCTTCTAGGTGAATTGGAAGCACTGGAAGAGAACAGGCTCCATGCCCTGCACAATCTGGAAAGACATCAGAATAAGATTTCCAGAGCCTTCAACAAGATGGTTCGCCTTCGCTCTTTTCTGTAAGGAGAGACCTAGTGTTGTCCCTTCAAGTGCCAATGATTCCCGATAGGAAACAGCCCATGATAGAGCCCAAATGGGAAGAACCTTACGTCATACATAAGATTTACCCCAATGGAGCATACTCCTTGCTGACCACATATGGTGAGCGCATAACTCCTCCCACCAATGCCAAGTTCCTCAAGAAGTACTTTTCCTGAGCCCCTTGGTCCTACATGACCTTAAACTATATGGTCTTACATGACCTTAAACTGTACTGTCCTGTATGACCCTAAACTGCACATTACGGTCCCGCACAACCCTAAACTCCACGTTTCGGTCCCGCACGACCATAAACCGCACCACCATCCTGCATGACATTAAAACTGTGATATCGTACTGCAAGACGGTAACCTGCAAAATGGACTGAGATCTATGACCTTAAACTAAGATCTCCCCCCGTCCTTACTATAAGATATTAAACTGCAAGCCAGTCAGGCCTTCCTCACTGAGGCTCAGCCTCAGGCCCCTTGGCCTCCTCGGGCCCCCGACCCCCGTCCTTACTGTAAGACGTTAAACTGCAAGCCAGTCAGGCCTTCCTGACCAAGGATTAGTCTCAGGTCCCTTGGCCTCTTCGGGCCCCCGGACCCCGTCCTTACTATAAGACGTTAAACTGCAAGCCAGTCAGGTCTCCCTGACTGAGGCTCAGCCTCAGGCCCCTTGGCCTTCGTCGAATCAGGCTCTCTTATGGGATTATACGGTGTGGTGTGGGATACGTCCTCATTCACGTCGGGTTACACGCCGTACTGTACATGTCCCCAAATCAGATGCATCTCTCATCCATCACGACATTAAATTGCTCTTCAAGAACTACGCATGGATTGATTCCCATTTTAATGGGATACGTAGGAACACTCAAACGCCTCGTCTTGAGCCCATCCCCGAGCTCTTCTCTTTCATTATCCCCCCTGGGTATAGTTTCCTCGGAGGATCCTTTCATGATGAGGAGTAGGATTTTTTATCCCCGCTCATACAAGGATTATAAGGGTCACACCATATGCCCACTTCTGTTCTTCTATCCTCCTACGTCCTCACCACATGGCGTTAAACTGCTTGGCCTTCAAGAACTACGTATGGCTTGATTCCCATCATAAAGGGATTATGTAAGAACTCCCAGAAACTTCTTCTGTTGGCCCAGCCCAAAAGCCAAAATCTTCCCCTTGGGTCAAGACATATGGCAGGATGCACACTTTTTCCCCAACTCATGTCGAGCAAGCCTCAACCCGGCTGCAGGTCCCCCTGGAGATTTTAGCCTCTTTTGTGGATGGATACAGCTATGGTTCACCTACTCCTTGACTGGGATTCCCTCACTTTCCTCACCCCAAAGGGACCCCCAAAAATGGCCTGGATATCACGCCCAAGGTCTCTCCTACTAATACGGGCCAACGCCCCTGAGGGTTTTTGAGCAACAAGCTGATACAAGTCCCACATTGTGAATTTGTTCAACGGTCGATGCACATTTGTTTCTACTATATCAGGTCACCATAGGAACTATGTGTTTCAAACATGGTCAACAGTGTCCTGGATCTTTGGGTCCACCCCATGATGTCCCAAACATCGAGTGTAGTTATTTGTTCTGCCCCATCCCGAAGCAACAAAGTTCCCTCCGGGTGGCGCCAATGGTTGGGCCCATGACCCCGATTCTCCTATAAGGGATGTGCGAAGTGGTGTAGGATTACATCCTCATTCATGTCGGGTTGGTTTCCATTCCATACGCACTCCCTCACTGTGGCCTGGCCTCAGGCCCCTTGGCCTCTCCGAGCCCACGACCCCCGTCCTTGCTGCAAGACGTTAAACTACAAGTTAGTCAGGCCTTTTTGACTGAGGCCCAGCCTCAGGCCTCCCTCACCGGGGCCTAGCCTCAGGCCCCTTGACCTTCTAAGTCCCTTTTCCAAGTTCTTACACGGAGTGTATGGTGTGTTGATGGATTATTTCTACATTCATGTTGGTTTGTTCGTCGTACCATACACCTGCTCTGTCCAGGGACTCCTATTACCCAACCATTTCCCTCACTACAATACGTTAAACTGCGAGTAGGCCAGGCCTCCCTGACCAGAACCCAACTATCAGGCCCTTTGGCCTTTTTGGCCCCCCTGGACCAGGTCCTTTCCTACAAGACTGTGCAGTGTGGTGAGGAATTCCGTCCACATTCACGTCAGGCTACTCGCCGCATCGTACACATCCCCGTGACGTTATCCTTCCCCAGGGTATCTTCTAGAACTATGAGTGGATTGATTCCCATCCTTATGTGATACGTAGGACCACCTGGATGTCTAAGATTCGGTTCCAGCCCTATCTCTTGAAAATCTCCATCACAACATGGCCCCTTGGCCTACCTCTCATGAGTCACTTCGTCGACCCTTTTCTGCGGTTCACCGATATGCCTATGGGTACTCTGGTTTAAGTTACCTGGAATGTCAGATTATACTCGGACACATCCGCACCCACTTTTCAGGCTTCGTGTCTCCCTTCATCAGGTCTTTCATCAACTTTCACACCTGGAGGGACCCCTAAGAATGGCCTGGATAAAACTCCCAAGGGCTCTCCTACCGTTACGGGCCAACGCCCCCGAAGGTTTCAGACAACAAATCGATAAAAATCCCGTGTTGTGAATATGGTCAGCGGTTGATGCTCGTTTTTTATTCCCACCTCAGGCTAATGTGATATGGATACTGTTTTTCCTCCATGGTTAACGGTTATCCCCCATCGTCACGCCAACCCCATTAAGCCCAAAATGTAGGTTACACAATTCACATCCTTCTCCATTCTCATCATGTCCAAGTAGAGTTTCAAAACTCTTGATACTATTCCTCAGTGCACATCTGTGCATTAGGGGAACAAAGTCATGTCAGAGGCATCTTTCGGGGACCTTCACTGACTTCCCCTTGATGGATGTTTCGGGAATTACGATAAGGATCTTCCCCCCTTGTTTCCCACATCGAGTTCAACTCAAGTGGGATTAGGGATCGGGTCAAGGTCTGCGCTTACCTGGAAAGATGTCATTCACCCTTGGTCTGAGCTCTAAGACCATAATCTAAGATCTCCTAAGAACTAAGTATGGCTTGATTCCCATCCTCATGGGATACGTAGGAATGCCCAGAACTCCTGTCTTTGGGTCCAGCTTGAGTTCAGCGTCCTGCCTTCGGGACCCTGACTATGGGACTACGTGGTGTAATGAGGGATCATGTCCCCATCCACATCGGTTATGTCGCACAGCACCATAAACATTCCCCACCTAGCATCATATATGCTACTTCTGCACTGAATGACATTAAAATGAATGCTTGGTCCTATCACACGACCCTAAACTGTGACATTATCGTTCTGGCCGCACGATGAAAAACAACACTGCATTGTGATGAACTCCTTGTAGAGGACATCATGTTGGGTATTTTTCACGTGCCATTCCATTTTTCAACGCCTATCACGGCTTGATTCTTGTGGCGACACCAGGTCTTGCTACCCTAGGCCTGTCGCTTCACAAAAAAAAACCACTCACCTTAAAAGAAAAACAAGATTTATCAAATTCCTCTTCTTTTGGTGCAAGGGCCGCGCCCGCACTCCCCCTTTTTCCCTGGCACCGGTACCTTAACGTGCCACCCTTTAGAACGACATATGGCTTGATTACCATCCTCATGGGATACATAAGAGCGCCTGAGAACATCCCCGTAGTCCCATCCTAACTTTCATGTTCGGTCCCTCGACTCGAGCACTCCCCAGAGAACGCATGAAGCGTTTTGACAAAGAGCCCAAAGTGTGGGATTTTCATGGGGACATTCCCCTAATCCCATGACCAAGCTTTGTGCTCTCACTATTTGAATCCTCATCCTCTTCCACATCCAAAAGGACCCTCATAAAACATGGATGCTAGGATTAAGGGATCTTCATGTACGCTGGACCTAAGGGCCCTCCGATCGTTTTGACCCAATGTCCCTATGGATATCTGACAACATTTGTGACATGGTCCCATGTTTCGAACATAGTCAACGGTCGACCCTCATTTTTTTATCCCCATTCTAGGCTAACGCGATATGGATGCTGCGTTTCTTCCACGGTTAACAGTTATCCTCTATCATCACACCGTTGTCATTGTGATCAAAATCTCGAACGTCATGATTCACACATTTCCACTTCCTCATGTTCAAGTGGAATTCCAACATAATCATCTCTATCTCTTCGTACATCTAGGTGCGCCACATGGTCGCATTAGTATTATGGGGCCCGTATTCACCGAGCATCCCTTCACCCTAACCTTCCTCTTTCTGTGTCGGGAAAGTCCCACCACTAATTCTTGTTTCCCACATCGAGCATGACTCACGTGGGCTTAGTAGTTTTCGTAGGATGTGTACAAACATGACCAAGGTTCTCATCATCTCCTCATAACTACATATGGCTTGATTCCCATCTTCATGGGGTACGTAGGAACGTCTGACCACTCTGCTTCGGGCCCAGCCTAATTCTAACTCTTGGCCCCTTGACCTGAAGAGTTTCCTCTGGGGGTACATGGTGTGATTTGGACTTCAGGTCCTCATTCACGTAGGTTTCATAACTACCACACCATATGCTCACTGGGATCCTCCCTTTCACTCCACATCCTATCATATAACGTTAAACTACGGGAGTCCATATGTCCTCAACGCAAGACACTAAACTGTGGTTCTACCCTGAACAAATTTAGGGTGCTCCATGTTAATCATGGAATGCACCAGAGCTTTTTCTAGAGGTAATTTCACCTGTCAGTGTTAATCTATGACTGCACTACGCTTCCAGAACTACATGTTGCTTGATTCCCATCCTCATGTGATACGTAGGGACACCCTGGTATTTTTCTTAGGGTCCAGCCCCCAGGAATCATTAACCCTCTTCTTCCCCTTTATGCCCCCCTGGCCGGACCCCTCGTAGAGGACCATGTAGCTATGACTCTACCCTGGACAAGTTCAGGATGCCCCAAGATCCCATTGGGAAGTGACAGACCCCCTCTCCAGAGAGGCCCTATCCCAAGGAAGGAATGATCCATGATCAAACCGATGTGCCCATCTGGTGTACTCCCACCGCGGTGGTGTAGTTACATGAGTGTTGGATTCTATTCGGACAAACCATAACTCCATATTCCACGCTTTTTCTGCCCCTTATTCGGACCCTCATCCCCTTTCATATCTGAAGGGACCCCCTAATGTCCTGGTCTCATGCCGCATCGGCTCACCTACGATCATGGGACAACGTTCTGAAAGACTGTTCATGTCTAGAAGGACCCCCTAATAGTATGGATGCTCGACCTAGGGTCCGCCTACTGTCTTGGGCCAATGTCCCAATGGATTGATCGACAACATTTGTGACATGGTCCCGTGTTTCGAACATGGTCAACATTCGACCCTCATTTGTCTGTCCCCATTTTAGGCTAACGCAGTAAGGATACCGTTTCTCCACCACGGTTAACAGTTTTCCTTTATTGTCACGCCATCCCCACAGTGTTCTGAATCATGGGTATCGTGATTCACACTTCCCATATCCATCTGTTCGGACCGATTGCAGTGCCCCTAGCATTGCACTGTGTGTGCATAAGAGCACACTGAAGAAATGACAATTCGGCTGTTTTGAGAACTTCCTTCTCCGGCCAGGTCTCTCCCATTTTCCGAAAATCTGGACTGGTTGTCCACACCCCGGATGCCCTAAGCTTTGTTTCCACTCCTATATTGGGTGGGATGATGAGGAAACTATCTCTTATTTCTCAGAACAGGCCTGACCCATGTGAACTTAGGGAATTGTCACCGGACATCCCGCAAACATTGAAGGGATGTAATGAACCGATGCAAATAGTGGAAATCGTGCATGCTATGGCATTCAAAGAAATAAGGAAGTCGAAGAAATAGAATACCATTAAAAGGTTTGTAATTGTTACAGTACCCGGGGGTCGACTTCCCCCATGGACGGATTAACCCCGTTAAAAGAGCATTGCAGCTCCACCACCCTTCGACTTGTGGAATCAAGGAATTCTTGTCGTTGACTCAGCTCCCGCTCCTATTCGGCAGCGGTGGGGCACAGTTCGTCAGCCTTGGCTCGGGCCCTCTCTATGTTAACCTGAATAGAAACCATATCTCTAGAAGCCTACTTCATATGCTCTTCTGCCTCTACTAGTTGGGCCTTCAACTGTGAGATCAGCTCGGATTGTGTATTTAGAGAGGCTGAGTGCTCATCCACCCAGGCCTGCAGCTGTTGGACCTCACTTTCAGCCTCCTGGAGCATTTTGATGTTTCTCTCCTTCCTCCGTTGTTATCCCACGCTGATCCCGTGATCATACTCCAGAATCATCTCGTCCATGATATCTAGGATGAGCGCATGAGGACGTTGGGTATCCACTCCCCCAGTGCATAGTTCGTGCAGTCGCGAGCGGAGTCTGTCTATTTCATTCAGCCATGATGCTTGGGGGGTGTCCTTGATGAATCACGTGATTATCTTCCACGATCGGCGGTGGACTATGCTGTTTTCTTCTTCATAAGAGGCAGTTTCGTCCCAGACCACACGATTGGCAGGCTCGTATGCAGGATACACCCGCAGGAAGTACTCGGCAGGATCTGCATCTGGAGTTGAATCCGGCACGGCATATGGCGTCGGAGCAGGCGTAGCGGGACTTGGGTCGATCGATTGATCCTTACCATCAGATTCCACCTCGATAACTTCGGGCACAACCCTACTGGTGGTCCCGCCAATGATTGGGAATGTTGTAGCTCAGGTAGATGGGGGGACTATCTCAACCATCACCAGCATGCCCCTAGGAGGGGTGCCACCAGACATCCCGACTAGCCTTACCGCAGCGGCCCATGCCAGTCGGAGAACTGTACGACAGAGAAGGGCATGAACATCAGTTGGCATGATCTACATATGACAACAATGAATCCAGTAGAGGAAACTTACGGAGATCGAACTCCTGGTGCTTCTCCTGAGTCGATGCTGATGGGACCCCAAGGCATGGCCCTCCGTATACTGTTGGATGGTCTTGAGATTCTGGAGGAGCCACCTCAGGTGCTCTGGCCCCACCAGACACAAAACTGGATGTAGCCAAAGGTGCGGGTTCTGAAGGTCCTACATCGTCACCCGCGAAGGGGCGAGAGCGAGGCCTACATACAAGTTCCTCTTGTATGGTTCAAACATTGGTACGAAATCCATGATGGCCTAAGAGCGGTACATGAGGAAATAAATTTGTAGTGCTACCTCGAGAACCTCCGCGAAATCGTTGGAATCTGAGTCTTGATCTCCGAATTCACCCTCCTCCAATGGGCTCGCTCGGCTAGCCTGATCCCCCCTGAAGGATTCCTCCAATTCTTCCGGTAGGGGGAAGTGCTCCCTCAGATCGGCGGCTGACAGCTATGGGGGAACCGTCCGATCCAGCAGTACCCTCACCCGGTCTGTCATTGGGTGTGGGACACCATTGGAGTGAACATAGTCCTCTAGCTCATCCAAGTATTGCTCCGCCTCCATCGGAGATGCCGTGAACCCATCCCGGACTGGGCCTATGCCCGGTAACTCCATCCTGAGATGATTCAAGTGTTCCCACATCTCGGGTGGACTGAGGAACTTCCGGTTCACATCCCAAATGTCCCAGGACTCCAGAAAAACGGCATCCTCTGGCATGCCAATGTGGCACAGTCGCTTACCCAGAGCCTGAGTGGATATCCTACGAAATCCCCTCGGCGGCCGCCCCTCCGGATGGCTCTGCTCTTCCGGGACTATCGGGTCCACTACCATTGCTGGATCCACTGCTGCTGCCACACCCTCAACTGGTGCAGGTCTCACTGCCACGGCATCCCCACCACTGTGAGAGGCCCTTGCTGCCCTCCGACCCCGACCTCGAGATAGGGGAGGCCCACCGTCACCAACCCGAATGGTTGGTTTCCTCAGCATCTCCCCCAAATAAGCATCCTCCCATCGGATGTCATACTCCTTCACCAATCCAAAAGCAGCAGTGGATGAAGGCAACACAATTCGCATATTCACGCATTCATGTGTGAACATGAGCCATAGCTGCCTCATCACACATGGGTGCTCCTCGTGACTCACCTCCCAGTAGACCTGCGGGGTCAGCCATTGTAGGCACCGGAACCGCCTCACAAACCGATGCG